>VWZW01002518.1:0-522427 GCA_013397115.1 Edolisoma coerulescens | reverse complement strand
GGCCCGGCGCGGTGGAGCGCGGCCCGGCGCGGTGGAGCCCGCCCCGCAGCTCCCCCGGTCCGGCCCGGGCGCTCCTCTCGCTCCCTGTGTGCCCTTGTATTTGTTTATCCCTGGCGCGCACTCGGCTTCTCCTCCTCCGCCCGTTCCTCCCCGGCTCGAACTTCACGGAAATGCCCTAATTCTCCCTTTTAGCGGGAGGACTCGTTTCTCCGCAGGGAATGTTTTGGTTCCAACACCGGCGTGTTGGCACAGGATTCCCTGGAGCCGGAAAGTACGGCAGCGGTACCACGCACCGGGTAGGGTGGCTGTGGAAGTGACAGCATCCCGGGTGTCCCATTCATAGTCATTGTCCATCCCTAGTGCTGTCACCATACTGCGTGACAGGAATGGGACCTCCCACCCAAAAGTCCCCTCAAGCCAGCAAAGAAAAAAAAGCCGATTTGCCAATCTGCTCTTTTAAGTATGGTGTAGCTACTTACATAAACGTTTCCCATGTAAAAGAAAAAAATAAAAGTGAAACTCCGTGACTGTTCAAGTCAGTCATCCCAACATTTTTCGCAGCCAGACAATTGCAGATACTTCAGAAAGTAATAAAAAAGAGGATAAAATAAATGATCCTTTGGAACATTCTCTTTTCTTTCTCAGTCACTACAGCCAAGACAAAGTTCGAAGTGAAGAATTCTGAATGTTTGTTGGGTTTTGAAAGCTGAACATATTTTATTGACTACGTAATGAAAATAAAAATATTTACATGGGATAGATCAGCATGGTCTCCAACTACCTGAAGTTTACATCTCACAAAGCGTATTCCTCATTTTAGTGATATGTTTACTGATGTTACTGAATCAGTCAGCAGGCTCATAAGTGCTCAGTTCCCTGTTTTAAAATGCAAAATGTGTTTTTTTGGAGGATGGTTTTGACCTGGTTCATTGTGGTTTTAAATGTGATTTCCTGCTGTTCTATCAGGACTAATAAACTTGTGGAAGCTAGACAAAACTAGAAACTATAAATTTCCCTTCACCCTTTCATTCCTGTTGTATTTCTCAGCAATATCTATTGACAATCTCAGCCCTAAAGACTGGGGATCCACACGTTGCTGCTGCAAACTCCAAGAGCAGTGCCAGAACCTGGAATGAAGCCTTGCTTTTTTACCAGTAATGACATGCCTAAAAGCGCTAAGTGCTTCAGTTTCAGTCATGCAAACACTAGATTAATCATTAGAACATATCTTTCTGAACACCTATTTGAATGGTATGAGTCTCTACTGAATTGATAGTAGAGTTGTAAAATATTGATGTTGTGATACAAATGAACATGTGAAGAGCTGCAGACCTCACAGTCAGACCAGATGTGACAGATAGGCTGATTCTACTGGAATTTCTAAAATTACGAGTGTGCCTAAAGTGATCAGGAGGAAGGTGTTTAAATACTTGTCACATGTCTGCATCATTAGGTATGCAAATATATTAAGTACCTAACTCTAAGTTAAATGGAATTAGCCCTTAAAATTCTGAAAAGCATAATGTCTGAATGGCTTTTGAAATCCTGCCCTTGGTCTGTGCATGGATCTCTCTGTATTGTAGAAAAACTGCCCTGTGCTGCCCTGCCATGACAAATACCTGGGCAAAGCACACCATGGCTCCCTTATAGCATGGGCTCTTGGCTTTCTGCCTCATAAGGGATGAGATTGGATGTGCTGCTGCTTGGATTTCACTCTGGTGCACAATTAGAACGTGGTGGAGATACCTGACAGGGTGGAGAGCCACAAATCCTCTCTGCCTCATGTCCTCTTGCGTAAAACGGGGCTTGTTTTACTTCTCAGTAACTCAGAGTGCTTGTCAGGATAAATAGATAAATTAAAATTTAGGATAAATAGATAAATTAAAATTGATAGGATGATTCAGCGATATCTAAGAGAGGCAAGATCTGTCCACACTAGATTAATTTCAGCATTGCCACTAGTTATTTTGAAACGAAGACAGCCCCCACTTTAGCAAGTATCATGTACAGTGAAAGACTGAAAAAATTAGCCTCGGGAATAGAAGTTGGAGTAAGATTGCCTTCAGCTATGTAAAAGCTGCTAAAAAGAAGATAATCTCTTATCGTCATCCTCTGAAAACAGCATGTAAATTGCAGTAAGAGAAATTTAGGTTAGCTAGGATAAAAAAAAGTATTTGTAAGAGTAAATAAAGGAGGAGTGAACAGCACCTCTTCCTTGGAGGCTTTTTAAGTGCAAGTTGGACATATATTTGACAAGAAAGGTTCAGATCTAGAAAGTCTGATGAATATTGCCTTAGAGCAAGGGGTGGACCAGATGACCTGTCAAGGTCCTGTTTTGTGTGATTATGTTTAAAATACTACTTGCACAGGCAAGATTATGGATCGTCTTTGATCTCCTTCTGCCCTTCACTTCTTTAGCCACGGGTATAACTCCTCTTGCTGAGGTTGAGTTTCTCTCAGTGGTTTGCTAGCCTTGCTGCATGCCAGTGAATTCAGTGCTGACAGCAAGAAGAAAACAATTAAACAATGAAACAATGTCAATTTGGAGCAGCAACGTTGGGTGGGATCCATCTAACGTCTGAACATGTCATGCACTTTTGTTCTATACTTGACTGGTAACTACCCCTGATCTAGTCACGTTAGACTCTTGTTTATAACACTGCAGAGAAAAGTAAATTCTTTTACAGCAGAATTCATCTGACCTGTTTTAGACGTCTTCATTAGGATGTGATGAATCATTTCCCCAGGCTATCTATTCTTGCCACCAACCATAAAGTTGGTTTAAATGACTGACTCAGTAACATACCATCATATATTTTCCATTCCCCTGGTGCTTCTGTCCCTGAAATCTCTCACTCCCTCTCTCCTTTCAAGTATCAAGCCCCTAGTTTATTTGTTCCTTTTCTTTTCATTATTTTTAAATTTAATTTTATTGTATTGGAAAAGTCCCACTGAGGTTAATAGTTTTTGTAGCTGTAATTTCCTTAAATTGTATCATGTGACACTGAAACATACAGCAACCTGACCTTTTGGGTGGCATTGCTCCAGAATGGATTTAAGAAAGGAGCTAAATTTACCTATTGGAGCTAAGACCATTGACTTGGCCAGTTGTGCAGAGTATATTTCATGGAAATTGTTTGAAAACTGTTCAGGTCAGACACTGTTCTACTCCTACGTCACATGCTCATTATTTTTCCTTGGTCTTTATGGCAAGCCACATTACATGCAATGTCTGGTGTCTGTGTGACTGAGCCAAACATGTGGGAAATGCTGCTCTTTTCCAACAATGGCGAGTTTTTTAGGTCACACTCATAGAAATCACTGTACACCTAAGTACAGTGCATGTCTTGAAAATGTCTGTGGCATCAGAGACACCATGAGCAGCCACTTCTTGGTAGCATCTATCCTTTCTTCTTTGAGAAGGAAAAATTTCCAAGAAAGCCTGGTAGTTACCTGGCTTGCAGGGAAGGGAAACACGCTTTATTTTCCTCCCACATTGGCAAGCTGGATTATGAGGATGTGAAGAGGGAACAGATGCCAGTTGCCTCAGTAGGACAGGGAGAAAGGAAGGCAGCAGGGCCACATGGAGCAAGTGATGTAGGGCTCGTTCTCAAGGAGACACCAAGTGTCTGCTGATGCTTCATACATTTAGAAGCCTTTGGTTCTCACTTTTTGGAGTTTGGATGTTTGGAGTTTGTTTCTCTTTCTTCCTGACTGAAGATGTTAGCCTAAAGAGGGAAGCTCTGTATCATTCTACCTCTTCCACATATGCAGCCTTGGCCATTCTTTTCTTCTTTTCTTTCTTCCTGCCCAGTCTATGTAACACATTTTTTTCTTCTTTGAATTTTCCTCTGTGTGCTTGGGGTGTTTTTTTTTTTGTCTTTTTTGTTTGTTTGATTGATTTTATTTGTTTTGTTTTGGTTTGTTTTTTTTTTGTTTTAAGTACCTGCCTCTCACTAAAGACACCTGTGTTCTCTGCGTGATCTGTTTGGTCTCTAATTTCCATGTAAAAAACACTTCTATGTTTGTCATTAAGTGACAAAACTCTTCAAATGAAAAGAGAGAGAAACAAAAAATTCTCCAGATTCTTTCACTAATTCTTCAAAACAATTGATTTGGTTATGACCATAACCCTTGTGTTTTCTTTGCCTTTTGTGTCCAGCTGTGATGATTTCTGATCTTAGTGCTGTGAGCTGAAACCTGTAGGACAAGAGGACTAGGCCAGTCTCTTCTTGTAGCTGAACTGCAGAACTGCAAATCTAGATACTTGCATCTGAGAAGCTCTGCCCAGCTCTTCTCCTTGGATTTATTAGTGCCACATGCAGGCAGCTTTAAATTTCCAATCTGATCCCAGTTCCAGACACATGTGGGAGAATGTTGGCTATCTCCTATTTTCCAGCCAGGGTGTGGACCAGACAGTGTCCTAACTGTTGTTCCTGCTACATCCTTAAAGTTTATGAGAGTGTTGCATGATTCATTCCATTTAATACTTGGGCATTGGGGGTTCTGGCTCACTGTAGGCAATGGACAGAAACAGTCATAGCTCCAAAACTAGGCTGAAAAGAAAAAGTCTGATTCTTAGGGCTGATTTCCGTCAAATTTCAGAAATTTAGAAATCGTGTCTAAGCTCATCAGGATATCTGTCTGGTTGGGGCACATTCAGCGTGGCACAAAGCAATTTCTCTCACAGGAAAATCCTGTGTCTGCTTCTACATCTACAGACTGGAAATGCTTCTCTCTTTCCCACAGATGCAGCCTTTTACTCTTCTGCTTCGTGGTAGCCAAAGTATCAGTAGGGTAGCTGGAAGGGGAAAACACTAGATGTTTCCTAAACAGCTCTTCTTTGTATGTAAAAGGGACATCTTTCTCTGCTTTACATTTCCTTTCTTTCCTTCTTTCTTGCTCTCACCATGTGTTCAGCCTGGTTTAGCCTGAGGCCAGCAGACAGAAGGTCAGATGAAAAAAATTCATGCAGATTTCTTAAGGAATGGGAAGCTGCAGCATCAGTAATCAGAGATAAAACATTTGTGAGTGGAGACAGATTCATGGTCTTGAGATGTGTCAGGAAGACAATGACCATAAAGCAGGTAAATAGGCATTTAAATGGGAAATGCCAAGAAATACCTTGATCCAATAAAAAATTACTTCCATCATCTGTTCTGTGCCTTTTAACAGCAGAATCCATGTTACTGCTTTTACATTGCTCTAGACGTCAACGGGGTTTAGGTTTATCTTCTAGCAGCTGTCTGTCTGCCTAACTGGCCTGCTCACCCCTTTTCTCTGCTGATGATCAAAACAGGTTGGAGAGGGGAAACTCTCCAGCAGCATGTGGCTTTTTATTTATTTGAATTGGTTTTTACTTTATGTTTTCAAATGTGTGACCTTTCTCAACATGTATGATGAGTGTCAACTTCTTTCCTTCCAAATTTCTTTGACGCTATAAGCCAAGCATCATCCTCTGGGAGCACAAACTGTTAATGTTCATACCAAGAGGAACCTTCCAAAGCCAGACTTCATCAGTGCTCTCTTAGAGCTGACTGCCACAGCCTCCCTCTCTGGATGCCAGATATGTCACAATAATGTTTTCCATTTGTAGAATGCTGTTTTCAGTGAAAGGCATTTTTAAGGCTAGAATTCACCTATTTTATGGAGTCACTTGGTATGTGGAAAGCCAAGCAGACAACTAAACAACTGCTGCAATTCATGAAAATTTTTACAAGTTGCTTACTTATCCCCACCCCAGTTCTAGAGTTTCATAGGCCCATGTCTCTCTCCTCTTCCTTACAGTAGAGACATGTACATGAAAAAGGTTTGTCTCGGAGACTGTATTCTAACTTGTCGCTGATTCTCCATTTCTCTTTGTAAACTTCTCCCTCTGATTTACTGCATTCTATTTACTGCAGCCAAGACTCAAGGGTGAGGTATTAGATCAAACACAAAGAAAGGCATTAAAAATTAATTTCTGCTTAAGTATAATACTTACCTATACCTACCTATCACTAGAATGTACTGTAGTGATCAGTTCTTCACACTTGACTCTAAAGCAATGGTACTCAACAACTAGTGGCTCTTGTTGCAGTCATACATACTCCCTAAAGGCAGCTCCACCACTGCTCTCAGTTTTAGGGCCTTCCTGAGGCTGGTGCACTAGTCTGCATCAATAATTGGTTATTGTGTCTGTTGTTCTGGGGCTTTTGGGGCACTGCTGTTGAGTATTTTAGGGGTCCCTGTAACCACCTCGTGATGGGTCCCTCATAGACACAATCTGTATTTGCTGAGTTCCTGGCAGTGTCCTCTGCCCAGCAGGGGTTTTAAATGTGCACACAAATATCTACACATGCATACAAATACTTCTGCAGTTACATTTAAGAATAGCTATCTAACAATGGTCATATTAATGGTTATTAAGTCTATTTTCTTAAATTAATGTAATCATCTTCAGGTCACTTTTTTTCCTCATTTTGTTTATGGATTAATATCAGTAATGTACCAGGTATCTCCGACTCCTGCACAATAACAGGGAAAAGATTAGAGGAAAGAGGAAAATCCCACACAATAAATATATTTTGGCAATTATTATTTTCTGAGATATATGTAAATTCCTTTCCCTGATACCCTCTAGCCATCTATTGCCCTGTTGATCTATTATGGTCAGCTTATGCTGACCCTCAGCCTTTTTGTCCTTGAGCTCCATCTGTACTCCATTTTCCATCATCTGTCTAATACTGATCTAGAGATTTCCCTGGTTACTGCCTAAGAGTGCTTAGTTTATTTAATTGACCTAAAACTCCACACCTCCTATGAAATGCAGCTAATTCCCTCATTCCCTTAGTCTCTGGGTTCCCATGTCACAGCATCCTACCCTTTAATTGCTGACTGTTCATGTGTATCATTTTCTGGGCAGCTTTGAGGGAAAAAACAGGGATAGAAGTTCACTGCTCCTGTCTCCAATACCGCTGTCTCCAACACTGCTGCAGCTGCTTCAACAGCAGCCCTCCAGTAGGTATTTTTGAGGCCTCTCAGAATAAGATGAAGAATTTTTTCTCTCTTAATTTCATAACATATTGTTTCCTTTCCCAAAATTTACAGTAGCATCTTCTTTCTCTGGATTCATATAATTTGCAGGCTGCTTGGCACCCAGGAGTGCACATTTAATTTCTCATTGTGGGCTGAGGTTACAGGGGATGATATAGAAAGAAAACTGAAACTCTCAGGTATTATTTTAAGATAAGGCAAGAAAAGAATTGCTATATTCACCTGTACTTTTATTCCTCAGAGATTGTGGAGGCTTTATAAATTAATCTTTTAATGTAAATTCATTAGGCACATGGAGTCCCAATTTTTAGAGTTCCTTAAGTGCTGTGACAGAACAAGGTCTACTGAAAGTTAATGGACTTATTTCCTAAAATACACCCTGAAAATACCACTCTTATAAATTTTGAACAAGAACACCTATATTTTTTCCTCCTGTATACGGTGTAAGATAGTTTATGATTTTCTTCACTCTTAAAAGGAATATAAGTTCCTAGCCTTGTAAGGGGGAATCAAATGGAGTGTTTAAGTGCTTTTTCTCAACATGTAGTAGCCAGTGGAAGGGAGAAATACCTTCCTGGCCAGAGAATCTGCTCCAGCCGGGCTGTTGGAGCTGCTGCTCCAGTTGTGCTGCTGCCATTTTGTGTCTTGCAACCTCTAATTTGCAGAAGGGGCTGGAAGCCATCACATAATTTTGAAGTGGCTGCGATGGTTTCTCACCCCTGTGCAAGTACTTAAAAGTCGTCATGGCCATGTGTGAGAGAGCCACGTGAGCGCTGCGGCCGCGGGAGTGGGAGGCATGAGGGATTTTTAGCACAGCTCTGATTAAATCAGTTTAGCTGCAGTGGGGCAGAAGTTAAATGCGCTGCTTCAGATGTTTGCCCTTCTGTGAACTGTGACATCTGGCCAGCTGTAAAACCTCTGTGGTCTTGCCATGGCTGCCAGAGAACGGCCGTGGGTACCCACTTTATACTGGAAAGATTTGTCTTACACCTTTGTCCCATTTTCAGGAAAATGTTCGGTCATGCTGGCCACAGCACTAGTCCTGTAGACAGGAATCCCCAGTTTGCCCTGTAAAGATGCTAGCAAGCTTTTAGGGCTGGAAATCTCCGAGTCTGTTTAACTTCCTGGATTCCATCTTATTTTGGCCCTAATCCAGGCTCAGTTTTCCAGTTAAACATTTCTATTTATAAGGCTTACCGAAAACGAGGATTTGTTTCTTGCACCAAAAACATGCAGAAGAAAACCTCTTTTAAAATTTTTTTTCTCTCCTGTGACTCACCAAGGGGGTTTGATGTTCCACTTACTTAGAATTGCAGAAAACAAAATTACAGGCAACTGGATTTAAAATGGGATTTTGCCTTTTCCCCAGGGGTTCTGGATCAGCTATGTGCTTGCTGGAAGGGCTGGTTTGTGGCCAATTGTTAACAACAGATGTCTGTGGCTACACCATTTTAGCCATTATACCACTACAGCTGGCACTCTCTGCAGAGGTAAGGTTCCTGTAGCTTAGCCATGTGCTTTCCCTCCTAAATCTGATGCCATGAGTCAGCTGAAATGCTATTTGCCTCTAGGCATGTGTACAGAAAGAGGCATATTTTGTTTTAAAAGTCAGTCGCTTAAATGTACTGTAAAACTTGCCTTGCTCCGTCCATGATGCTGAGGAGCAGCAGGCTGCCCCATGCCATGCTCCCTTCCCAGGGAAGTCAGAAACAACATCTTCCCATCAGATCCCTCTGGTGAAGTGTGTGAGACTTCTACCTTCTTGCACAGAGGTGACTTTATTTCTAAACCTGACTTTCTGAGAAACTGTGCTGTAAAACACCATGTTTGTGTACAAAAGCGTGTTTTACACTTACTGTGTTTTTGTTCCCTGTGGTGGCAAAGGGGAAACTCAGATGTCACCTTCCTGCTGGTGGTGTCTCTGCTAATTAACATATTCTTACACTCTGCTGTTGTTTACCTTGGTGTGGTTTAATGCATACTTGGCCGCAGGAGGAAAGACTTAAACTAGATTTTGGAATGCTGGTTCCCGGCGCCTGTCATCAGACAAATTTTCCTGGGAATTCCCTTGAGAATCGCTACTGCACTACCACAGACCTGGGACTCAGGTGAGCTGGAGAGCCCCATCAGCCTGGGGAAGGAGCAGTCTCAGAAAATCCTGTGTCCAGCAGTGCCCTGTGTCTGCCATGGATAATCTGTCTGTGTTTGTTTATTTAACTTCTCACTGGGGATGAAGAAGCCTTAAGTTCCCAGGAAGATGCCCTATTCAGGAAACCTGCACTGAGCTCTGCTGTACATCAAAGATGACTTCTGTATCAGTATTAAAGGTACTAAAGTTTTTGGTTGTTTTATATGTGTTATGCTGAGCAGGTCAAGTTTTGTTTTGTTCAAGGCTGTAGCAAAACCTCTCCTTGCACTGCTTTGAGACAAGCTTATCTCCCCTTTCTCATTTTGCTGCTAAGCTATAAAGTACATTCAGAGAACAATTTTTTTTTTCCAGAAATAAATTCTCTTTATTTTAAAATCCAGACACATGTGCTTTATACCAAAACAGACACCAAAGGAGACTTGGTATTCATCTCTGGTTTTAAGCAAAACTATGGCTTTCAGGGCTGTCTAACCAGACACAGTGATTTTAATGAAACTTTACAACTTTATGTCTCCCTGCTGATGCTCAAGATAGTTTCGCACGCACTCCAGCAATCTTTCTGTCAATGGCCTCTTGCAAGAGAATCCAAGAAATTCCAGAGATTCCCAGGAGTTTAAAAAAACAAAGAAGAGAGACAGAAATACAGAAAAAGCAAAGATGGTGGCTTTAGAGTGTCATATTAAATATGGCCAGCTCTCTACCAATTTTCTGCCATGTGCATTTCTTCTCCCTGGTTCTTCATGCCATTTCCAACAGCTCTCCTCTTGCCACAGCACCATCTGCCTCCTCATTTCTCCATTGCCAATCTCTACTTTGTAATAAGACCTGTATAATTTTCACAGATTCTTGAATAGAATAGTCTTTAAGTAAGAGGAACTCTGCTTTCCGGGCAACCACTTCAGTTGTTTTTCCCAAGTTTTCCTGCAGCCCCAGACTAAGGTGGCACATGGAGTCATGCTTACAGTAGCTTTCTGTTATACTCTTCTTTCTCTGCTACTGTGAGGTCCTTCTGGCAGCAAGTGCAAATGGCTGGTGACAGCCTTTGCCAAAGATGGGTACATGTATTTCTTCTGGTGAGCTTGTGTTCAGGCTGTCCTTAGAATATGCCAACTTTCCATTAAAAAAAATATTGCTTCTCCAGCACTAAGACACCAGGACCCAAGGACTTAGAAGATTTTCAGTCTGATTTTCTGTAACAATTCAATTAGTTTTCTTTAAAAAATCAAGAAAAAGAATCCCCAACCTAAAAAAATCAGTTCCACATTCATAACAATGGAAGTGTGAGGGTACACAGTATGGGTTTGCACCATAAATTAGAAATTACTTGCAGAAGATTACTTGATTCAGGTTAGAATTTCAATGATGCTGTAATCAGGAATCTGAGACTTTAATCTGGTTATCTCTCTTCTTAATACAAATCATAGCGCTGTCATGAGTCAGATTTGCTGCTGAAGACATTGATGCTAATTAAAAAATTTCCAAATAAACTCAACTATTACTAAATGTTACCATCTTAAGCCAAATATTTTCAGCCTATAGTTTAAGAGGAGGAGAATGGCACTTCCACTTCTATTCCTCATCCACCTTGTTTTAAAGGAAGTTTTTCTCAATTTTGTCCCCATTTGTTTTATGTTTCCCTTTCAATAAACCAATGCTTAATGCTAATTTGGAAATGTAGTTTATTACTTGCAAGTATACTGGTCCACAAAAATGTAACAATAACATCCTATGTAAAGACAGGAAAAAAATATGCAGACAGAGGCTGGTATCTCCGGAAGGAGGTGGAATGGTCTTTGTGTCTGATTCTGACACAAGATATTTTAACTGGTGAAGCCACAAAGATACAGAGTGAGCCGTGGTGACACAAGTTAAATGTTAATACAAGCTAAATCCATTCTGGTAATTGTCTAGGCCTAACGAAGTGAGTTCTTTTCCTTGGAAACAAGAAAACTAAGTTTCTGTTTATTGTTCTTTAAACTTTGAGGGAAATTTATCCAAAATTCTGCCATCCTAGTGTGATAAAACTGCTGACTAAACAAATATTTGGCATGTTTTTGCATTTTCTAGCCTGTGTTAGTTACTGAGGGCTCCATGTCCTAAGTGCTGGAGAACAGGTCTTTGGACCTAAATCTACAGAGAACAGGATTCCTGTTTGCTTAAATAAGCAGGTAAAAAAGCACAAATTTTCATTTCATGCCTTGAGTCTTGCTCCCCTTCTGGCTGAGGCCGTGCTTAGCAAAGATGGCTGGTTGCTATATCTTTCCTACTCTTGGGAGGTTTTCCCAGGGACGTGAAGAATGTGGGTTTGAATCCACTCCATCGGAGAAGGGAACTGTATGCAGGTTTCCCTCCTTCTGCAGAAGAGCTCTGATGCTCGGGGTGTTGAAGACTAAAGGAGGAAAAGGCATGTAGGGAACCTTATGGCTGAAGAGTGGTCAGGCATTTTCAGGAGTACAAAGCATGTGAGAAAGGCTTTCAGACTTATCAGTCTGCATTTAGTTGCCTAAATCCCATTCAAGACCCTCTTTGAGTATGATGCATCTTTCTTTTTGGAACTCAGTCTATCTCCAAGATGGAGTTCTCTAAAGAACAGCTACAGTGGGAGAATAAATTCCTCAGAGCCTGCAAAATATTGGTCTATGGTGATAACCTGGGCTGTCCAAGGTAACTCTTAATTGAAATATGGCTGAGGGTCTGGTTTGCGTCTTTCCTGGGGCTTATGGTAGCAACAGCATCACCTTACATAGGAATAGTAGCTAAAATGTCCTCAAAAATGTAGAATGTAACTTGGGATGAGCTATTACTATTACAGTTCTCCCAAAGGCTGTGGGCAGTGCATGGAAAAAGCCAACTGCACTTTGTGAAAGGCAGTGCAGGTCAGAAGACTTAGAGAGAAGGATGCATCGCTGACCTGCTCTGGCTGGACTAGAGAAACAAGTGAGACACAAGTCTACACAGGAGTCTGCTTTAATCCATCACTATTTTATGAAGCATCACACAGCATTTTCACCAATTAGCATTTGATAGCAGTTTAAGTAAGGGCCACAGGGTTATTTAAGGAAAAAGCTGACAACCTATTTCATCGTCACTGAGTCCTCATTTGGCAGCAGTGCTCTTGGAGGGCTTGGGTAGTACCCAGCAGTTGCTGAACTATTTGAGGAAAATCGTGTAAATCTATAATCCAGCGGTAAATCTGCAAGACAGAAACATACCACATCTGATTAGCAACACAGCCTGTATTACACAAAAAATAAGCCTGTGGTGAATAGCAGTACTTCTTAAAACCTTGAGCTGTTTGCTCACCAGCATCAGAATTCAATCAGATTGCATGATTACACATTTATTTGACATCTTCAGCTGTTCAAGGGATTGACTTTCAGAGTTTATTCAACTGCAGTAAAGGATATTCAGTTCCTTGATTGCTGAAATAATGCTAGTCAGAGAAAATTATTTAATTAATGCTGAAATAGTAATCAAAAATCTTCATTGAGCCTAGATGCAGTTTTTCTCCCAGTACACCTTCGAGTTCATTCTTCAATTTGTCACCCTTCTCTTTTATCTCAGCAATCTACTCATAAGAGGGCTATGTTTAAAACAAAGAATCAGTTCCTTTTTTGTTTTTCATGGCTACTGAAGCAAGATTCCCCAAAGGCACCCGCTCTTAGACCTTCTTGCAGTCCAGTGTTAACAACATCATTTTGTATCAAGCATTCTTAGAAATCTGCACTTGTAACTTGATGTACTCATCACTTCCAGTCTGTAAAGAACACTGAATGCATTAAAATAGCTCTGAACAGTCAAAGCTTTCTTTTCTGTAACTTTTAAAAAGTCTTTGCTGCCAACAGTGACCCGCCCACCCTCACAGCCAGAAAACTGATACTTCCCGTGCTCACCTCATCCTAAAAGTTCAAGGAACCGAATTAAAAAAAAAAAATAAATAAAACTTAGTTCAAGAAACAATTCCCTTTCCAATAAATGAAAAAAAACCCCAAACAAACAACCTTCCCTCAGCCAGGGTTAGCTCCTTTCCAGGTTGTCTGTTTAGAACCAAAGTAAAGCATAAAAAGCTATTACTCTGCTCATCTGTACTGTAAGTTATTAATTGCAAATTTTTTTTTTTAATTTGGAGTAAATTTGGGGAGGCGACATCCTGTCACTACGTGCTGCAATTTTTTTTTTCCACTCAGCAGCTTTTATGAAACAGAAACCCACAATTTTAGTAGTTTCGGCACAAACAACAGGAAGTCCAGCTCTGTCTCACAGCAATTCGCAGGCAGGCACCAGGACAGCATCCAGGTTTGCAGCTTTAAACCCATATTAAACATAATACAGCAAGCAAATGAGTACTTAGATTAAGCTGAAAAATCAGACAGAAGCTGGAATAAAGTAGGAATAGGAGCAAAGTTAATTGGAAGAGAATTATTTAAGTGGGTGATTTTAGCTTGTCAAAGAAGTAAATTTTCTCATTTTGACTGAGTCAGGGAAATCTCTGGAGCTTGTGAGCACGGCAGAACAGGCAGATGTTTTCCTAGTATGCAGAAGGCCCAATGGATTTACTGGCTGCTGAGTCTATTTATGACGCTCAGTTTAAACACAAAGGTTTCAAAAATTACAAAATAAATTGAAAAAGAAAGCAAATAATTCCAAATATCTTTACAAGCTATAAAAATCAAATGCCATACAGTTACTTTCATAAAAAAGCTTTTACTAGCTTAATAGTCTAGCAGTCTGGAATCTCCCAAGAGTAGTTTAATCAAAGAGCAGCACAAATGGGGCAGACTTGCTACAGAGTTACTTATTGCGGAGGAGAAGAACCAGCTGGATCAAAATGGTAATTTCGTTGATATTTCCTGGTAAACTAGCTTTACATAATCAGCTTAAACACCCAAACCATTCTATATACAATGCAAAAGGCTCAAAAAAAGAATAATCACATTTTAATTTATTCACATCCCAGTATATCAATTTAAATATTGCTTGCTTTTGTCTCAGCAAGCTGACTTTGGATGATGACTAGAAAATATCCATATCCATTTTGCAAAAGCATGAAAGAAAAAATAGAGACAGTATTTGATAATAAAGCCAATCTCAGGAAAAAAAGTAGTTGCTTATTTCCAAGTTGTTGTTTTCCTAGTGTTTTTTCCTGGTAAATTCTTCAGGGTTTGCCATTGTGCATGCTCACAGCTGCTGCTGTGGTGGTAGACCTTTGCATCTTGGCACCCACTTCTTGTCTAACCCTGATGGAGAGTCATAAATTAGGCAGGGGGCAGACATGTAATCCTCTCTGAGTTACAATTTGACAGCAAGGCACTAATGAGTCCTAACCTACACTGATAATGAATCCAGCACAAAACTCATCCAATATTGCCATTATCCTAAAAAACCCTAAAGAGACTCCAACTAAACAGCCTGAGACTGGAAGAATGAACTAGCTGACTCTACCCAAGTGCTTGAGAATCACAGTCTCAGAATTCTTCTATCATTCTTAGGTAATTCCACCCAGACTAATTTTTTTTTTTACCCGAAACAAATAGGATATTCACTTTAAGAGCCAAAGACTCCTAGAAATCAGACATGGAGGGTCCCAAGTGGTCCAAGAGGAGCATGGAGGGTCCTAGATCCACAGAAATGCCGTTTATTAGATGTATTGTCCTGAATTCCTGTCCTGTTACTTTCTTTGCTCCCACACCAACTTGAGTGCAAATAAGTGATGAAAACTGGTTTCCTTTAGGGTGACCATTCAGTGTTACTAGCATTTCCCACGGCTTGGGCAACCCTCACAGGTTCTATGCCTTAGCCTGAGCTCAGAACTCCTGCCCTGCCCTACCTCTCTTACAGGACCTCCAGCAGCCCTGGTGTGAACAAAATAATGATGATATTTGAACAGTAACTACGGTCAGTTACTCTGTTCCAGTTACCCAGATCCAGGTATTAAGTGACATTAATTACAACATTGTGTTCTGATGCTTATGTATGCCCATATCCATGCATGTACTTAGGAGTTATGGATGGATTTATATCATAGTTACAAAGCTGACAACATCTCACTGTCCTGTGTGCTGTGCTCTTAGTGTAGGCCAGCTAAATGAATGCCACAAGCTTTTATCAGAGGAAGACTTGGAGTTCCACCCACAAGCAAGGAAGAGAAACCACAAGAAGAAGGGAAAATGTAATATTCTCAATGAGTGATCAGGAAAGTATTTGAGTAACTGAATGGAAGACAAATTTAATTTAATCCAGACACAGGCCTGCTTGATAAACTTATTACTCTATTTTTTTAAAAATTTCCTTGAACAAACAAATGCATTAAACAAATAAAATCTTAACGAGGCACTTTAGCTGGATGGCATTCTTTTTCAATTAAAAGCACAGTCCAAGACTGAAACAGATTTCTCCCAAAATACACAGGAGAAATGTCAGGAATCATTTTTCAGTATTGACCAACAAAAGCAAAGCCAACATTTTTTCATCATGACACCACAGCAGCATCCCCATGACGAGTGAGAAGCTCTACAGAAAGCAGAACTCCCCCTCCCACCCCGAGGTCTGCTCCCTGCCAGTGAGCAGGGCTGGCGCCAGATGCTGCAGAAGCCTCCTAGTAAACCAGCAGGGTTGTGTTCTTAAGTGAATCCAAATATATCCTCCTGATTATCACCAAGGAAAAGGCACAAGGAAGAGAACTAAAACCTTGTCAGTGATACCCAAGTCTAAAAAAATCTTTAAACTTTTTAATTGTGGCAAATTTCAGAAAACACAGGCAGAGCTCTATCTTACATCTCATCCAGGTGAGGTAATTATAGGGACAGAGGGCAAACCATCAACTACTATAAATTCTTTTGCTTTTACAGGATTTTCCATAATTAAGGCTGGCTTAGAAGCTTTATAATACATTTTTCTTTGTATTTCAAAGTCTCTATTGAAAGAAAATATTAATTTCTTAATGATAACAACTTCTAATAATTATTTCTTAGCAGTGGAGTAAACACAATTGCTGCAGGGGAACTCACCAGCTTGGCTGTGCCTTTGAGTGACCTGACTTGCCAGTCTGTTGGTAACCTGTAATAGATGTTGCTTTTTCTTAAATACAAAATGTTTTTATCTCCTGACCCATCTCTACTTTGTAACAGTCAAAGCAGCACTTGCACTAAAAGCTCAGGATGTGAGAGAGCATACCAGAGGCAAAAAGAAAAAAAACTCAAGGCCACAAGTGGATTTATCTGATAGAAGTTATTTTTAGAAGAACTTCTAAGGCTGATTTTCCTGAACAGGAGGTCAGGTGTTTGCTGTACTAAAGCAAAGCTCCCAAAAGAGTGAAGTCAGCACGAGGAAAGCATTCCTTCTGTCAATTACATGAAAGTCATTGCTGCTGTCTGCATACTCCATAACAAAAGTTGGAGAGGAGGAGAGTATCTGTGCGGTGTTGTATGGTAAAGGGGGGGACTCCTCAGTACAGGTGTGCTCCATAGGAGAAAGCTTCTGAGTTTGGATATAGTTGCTGATATGAGCCAGTGCAGTTTACCCCTGGGCATGCAGGAATACAGACTAAAACCAGTCTCAGTAAAAGTGCAGGTTTCCTGCTTTAATTGCACTTCCATAAGAGCTTTTGCCAACACAGGTGTATTGTTTGGAGACCATGCCTGTGGCACTGCCAGCAGACATTTGTGGCCTGAGCTTGGCCTGAGCAAGAGCTTCAGTGCCACCGTGGTTTGTCACTGGTTACTCTTCTGTGGTATCTAACACTGAAGACAGTGCCCCTGGAAAAAAACCCAAGGGGCAAACTGCAGGGATATGTGCAGCAGCAGCAGCTTCACTACCAGGGTTTTGCAGATGGATGAGTGCCTGGGGAAATGGAATGACTGTCCCATCGTGGCTGCTGCGACTGCTCGTGGCGTGCAGTTTTACTGCAATTATCTCGGGAATAACAAGTCACATTACTTTGGGTCTACCCTATGGCCAAGGGACCGCTGACCCCTTCCTGAACAAAACAGCTGTGCACAAGGCGTGCACTAACTTGCAGCTGAGCCTGATAAGAGTCTGCAGTGAAGGAAAGCCTTAGAAATTCCTTTGCTGTTTTGGGTTTTTATGAGAAAACTCATTATTTCTCTCATTTTTGTTTTAGTTTAAACAGTGTTTTTTGAAGCTCTTGTAAGAAAATAGCTCCGTGTGGTTCTTTGCTTCACCTGGAACTCATCAAAAGAAAATATTGGACTAAAATATTTTTAAATATCTAGATGAAGACTTAATCTAAAAAAAATCTTGAGAGAATGCCAAGATCCTACTAGGAGGTGTTAGTCTTTCAGGGATCTGTTAATTAATTTCTGTGTGAATGACTCATTGTGGATCTCAGGGCAGGAGGAAGGCCTTCTGAGATAGGTTGAAGAAGTTAGCCTGGAAACAAGCAATTGTTTGAGCCGACAGGCATTTCTGATTGATAAAAAAAAAAAGGAGTTGCATTTTGAGACTGCAAAGAAGCTATACTAAGACAAATGCAGAGATGATACACCCCTTTACTTTCATTTTGAGGTAAACCCACCAAGATCAACCTTCCTCTCCAAACTCATGAGATGGGTTAATCTCATCATCTTCCCCTCTCTTGTAAAACAAACGTTTTCTTTCCCTTTCCCTGATTTTTTCTCTGGATGGGTGACAAACATTGTTTACCTTAAAATAAAAATCCACACACAGACACACATGAAGACAAGGCTTACATAGTTTTTTGTGCATGTGTGACCATCTTAATCCAGAGGGAATATGTTAGGCACCAATCCAGAGTACATAAATGCTTCCAGCTATGTTTTTTGTACATGTGAGGTTGCAGGTTATGTAAAATTTCACCTGGTCAGACAAGCATTTTCAATATTTGGTGATTTACCTATTTCCACTACTTTCATACTCAAAAATTCTCAACACTTTGTATTACAACCAGGGTTTTAAAGTGTCAATCTAAACCCACCCCGTAAGCCTGAGATCCAGTCAAAACCCAATTATAGCTTTAATTATAGCCTGCAAATGAAATTATGCTGCCTGAGTTGAAGGATAACTTTAAAGCAGGAATGACTGAGTGGTTCCCCCTTTCTTAATGAGTTGCTCATGAGTTCTCCCTTTAATCTTTTTGAGGTGGTTGTACTTTGACATCTCATAGAGCAGAATAACGATGGCAGGAACATTTCTGTCAGCTATTGGCTAGGAAGTAATCTTTTGGGTTCTGCGTGATTTGACATGGTCTTCAGGGGCACAAGTCAATACACCTTTCTGGAGGAGGAAGGAAAGCCTGAACAAACTGTAATTCACTGAATACTGTCCTTTCTACACTGAAAATTACTATCAAGTAGTGAAATCCTGTGGTAAAGATGAGGTCCCAGACCATTTGGGAAGTAACTAGGTCCTGAAGACTTTTTATAAACTAGTCCTGATTTATTGAACAATGGTTTGTTATGGTTAAAATGCTGTTAATTGTTGGTTTCAGCTGCATTTTTTAGCTGAAAAAATAAATGCATTATATTTGTTGGTTGTGTTGGGCATGTTTTTCTTTTTTTTTCTTAAAAGAAGAACTTTGAAACTAGTTTCCTGGAACAGATAAATCAGATTTACATTATCTGATGCTTTTCAACTTACACGTAGATCAAGATGCTGCTTCTACAAACAGAACACATATCTTCTCTCTAGTCAGTTATCTTTACTATCTGTTTTTTTCCTTCTGTGAAACCTCAGGACCAGAAAACCTCGGAAATGTTGCTGTTGTGTATTTACACCAATTTTTCACCAGGCATAAGAATGCTTTTTGTGCATAAAAGGTTTAATTATAAAAATGACCTCTTTGCCCTTGTAGTAGCAACTATTATTTGGAACAGCAAGTTCCAAAAGCAGATTATATCCTCAAAGAATTTTGATAAACTTAGTCTTTAGATATTATTGTATAGATACAGTCTTGCACTGAAAGTGGCAAGTAAAAGCACAGTTGTAAGATAAGGCATTAAATATAAAAGGTTACTGCTAACTAGCAATGCAAATTATAGATAGTTCTATGTGTTTAAGGGAATTACATATTATTGTATTATTTGAATAAGAGCACATTTATCAGTCTGGTTACAGCAAGGACTAATTTAATTTTAAAAGGAGTTGGATTTGACTTTAGGTGATGTAATATCAATGAAGAAACCTAGAACTCATGTGCTAAAACATGAGGGGCTTTTTTGTTTCACTTCAGCAATAATTACAAATGATGCTGTCCAGGATATAGAAATCAGTATATGGCTACATGCTTAGTGAAATTCATGTCTTCCATGATAACAGTTGGTTCCTCCAGGGCATTCACCTTTAGAATACATGTGGAAGATGGTGTGTGAAGCTTGCAATTTGTAGTTGATCTCTGCTGGGCCGACCCATGTATCTGCAACCTGCACATTGCCAATTCTGGAGCCCCAGCCACGGCTGCCTTGAGCTTTCCATTGTGCAGATAATTTGCAGCTCTAAGCAGAAACATGAACTTCTTTGTCATGGTTCACTGGCAATTTTATCATTATATTTATACAGCAAGCAGGTTGACGACTCAAACTCCCGCAGAAAGTGGCAGGGTACAGATCTGTAGGCATCTTTAAAGAGACAGCTTTGGTAAATTATAATGGAGATTTTTCTCTTGTTCTAGCTAACTGAAATAACAATAAGGCATGAAGAAAAACTTATACAGCCATATGGGCAAACCCTGATACGATTTCATATTACACGCAAGATTTAAAAAAATGCATTATCCTCATGCATGACACAAGCTTGGTTATCAAATCTCCAAAGTGTGAAATGAACTCTCTCTCCATAAAACATTTACATTTGCACTAATTCTTCTCTGAAATTACATTCTCTTGAGCTGCAACATCGCTCAATCTCCTATTCCTGCTTGCAGTAGTTTTTAATCCTATGACAAACTTCACCATTCAGAACTTATGAGACAAGTTTAGAACATGAGGTTAAGAATCATGAAATTAGAAAAGAAGTTTTTTATGTTGTCCTTATTAAGATTTAGTGCCCACTTTCTTAACCTTTTCTTTGCAATGAAGAAAACAAAATCTTGCCAAAATTCTCCCCAGAGCTCTAAAACTCCTCATGGAATTTTTTGAAGTGTGACTTTTATAAAAATACCAAACATAGTGAGATTGAAAGGAAAAGCTTTAGCTTGAAATATGTGTATCATATTTTGGGATCAAAGAACTGTTAATCAAAAAACCTGTCTGAAACGGTATTTTTGAAACTGTTGAAATTACTGTTGGAATACCTATGTGATGCAGGAAATATAGTTATTAACATGGGGATCTGGAAATGTCATCACATGGTCACAGAGTAGTGATCACTATCCTTGAAGGTAAAGTTCAGATTATTCAGGTAGGAAACAGTAATCCTCCTCTACCTGGTTCATAGTGAACCTTCTGAAGTGGAGAAGGATGTCCTAGAAACTGTGGTTTACGCAAAACTTCATTTTTCAGAGAGACACCTACGCATTTTAATTTCCATATGGGAGCTCTAAATAACATTCCCACAGTAATGGATCCCAGTTTGGAAAATCTATCTTATGATATCATTGTGCTTTAAAATGGTCAAAATCTGTAAGGGAGCTGTAAATGAGGAGAGACTCAATAGCAGAAAAGTGGAGAAACAGATGGATTTGTGAATGAGGCATGTAGAATAGGAGTATTAACCATGTAGTGTCAGTATAACCTTTATCTGATTTCCACTCCAAAATGAGGGAAGTACACAGAAAGTATTGCAGACGGTCTCCTTTGGGCAATTTTAACAATAAATGAAATATACTTTTTCATGCACAAGAAAAATGCCAATTTCTCTTCAGGGACTCTCAGGGGAGTTTAGATGACGAACTGTGGTGCAACAGTCTGCAATTCCAGTAATACCTTCCTTGCCAGAGGCGAGATTAAAGTTCAGAATTTCTAATGCATCTTTGAACTCTTTGGACAAAAACTCCAACAGCAGCATTCCCTGTGAAACCTTTTTCCTACAATGCTCTTTGGTAACTATCAGATCATTCCCTTTAGTTTCATGTATAAATTCTTCAGGTGAAACTATCAGAAGGCACCCGCACCAAACTTACAACAGGTTGGTGAAAAAGGAGAACTGTCAAAGTTGTTTCTATGCCAACTTCTCAATTCAGTTGTACAGCTTATTTTTATTTTTTTTATGTATTTCCTCGATTAAAAAAAAAAAGAGAAACAGGCTTAAGGGTTTTATTACCCAGTTAATTTCTGATAATGCTCTGAAAAGAATTCTCATATGAATTTTGATGAAAACTGAGTTATTTTTGTAAAACATTAGCAGTACTGAGTAATGTTGAATAGTTTTTGGAATCTTTTTCAATGTATCTTGAGAAGTACACCAAGCTGTTCTTTATGCACAGATACTCGTTGCAGCCAAATGACAAGAATCAATCTCAAAGTCAGCAGTGCAGCAATCCTCTGCATTTCACCAAATATTTTTGCAGATCGCAAGCTGTTGGGATCCTGACTTGTACGTGGCACTTACTACTGCTCACATAGGTGTACAAAAGCCAGGTCAGACACTGTCTGACACTGTCAGAGAAGCCCTTGTCAACCCCCAGCTCACAGGAGGCTGCAGCACACCTCCAGTGAAATGGCAGCTTGTTTGGCTGGGTCAGGCTGAGCCAGGTGCTGCCAAGGCTGAGCCAGCCGGAGTTGAGCTCCCACAGTCAGCACATTGCTGGCTGGGAGCTGGGTTCATGTGGTCAGCATGGTGGCAGTCCGGCTGCACGCTTGAGCTCAGGGGATCTTGAGGAAAGGCCTGTGTTTTTGCAGCTTGGCAGTGGAAAGTCCTCTGCTGGTAATTAAAGCAGATGAATATGAAAGGAAAAGCTGGAGCGCATCAAACTCGCATAACCTGTTTCAATCTCTTCTAGCTAGTTATTCCCAAATAGCTGCAACTACAACTGACTTAAAACTGCAGCCAGTCTTCAGGGTTTGGCAAAGCAGGGGTTCTCACAGCTTGCTGTGACAGGAGTCAGACAAGGTATTCAAGAGGAGTCAGGAATTCCTCAACATCCATAATAATGAACATCTGCTCTTCCGCACAAACAAACAAGAAATACCACTCCCTGTAAGAAAGCAGAGATGTTCTCGTACCTTCAACTTTGAGTTTGCTATCCGGTGCACAGCTGGAAGTTTAAAACATTATTTCTCCCCTGTCCTTTAGCACTGCGGTTTAACTTTCACAGACACGACCCCCTGCTCCAGCACTGGTTCAATGCAGCAAGGGACAGCACACAGTGTCCCTCCTAGTGGAGAAACAGGCTTTGCAAGAGCTCCACTGCTGATGACAGGCACCTATCCTACTCACTGACTGCCCAGATATGCCTTTCTGGTTCTCACCCTTTCATCTGTAGCTGGAAAGCTGGTGGTACATTTGTGTTTGAGAGCCCTTGCTTGTCCTTTAAACTGAGCTGTGGCTGGGGGGGAGCTGGCTGGGAGGCAGACTTTCAGACTGTGGCTGACCTATGTGTTTTCTCTTGCCCAACACTTCCAAAGCAAGCCACAGTATGACCCTGGAAAAGGTATTAGATGGGAGTTTTACAGACGTTTTCTTTCTGTTGGCATTTTCCCTTGGTATATTTGGGCTTTGTGCCTTTAGGCTGAAATAGACTGCAAAATGGCAAATATCAGAAGCATAACTAAATTGTCTCACTCTATGATTGTTCTGAGATATCCATACAATGTAAGTACCTGTGCAAAATATGGTTGCAAAGAAAAGGTCTATCACGTGTCCTGCTGTAGAAGTCACTGCTGGGCAAGCCTGAAATGTTCTCTTGCAACAAACCCTTTATTCCCTTGTCTTATTTATGAAGCAGGCAACAGACACTGAATGGAAGGATTAGTAAAGTAAATGCTTGCTGTGTTCTTCATTCATTTAATAAGTCGTTTATTCCTTTAGGTATGGGTTATTCCTTTAGGTAAGGGTATTGACAAAGTTCAGTAATACAAAATTATAGATTGAGCACATAGAGGTCTTCACCACCACTTGGTAATCCACTGGTATGTACTGCAGTTGCAAAGTTACAGTGAGCTGATAGGGGAAGTGTAAAAAGTCAGATCAGTGAGAAACATATTTGTAAGTATAACACTCCCAAGTAGCTTTGCACGATGTTTGTTTTGAACTTAACTCACGACTGAAAGCAGAAACAGCAAAACACAGTGGGGAAGTCTGGACCAAGTTCAGGAACTAATCTACAGTCTGGCAAATGTTGCACCCTACCTCTAACAGAGAATCAATTAAACACCTAGTATTTGCAGACACAAACAAAAACCCTGGTGCATCAGACAACAATTGAAAGCACAAACATCAAAGTAATCAGTCACATAGGCCACTAGTGCTAAGTGTTGCATCATATGAACAGAGTATTTTGAACGTATTTTAGATACATGCAATCTCAAAACCAGATCTACAGCAGTACAAATTTACTATGAACACTACATGTACATTAGGAAAAAAAAAAAAAAAAAAAAAGCCATCTTCCTTACCTGCTATTGCTTCCAGACTAGGGATTGCAATAGTGCTGTAAGTGCTAATACATTTACAGGACCACGTGTGAACTGAGGTTTCCTCTGCATTTTCCAGGCCTGGCAATCTGTCCATGAAGAAAGAGCCCCACTGTTTAGACACAAAGTAAGGAACTTTGAGCTGATCTCCCTGAAAGAAAAATAAATAAATATGTAAGCTTAAAAAAAACCCAAAAAACTTCTTTATTCATCCACAAGCATTAGTTTAAGGAACTCTAGTGTTTATCTGATTTTCTGGGAAACTTATATTGTATCTCAGGAGCAATGTGGCTTTAAAATATAAAGACAATAGCAATCTTCTTCCCATAAGTCCCCAAGTTCCTGTTTATACAATTTATGGATTCCCTAGGACATAAAAAGTTAACTTTAAACATTTTTTTAAACCTTTTAAGAAAACCTCTTCTATTTTCCCTGTCTTTCTGTTTTTGATAGTGTGAATTGCTTGCTGCCCTTCACTGCTGGAGAGGCTGTGATACAGCTGGGACCTCCTCCTGGGGTAAAGGAGCTTCCTGATGCTGGGTGCAGTAACTGCAAAGAACGCATCATGTCACCTGTGTTAGCTGTTTCTGAGCTGAGGAATGAGTGAAAACAGAGCCATAGAATCCATGGAGAGACATTCAGTTGCCTAGAAAATTGTGGAATATTAATTTTTTTAATGTATATTTTCAGACAACAACATCTAGACTAATTATGTTTTAAAGAAAGCATTACAGCAGCATTGGGAAAACCGATATTTTACCAGTTCATCTTGCAACCTGCTATATACTGCCATGAGCAGTCAGAAAAAAATGCCAGGACACATCTACAAGAAGATGAAAAAGTGGGAAACAAAACTACACTACAGAAAATCTGTTAAAGTCATTTGTGTCCAAAGTAACTTCTCAGACCTGCAGAGCACAGAACAGATACTGTAGCGTGTGCCTCCAGATTTGTGAACTTTTGTACTTTATTCTCCATTTAACCCCTCTCCTAACAGTTCTGAGAATCTGCTGGAACCATTTGTGTTTATGACAGAGGCCTGTATCTTTTGATCACAAGGAAGCAGTGGATGCAGCCGAACAGACGACACCAGTAAACACAGAGCCACTCTTTCCCTGAGTCTGCGTTACAGTTTTGCCTCTGAGTTTGGCTGGGGGTGGGGAGGAAGTACTGATTTCAACAAATGTAGATATTCATTTCTGTCTTCTGATGTAAATCAGTTGGAAAAACCTCCTATCTTTTGTTTCAATATAAGCATTTACCTGAAGTGCTGGGCTTTTTTTGCAGGGTTTTTGGTGCTTTTTTTGTGCTTTATACAAAGGGAGAGCATGTTACTTTCTTTTTTTTTTTCACCAAATCTTATCTTTCCATGCAAATCCCAGGACTTTACATCAGTTATAATCAGACGTTCTGATGAATTAAAATCTGTTTGCCAGCTGGATGACACATGCAGAAAACTCTTAAGACTGTTACAGCTGTTCAGGTGATTAATCAGAACAACAATCCCAGTACTGGCCCACATAAGCATTTGCACAAAAGACAGGGCCCTATTTATTGACAAGAGAAAAAATGTGAGGGTTCTGCTTTCTGAAATGCATGGTTAGTTCAGTAGACAATTAAAAATGCAACGTGAGGAAATGAACTGATTTTTCCAGAAGTTTGATTCTACAGTGGGAATTTCTTCCTTATTAAGGAGGAGGGAGTAACATTTTGGATTTACAATCCAAGCCCTTGTTAAAACCAAGCCCAGTTAGATATGAGACTTGTCATCAAGTCACCTGATAGAGAGCTCCCATCATTTTTTTACTGACTTATCTCCACATGACAGGGCACGTCTGGCAGGCTAAATCTTGACTTCAAATCTGGAAAGAGCAGTCAAAACTTTGACCATATCCCTAGGAAATATCAGACATCGGTCCCCCTTCCATCCCTAACTGATGCCCTGAAAATATCCTTATCTCACCTGCAGCACACATCACAGCCTGCAGTGAAGGAGAGACCACACACCATGAATCTGTACACCTGTGAACTGAGGCAAAAGTGTCCTCTTACTGTGGCTACTCACATGCCTGGAGGCACATGCCCAGCAGTGGGGCTGAGGAGCTCTACAAGATACATCAGCCACTCCTTCGGTCCCGAGACACAGAATTTGCTCTCACAGCAGGACAGCAGATCCCGGAAAGTGCCGAGCAATCCCTCTTTCTCATGCTAATCCCCTAAGCATATGGGTTTGCTCTCAGGGATATTGGTCTGAAGGTCAGATGTTGATTGTGTCAGTTGAGGGTACAAAGCCTCAAAGAAAACATCGATACTTCAGGGAAATAGGGATGCTACCAGAAATCCCCAAGTTCCAGGGCCTTCCACAAAGTCAAAACACCTGGAATACTTACTATCACCTTTGCTTTGCTAACTGCAGACAAATAGGGCCTGTTAACAGAATAGACAAAGTCTACTAATAGGACCCTTGGGTAACACTGACTTGTCAGCTTACAAATGACCTTTCTAAAATACAAATTAGCAGGGAGCCGAGCTCTGAAGTTTTTCTACATTTGGTAAAGAGATGAAAGAAAGAAAGATGTAAAGGAGACAGGCGTGAAAGATCAAGCTGTTAGTATTTTTGAGGGGTTTATTTAGATGCAGATTTGCCATCTATGCCATCATCTTTGTACCAAGCACAGAGCATGAGGAATACTTTACTGCATCCAATATGAGTGATGGTACTGATGATTGTATGCTTTGTGATGAGGTAGCAACACCACCAATGACTCTTGATGCCAGAAAGAAAATCAATGCTCAAAATACAGTTTTGCTGGTGTAACAGTAAGTATTTGAGATGTTTCTGTCAGCACAGCTATGCTGGCCACAACAACAGGATGTCCCTGAATTACACAGCCATGCTGGGTGTGCAAATGTGAGCAAGTGAGTCATTGGTCTGAATTTTGTTGCACAGAACCTGCCCTCCTACACATCATGCAAATATAAAACATTTCAGCCATGATTATTGTACCTAAACTACAACAGGGATCACTATAAGCAGACTTAAAATAAAATGTGCAGCACTTCAGGGTGCTTTAACTCACCAGGCTTCACAACAGCCCATCAGGTTTTTCCTGAAAGTACTGTTAGATTTGTGTCAAAGATAATCAGAAATAAAGAGACAAACAGAGCCAAAAGGCATAAAGTAAATAGCCTTGTCTGTGGTCACGCCAAGGGAGTTAATGGAAATTAGGGGGATAATAGCCCTGACCTCTACAGCGAACCAGTCACTAGGCAATATTGTAAAAATTAAGTTCTCCCTTCTAACTACAAAATTATCGTCTATATCCACCAATTAATTCTTTGATTTCTGCTCAATTCATTCATACAGCCCAAGGTTTTTTACACACTGACAGCTCCTCTGTAATAATTTTCCTCGAAATCCTGGGACAAATTCCAGCTTTCCTTTGAGTGCTCATTGATGGAACTGATCACATATTTAAAGAACAGAATGCAAAACTAAAGCCTCCAGCCAAACAAACAAACCCCCAATTCTGGGAGGGGGGGGGAAAATCTTGTTTCAACACAATGCTTCATATTTTTATTCACCCTGCATGCTGCAATTTACTTAAAAGCCAAGTAACTGCATAAATAGTGTTTAGTTTGCTATTCTCTTGCTTATTTGGTTATGACTCATGTACTTGAAAGAACTGCAGTTGTTACCATAATTTCACAGTTTTGTGTATCTGGCTTATATCATGCATTTAATTGAAGGGAAAAGACAAAAACTGCAAATGAAAATGGAAAATATAAGTCTCACACTTTGTGTGTGAGGAGGTTGTTTTCTTCCCCTCTCCCTGTTAGTGATGAAACATCAGTCAAACAACTAAAACCAGATTTTTGTCATTTCTTTCTGAAACATGCAATTGCCAATTAAAGTAATATTTTATTACTTTAATAGTATTTTGTAAAGAGTGATAGAATTGAGAGTTGCATTGTGCATTAAGTTTTCAGTCCCTCTCTGCACACACAGCATGGCATGGAAAATCTACAGTAGTAGTGTATTTTTTATTGCCAATGAATGCTAAGGCTGATTAACCAGATGAAATCTAATCTGTTTGTGACCAATTTTCCAAAAACACCTGTCTTTGTACCATCCTTTGAATTGGCGTTTCTCCCTCCTTAACCAAAGGGTTAATGGGAGAAGTTGCTTGGGGGAATGAAAATAAAACTCTCATAGGCTTGTAAAGGGAGTCCCTTTGAACTAGTCCTGTTAAGTTAGTGGTGTCCACTCAACTGCAGAGATATGGATGTGACCTGTTGTTCAGACTCCAGTGAGCAGCATGGTAATGAAATAACACCACTGACCTGCCATGGCCCCCTGGTTCAGGTTCCTTTAATCAACGCAATTCATTTCTCCCTTGCTTGCTCGCTGTCACTGGTAGCGGATGTAAATGGAACAGGGGTTGTGTGTGGTAGGGGTGGTGTCTCCCTGAGATATTGCAATCTCTTATCAAGAATGCTGCAGTGTCAGTGATATGTCAAGCACCTGTCTAAAAGTCTCAATTTGCTGCTTGACAGCTGCTGTGATAGAGAAGATGGATCTTGTGAGCAGTCGAGCAGAGGTGTTTCAACAAGGGAAAACCAAATTGTCATCGTGGGCTTGGAAACGCATCGATCCATTATTCTTCCTTTGTACTTTCAGGAAAAGAACCACTTTCTGTCTCTCTGTTTAAAAATGTGTGCTTCAAAAGCACATATCGAACATGCTTAAGAAACCACGTAGAACAAATCCCCCAAGCCTTGTAGCGATGTAAGTTTTATGCAGCAAAGCAGCATCATATCCAGTCAGAGAATGAACTTTATGAAATTTATGGAGGAAAATTATTTATTTTTAAAGCATTAATTACTTAAATCAAATTGTATTAACCTATGAAGTACTACTAACTCTTCCTCCCCCATCTCCCCTTCCTCCTGAGAAACACATTCTCTTGATAGGATATTGAATTTTTTTGTCTTCATTTTTGTTTTTCTACAACCCAGGAAAAAGCCTAACATTAATGATTACATTTCCTTATTTCAGTGACTGAAATATCCTTGTCTGACCTTAGTTTAGAAATCAGGATAGTGGGGGAAAATATGAGATATGTCTGTTAAAAAAATAAAGATGTAGATATCACATCTATATTGTTTTAGTCCCACTGAAGATACCCTTTTCTCCATTAAAACCAGGACCTTTTACAACACTTGGATTAAAAACATATCTGGTATAAAAGCACCCCCCAAATCTTTTCTATTGGTAAGTTAACTTTTAATCACAAAGAGTAATTATTTTAAAAGAGAAATAAAGTTTAGTGCTTTACAAAGCAAAGTGCAAAAAGCATATGTATCTCTCTGCAATTGAAAGAAAATGACCTATTTATTTAGTAGCATATGAAATGAAGAGACACTCCAAATGGAGAGTGAAGCTTCTACCCATGTGGGACATGCTGGAGGTACAATGCTGCCTCATCATACATCTCAGTGCTGTTTCCTATCTGCTTTGCTCTTTGGCAGCAGAGGGAAGGATAAATCATCGTAACTTTCCACCTTCTGTGTGAGAATTAAAGGGTGACAGTAGTGCTAAGGCTCTGCTACCAACTGTGATCAACCTGAAAATCACATTCTTTGTCTTAGGTAACTACCAGTAAGTCTGCACTGGGCCAGATTTTGGAGCAGTCCCTCTTATCTGAGCACAGCTGTCACCAAAATAACAACCTGTGAGGGAAGCAGCAAATTAAAAGTTCTTGGTATATAAGGAAAGCACAGGCAAGCCATATTTCACACAAAGAGAAAGCCACCTTTAAAACAATATAATAAAGATTCTTCCATGTTTGCAGTTGGCCACAACACACAGGGAAACGTCACAAACTCAGCAGAGTTCAGGCATCGGACTCGTGATAAGCAGGCATGAAATTTCTCCTTGTGGGATGGATGGCAGGATCTTGTTACTAAAAAGGTTCTTGCTAAGGGAGAGCACATACAGCTCCTTTTCTGAGATCCATGGCTTAGCTCCAGGGAGAGGTGCTGTGCCACCCATGCATTGCTGAGCTGGGACAGAATGGCATCCTCCTGGTAAGACAAGGAGGACACATCTGTGGGGGATGCTGATGCTGCCAGCACCCCGGTAAGATAAGAAGGTTCATTCTTAGTGCAGGTGGCATGAGGCTTTCTTGTAATTTATTTTATTCTGTTCCAGAAAACATCTGCAGGAACCCTTACCTCATATTTTCCTTTCTTCTCCAAGGGCTCAGATTCAGCCTTCGCAGGCACTGTACTTTTGTCCCCTAGAAGCTCCTCTAGGATGAAGACAGTTTCCCAGTTGCTATAGTGATGAGCTGGGAAAATATCTGAGTGCATACTGTCACCAAAATAAACAACCTATGAGGGAAGAAGCAAATTAGAAGTTCATTGTATACGAGGAAAACACAAGCTAACTGTATTTCACAGAGAGAGAAAAAGAGCCTTAAAACAACCTAATAAAAATTCCTCCATGTTTACACTTGGTCATGACATGCAGAGATCCTATTAATGTCAAGTTTGGGGTTTTATCTTCAACCAGCACCATAAGGGAAAGGCTGGCCCCACATACCCTCCCTGCTCTTGCCCTCCAGGGGCATTGGAAAGGGATGCCTAACTGGGACCAGAAAAAGGAGTTTTTTGACTGACAGAAATAGCCTAATGGGAAGCAATGGAAAGAGTACCAAGAAAAAACACTAAACTGGAACAAGTTTTTAGACTACAGTGGAAACAAGAGAGAACATGAAGCACTTCTCGGTGACTCAGAACTCTTTTGTGTCCAGGGAGGAATTTATTCACTATGAAAAATGTCACACCATCTTCAGTGGCATTTTCACCTATCCAGATCTGTACTTAAAATAACCAAGTCCTACTTTTCACTGATGCCATCTTTTAATCTATATGATCTGTTTCCTCAGGGAGATTTCCTGATTACAACTTGATTCTTCCCAAAGTGGCTGAAATGCTTAACCACCCATACAGAAAGTTTACATCTAGAACATTTACATATTCTACCGATAAGAAGACAAATACGCTGCTTCCAGTTCTGGGCTGCAGGCTGTTAAACAGCAGCAAGAGCAATCAGAACAGATGTTTGTGACCAATCACATCAATAACTTTAATGAAAGTTTGGTGAATCCTTGACTGAAACAGGGTATTTTCAGGAAGATTTACTCTCACTTATAACATACCTTGGGATCCAGCTTGCCAGTCATCTTCTTCAGTAGATCATAAAGCTGGATAGCATTACCTTGGGAATACCAACCAGGCTTGTCCAGTGACAGCAGAGCCTCCTGCTCCTCGTCATTCTCTGAAATCACCAAGCAAAATTGCATGCTGTTAGTGAGACCAGCCCATCCTCCTGGTACCTGTGATATGTGTGAGAAGCTGCCTGTGCATAGCTGGTCTATTTTGACATTAAACCAGCCCCAGTGTCTGGCTCAGGTTCCAGTACTGACTGTGGATTCAGTCAAGGTGTTTGGTAGCTGGGGGTAGGCAGACATTTGTGAGAAAAGAAGCAGCTGAGTTCCCTCAGTACCGGCTACAGAAGACCTAAGGAATTAAATTCATGGGCTTTGCGACCCAAACACTGCAGCAGTGAAGGCAGGAGGCCACACACACCAGGCTGATGGAGCTGCTATAGATGAAGGTGAAACTGTGAGATAAAACAGACTTTAAGAGACGGCAGGTACCTTGTCATGCATAAAAATGACCCACAGCTTTTAAACACTGACATAAACCAAAAAAAGACTGTAGTAGCTCTTAAGGGTGTTCACCAGCCTTAGATCAGCACAAACAATGAGCAGTTATCATCCAGTTTTGAAGAAATGATGAGTGGCCAAATGATGAGTGGACAACAACCACAATGTTGCTGGTGGTGGCATAATCCATATTGACATGTACCCACTCTGGCAGTGTCAGCAAAATAGAAAAATCAGTAGAAACTGAAACTCCCTGGTCATCACCCAGCTCTGCCATAGGCTTTGTCTCTGTCTGGTTCCAAAGCATGGATCTGACCCAGTGTCCATGTGACCTTGCTGCTTTTTCAAATCCATGCGCTATTGCCAGATGGACTCCTTTAGCTTCTTGCTGGAGCCAAAATAGTTGTTTCAGTGAACCGGTAAACTACAATTTCATCAGAAATATTAATATTAATGTCTTTTGTCCATTGAACTGGTGAAACAAAAGGTTGATTTTGTTATTTAGTTGCAAACATGTCTTAATTTCATGCTAGAGACAGAAGAGTTAGAAACCAATACAGTACTTAGATCTGACTTAGGCGTAACATCAGAACTTCAGTTCTTCTCTTGCTTTATAGAATTTTTCAAAGTACCTAAAATGTGTTAGGAATAAGAGGAAAAGAGAAACTTTTACTTGATTAGAGACTGCTGAAAGCTGAAGTGCAAATTTTGGAGAATGGTGAAATGCTAAGACAGCATTATGTCTAAGAGCACTGAAGATGTACACGGCGCAATACATCCGTCTTTGAAAGAAATTTTAAAAAGTAGCAAAAAGATGGAATTGGGTACGTGGAGAGAGGAACGAAACCATTCTTTAATATTATGATTCTACAAATTTGAAGAAATGGAGACAAAACAATTCTATATTATGGGTGTTTTATAAACTAGGAAAAAACAAAGAAATTCAAAGTTGACATTAACAATTCATGTAGAACTTGTGGGGAAATGTCATTTTCTTTGTTCTTCTTCAGGAATGTAACAACAATTACAATAATAATAAATATGATAGCATCCAGTAAAAAAAAAAAATCTTAATTTCCTGACTATTAAAACCTTTGATCAAACAACTTTTGAACAAACAGGAGTTGGCAAAACAGTAAATTTATTTTATTTTCCTTGTATTTTTAGAATCATAGTTTGGATGGTTCGCTGAACAAGTAGCCACAATCTTCAAATGACATGGACATAGAAAAAGAAACTTATGAAAACAACTCCTTTGAGATGCTATAAAGTTTTTTGAAATTTGTGAAGATTTGTATAGCTACCATTGTATCTCCATTCAGTCAATCAGGAAAATACTGGAGAAAAATTGAGCCTTTATGAGAGGTATTTTCAGAATAATGCATTGCATTTGCAAACAGGAGCCCTATGTATTACAGCAGCTTCAGGAGGCTCCAGCAAAGAGCAAAACCCTGCTTGCTACCTCTATGGAATGGCATGAGGGGAAGTCCTGACTGGAACAATTCACTCTAATTACAAGGTAGACCTCTCGCTCTGTGAGAGCTCTTACTGTCACCCCTAGCAATGGGATTCATCTCACTTAAATCAAGGCATCCGGAATTTAGGTTTCTAGTTCACAGTTACAATCTGAACTAGTTGGCCCTGTAGTAGGCAAATGACAATGCAACAAGCATTTTCTATGGGTGACAGCTCTGGAGAAGTAAAGGATTTAATTAACTTAGAAATTTCACTTTTAGGCAATGAAATAAAAGGAACTAATTTCCCGTTTAGAAGGAGGCAGCAACCTACCCTGAGATGTCTAGCTCATTATGGGAACACTTTGATTTTGGAAGGAGCTTCAGAAATTTGAGGAATTAGGAAAGGTCCTTTAAAATATTTGAGTTGTAGAGTCATAGGAATAACAACTCTGAATGGACAAACCTTGCCTTGAACCATCTCACATGGCTGCTTGTGCTCACACATCGAGGAGTGACTGAGTCAATTTTATTACTGTAATCTGGAGTGGAAGGAAATGGATGGTGTTTCAGGTGCAGTAAGTCATTAATGAGAACAGTTTCTAATTCGCTTACATTTGTCCAGTGGCAAAATCCAGCTAAGAAAATTATTCTTCAGCACAGCCTTTTAAGGCTTTTTGTAGGAGTTCTGCCATGTAAAAATTGATACACAACAACTTAAAAACCCATCAATGACACCATTGGCTCTGGCCTTGTATCCTTCAGATGGTAGCTACACGACAACACTGAAGAAATCTGCAAATTTCCTGCAAAAATGCCGCATAAATGTGATTACAGTAGTTCCTAATATATATTAGATATCCCAAGCCTAACACTGGCTACACTCAGTCAAGAGGAAAACTGCTGCTGACCTTCTTTCTACTTTGCTGTTATTGATTCTTAAAAGTTCATTCAAAGGTCAGAAACACTATAAATATTCTTCCAGCAGGAAGAAACATACATAGGCGGGGATGCTTTAGGTCTTATAAGCTAGGAGGAAAAGGAGATGTCCTGACAGTTTCAGACTGGATAACCAAAAAGAATTTCTCTGATGATTTAGATAAAGTGACTTGCTTCCTTTTGAAGCCTCATATAGCACTGAAACCCAGATTCCTGGCAGTAGACTGAAAACATGCCACGTCAAGAAATGTAAAGGTACCAAGCAAGTAAAATTAAAATAATTAAACCCATAAAATCATTCTGTTAAAACACTTGCCCAAACCTAACTGTGATTCAGAGCAGTCTTCCTGAGAGGAAGTTACTGTTCCTTTTTAAAAACAACAACAAAAGCTTGACTCATGCTGGGGCAATATTATCATTGCTGGGATGGCAATTTCCATACAGCTTTGCCTAACAGCTTGGGAAATGGTTTGATTCAGAAATATACTTTCATCATCAATAAAAGATAAGTTTTTTCAGATAAACCAATTCACTAACAAGACTCAATATCCTTTTTCTTGTGAGAATTTTCTTGCCTACCTTTAAATGTGCATTGCAGCTTTAAAACATGGCTCGAGGAACATCTGGTTTCATTCTGAATGATTATGCAAAAAGTAATCAGTGAAGCTTATTCTCATTTAAATGACAACTGATGGTAATTTACTTTGGCAAAGAGTCATTTTTTGGGAAAGAATTTGCACAGCTTGCTTACTGCCATCTGCTCTGTGTCCTCTTACAGGTTATACCTGCTGAGATGGGAAGGGTCTGAACCTGGGGTCTATCCCCAACCTGGCTGGTGTTTACACTGTTAGACCCCAGCCCATGGCACAGGGATCTTGGCTGGGAAGCCCGAGGTCAAGAGAGAAGCGGAGGCAAGGGTGAATTTATGCTTCAACAGTTACTCACCTACACTGAGGCATACCTACACCCAGGTTAATTTTCATCAGTTCACCACCCCCGAGGCACCACCCTGTGCTGCTCCTCTGGCTGGGTGCCCTGCAGTGAGTGCTGGCTACACACTGGGGCCAGGACCCACCGGTGACTCACCAAAGAGCCTGAGGACACCTCACATCTACTTGATTGGGCAGAGACCAGGGGAAGAAAGCAATTCCAAGTGCCCAGAGGCCCTGTCAGCCGTTAAGTGTGCTGGGTTTAACTACAATGTGCATACAGCTCTCCTACAGCCCCTCCTCTGCCATTCTCTGGACAGCCTTTAACCCATTTCCACACAGACCCAGTTAGATTGGCTGTTAGGGTTACTGGTATTTTTTTTCCGTTTGAGCTGTGCAGCAGAATGAAAAACATGTGTCAACTCTGCTGCTGCTCATGCCTGTACCTGCTCCTGCCTCTTCTTGCCCATGGGCAGCACCGGTGGGCTCCCTCTGCCTGCAGGCACCTCAGGCAGATGGACTCGTGTTCAGCCACTGAAGCTCTAGCTGCCAACACGGGGGTTATTGTAAAACAAGTCCATTCTATGGTCCACAACTATCACACTGATATGCCTCTCTGCAATTTAAGATAATGTCATTTCAGACCATGAGGGCATTAATACAAAAGCTGGGTTATATTCCAGTCTCACTTGCAAACACAGTCTGGTTCTGGATAGCATTTTGAGCTCAAGAAAGACAAACTCTCCTTTCCAAAAGGGAAATCAGGGCAGGAAAGTGCATCGTTTTACAAGGACAAGGGGACCTGCACAGGTGGGTTCTTCCAGTTGTAAAGGTATAACAAGATGGGATAACATAAACTGTAGAGTTTCCCTGTGGGCATGTTCTCCATGAGTAAAGCAAGTACTTACGAGATTCCTGGAGGTAAAACTTCATACCCTACAGGCACCCTTCTTAGGCTATCACCCAAAACTCCTGTGTATAGACCAGCCAACTTTGCTGTGTGGTTTCCAGGATTCACTCAGGTATTAGTGTGTGTTTTGCCATCCCTGAATTACTTCTGTGTCCTGGAAGCAGCTGTGAAATCCATCTGCCCATGCATCAGCACTTGCCAGTCCCCTGTCTGACTGGATGACTGCAGAGAAATGATAAAGAACAAATTATTTCCGTAACATGATGTGCTGAAATGAAAGGTTAAGGCTTCCCAAAGTGACTGGCAATTTTGGCCATCTCCATTTTTGGCTATCCAATCTGGTTTTTTTTTTTTCCCCAGGAAAAGCCTGAAGATCACCTCCCCTTCCTGCCTTTGCATCATTCTGCGTTTTTTGGGGTGGCTTATGGTTGGTGAGACAGAGGCTGAACTAATCAAAGTAAAAATTCAGTTTTGAAAACTGGAACATGATTTTAAAGTTTACAGAGGCAGTGATACATATTTCTTATGCTTAGCAATCCCAACATATATGTGTTCGATCATATGGAGGACTAAATAACAGTACTACTAAAAGCTGGCAATGCTCTGGAAGAACATCACAGATAAAGCTGAGGAAAAAATACAGATACCACCCTGTGAAAAAAAAATAATCTATTTCTTAATAATTCATAAGTACCATTTATCACATTACTAACAACTACTCTTCTCAGGAAGGGCTTCTGTCCTTCCACTGTTTAGTAAGGCCTGGTAAGACCACAGTACAAAATAGTGCATTTTCAAATTGCTCTGGGCATATGTAAAAATCACAGAACCCTTTGAGCAGAAATTTAAAAAGAAAAGAGTTTTTAAATTTTCAGTTTTACCAAAACCTTTTACGCTTTTATTAAAATCTGCCTTACTGCTTAAATTGTGCCAAGCAACAGGCTATGTAGAGATAAAACTGAAGCTTCACTTGTTTGTAAGAAAACCAGTAGCTCCTTTAGAGACGTCAGCAATTAAGTTTCTCAGAAGTTTTACTTGTTTTTAAGAAGATCAGTAGCTCCTTTAGAGAAGTCAGCAAATAAGTTTCTCTAGAAGGTTTTGATTGTTGTGTTCCAGGAACTGAAAATAACAGCTCCCTACAGATTAAGTAATTTGTTTTCAAATCTGTCAAAGCATTAACTTTTTGCCTTCCCAGGAACAGTCTGGCTAACAAAGTGTTTCTGTTTAAAACACTGATATGATGAAATACAAGCAAGGCCATTTTTTTCTCAGAAAAGAAAAACCACTTTTTGGGAAATGATTCTCCTACAAGTTACATTTTTAATTGTAATTCATGTGCAAATTTAGCAAGGGTTTTTCCATAATTTTACTTAATTGCATTTATAAATCAGAAAACTTCTACTTTGCAAGGATAAGTGGGACATAAATACAAAATTTCACTTCTTCATTGCACATATTTTGTAAGGGTTTTTTTTGTCTGTTTTGTTTTTTTAAATTGGGATCTTGGAAAGGTAAAAAATGGCAAGAAAAAAAAAAGTCCCTCTCTAGAGCATCTCTCTAGAGATTCTGGATCTCATTAGTTTTGTAAGAAGATCCAAAGCCTTCTAAATGAGGAACTTCCAATATTCAGAAAAATAACCATGTTAAAATTAGTACCACAGTCTTCCTAGAGATCCCTATATAATTATGGAGAGAGACAGGCTTTTCCAGAAAGCATTTCCAATTAAAATAAGTTAGGAAAGGTAGGTAATTGAGGAAAAAACCCCTAACATAAACATTCCAGGAATATACAGTTCAGTTCAAGCACCTGTCCATAGCTCTTCTTACCAGGAGCAGCACAGAGAGGGAAGCACAGAAGATGAGATGAGGGCCATCAGACAGTTCTGACCTAATCTGTCACTTCAGAAAAATGTCTCAATTTCTCAATTAAAATCAAAGTGAGACACACAAAACATCTTCTTTGCACTGTGTAGTCTGTAATCTTTTGGTTTACCCAACCCCTAGTAATACCTACTGAAAAAAGACATATTGAAATTTGCTCTTGGACCATACTCTTCCCCACTGAAAATTGACACTGAAGTGTAATGCGGAAAAACTCCATGCCATCATTTACCTTGGCCTTAGACTTAAAAAAACCCCTCAAGGACCAAAAAAAGAATAAAAGCTCTTTAATCCTCAGTTACAGAAAGACTAAGAATTTTTTCCCTGTATCTTAATACTTCAGGTATAAAATATATATGAAAACTGGAACAGACAATCTGATTCTGAACACATGTATCCCCACAAAGCAATATAGAGACCCAGCTGCAAGGGGCATTTGCTTTCCTTTTTTTCAATTCCCTAAAATATGTTATTTCAAGGGAATAATGATTGTGTTAGGAGGCATGAGCATGCAGAGTTATCGCACATACTCATTTGCCTGGAATACACAATAGACATTTTCATTAACTTTTATATGAAGACTATTCATACAACCAGGTTGATTTATGATTTATAAGTAGTTCCATTCTTTTTTCCTAACTTATTACACTGTCTCAAATCCCTACTTTAATTTTATTGATTTATTCTGTCTGAAGTTCCAGCTCCAAATATTGGCTGCCTCTGAAGGGGGGCAGCTTTATATCAACCTTTAAAGACTAACTTAAGATTCCAAATGCAAAAAAGTAAATACGGGAATTAAAAATAAATAAACAAATAAACAAACCCACACAGCTTTCTGCCTGTTAGTAATTGCACAAGTATAGCTGCAGATAGTGGTTACTAAAGCCTTGCTCAGCTTTAGTAATTAAAAAGAAGAACCCCATTCAAATCCATTATTTCTAAGAAAAGCTGGATGCCTTAGAATAATCTTTCTCTGGAAATAAAAGTGAACATCTGAGACTACTGAGAGAGGGGTTCTGGCTCCTGTTGACCCAAGACTTTTTATCACATGGTAGCAAGAGAAGCATTATATTATACATTTAAAAGTCCCACTGATATAAAACCCATTTGAATATGGCTGTCAGGGAAGAGACTACCTTGGCATTGCTTCATACATGTACTAAATAGTGAGTAATGCTTGGCACTTCAAGTAACAATCAAAGAAAAAATATTTAATTAGAATATAACAGCATTAAATAGTTAAGGACCATTTTCTCTTAGAAAATATAGAAATTGCCATGAGTAATTTAAAATCATAGATATGAAAGAATATGAAACATACCCACAATCACACAGGGTGGTTTTGTTCAGTAGCAAATACAGCTTTTTCGAGATACATTTTCTGCCTTATATTTTGTTTCACTTTGCTTAAGAATTTGTTCAAGAGACACCAAAAGAGATTGGGACCTAACACTCATTTTAGACTCTCCCCTTGGAGTCATATCTCTGTTCATGTATCATCAATGAATCCCAATGGCGATTTTGCAATTTTTTTTGCAATAAGGATGATTTTATTACAGTCTCTACTGCATTTTATATTATTACTATTCTTTCTAGATAAAAACATTACAAAAGAAGGGAAGGAGAAGGTGTGAGCATGTGATGGAAGACAGAGGCATGACAAGTTCAGGCTTGAGGTCTGGGGACAATGTCATTGCCCTGTGGATCACAGTCATGGACGAATTCAAAGGAGAGACAAAGAGTATGACAGGGTTAGAACACCTGGCAGAGATTTCAGAAGCTGTTTAAGGTCTGCTAAGGAGCCAGGAGTGTCAGGTAACACCAGAGTGAAAATCAACACGAAACCTTGTTCCTGTAGGATCTGTTGAGATACAGTACAACTTCACATTAAACAAACAAAATAAATGTTAGGAAATGAATGTTCTAACAAACAGGAAGAGTTCTTACGTGTGAAACAGTCACTGTAAATCTCAGAACAATACAACTGGGCTGAAGATGGCAAGTAAAAATGGAAACTATTCCTTTCTGGCAAAGTATGTTTAGTTATCCTTTGAAGGGAAGACTCACATGAAAGATTTGTAGTAATGAATCTTCTGAAGAAGACTCTCTCTGAAAAGAGAAATGATTCCTCTGACACTTCCTAAGGCACAGGGAGGTGATTCCAGACAGCCAGCATGGCTTCACCAAGGGAAAATCCTGTCTGATCAACCTAGAGGATTTCTATGATGGAGTAACTACAACAGTGGATAAGGGAAAAGCTACAAATGTCATTTATCTGGACTCCTGTAAGGCCTTTGACATGGTCCCTCCCAACATCCTTCTCTCCTGAGACCCTACCTGGAGTACTGCATCCAGCTCTGGGATCTTTAGCACAGGAAGGACAAGGACCTATTGGAGTGAGTCCAGAGGAAGGTCACAAAGTTGATCAGGGAGATAGAGCACCTCTTCTACGAGGAAAGGCTGAGAGAATTGTGATTATTCAGCCTGGAGAAGAGAAGGCTTTGGGGTGATCTAATTGCAGCCTTGAAGGGAACTTACAGGAAAGATGGGGCAAGAATATTTGCAAGGACATGCAGCAACAGGACAGTGGGAAATGGGTTTAAATTGAGAGTAGCTTTAGATTAGCTAACAGAAAAAAATTCCTTACTGTGATTATGGTGACACACTGGAACAGGTTGCCTGGGGAAGCTGTGAATGCACCTTCCCTGGAGGTGTTCAAGGCCATGTTGGATGGGGCTCAGAGCAACCTGGTCTACCTGTAAGTGTCCATGTCCACAGCAGTGGGGTTGGAACTAGATGATCATCAAGGTCCCCTTCCAACCCAAACCATTCTATGATTACCTTTCCAGTTCCTTATCTGTGCATTTTGTGTGGTGTCCTAAACCACTTGTGTATCTATATGAAAATACACTTTACCATGTTTCTCAGAACCAAGAGCATGGTGCCAGATCTCTCTATGCAGGAATTTCACAGATAAAATCTCTTGCTACTATTATTCCAGAAAAAAAAATAATCTTGGAGCATTCAGCCTTAGTCTCGCAGTGTCACAGAGGCACTTGGAATCTGTGGACAGTACATAATATATGAAGTGGTTTTACAGCAGATAAGGATCAAGTTAGAATGAACATGTTTGCTAATGAAGAGAAAAAGTCCTGGGGTCACTAACTCTACCTAGAAAAACACGCAACATACATATTGAAGTTAAAGACATCTGGAGCCCAATGTGAATAATAAAAACAGGCTGAAGAACAAAGAGAGTGAGGAAGAAGATGGTACATCCCTTTTGTTTTTGAACTTTCAGGTTGCAAGAACTAATTCCCTTTGGAACATTAACTACAGAGGACCTGCTACTCATCTAAACAATGGTCCCACGATCACTTACCAGCAAGAAATGTCCATTTTTTAATTCTCTGACCTATAATTTCCCTGTACTTGGTGGGAGAGGCAGAGCTGCTCCTGAACAAGGTGACTCTCTACACTCGATATTTACCCCATGTGCAGTAAATCCACATCTGCTGTTTGTTGTAGATCTCCTCTGCCACTTACCCCTTTGCAGCTCTCCTGGGTGCTTCATAAACACTGGGTAAGCTGCAGTATTTAGAAACTGGGAAACTGAGGCAGAGATTCGCTGTCATATCAAACTGAAGCAGATCTCAGCCCAGGCTTTGGTCTCATGTTCTCAGCTCATTTCTAGGGCTTCCTAACCAGCTCCTTTCACTACTTGCTTCCAATAGCAGATCTGCAGTACAAAAAGCAAAACGTGCTTTCTGCAAAAAACAATTCTACAGACTAACCTTAATAAAAGCTTGACATTTTGGAGAACACACAAGAGAACTCTAAAACTCCTTAATCAAAACCAGCACATCCAGATTCATGGAAACTATGCTGAAGAGAAACTTTCTGAATTGCCAGCTCTTGCTCTGCCAGGAATGTACCATACACAACTTTATTTTTGCTTTACTACAAACTGCCTCAATTCCAATTTCCAAATTGGTTATGAATCAAATCACAAGGTAACTCTTTATGAGGTTCTCTGTCTAATCATCTACTTTTTTTGAGTTCTACAGATGAAAACAATTACATGGAGAATAAAGATGAATAAAACTTCATGGAGAATGACAATGAATAAAACTACCAACTTCTATCACGTATTGTTTACGCACATGTGATACATGTCAAAGAATGTTTTTTCCCCTGCAAAGTCACACTGGTAAGTCTCCCCTGTCACAGGTAATTTTTCTTTCTTCCAGGAATTCTGTTTGGATTTTTGACACTGTTTTAAGAACTATAACGTGAAGTTATTTCTCACAGGTTTACACTAAATCTTAGTGGACCAGTAAAGTTTACAAACTTGTATTGACCCATCCCTCAGGCATCCCATCTCTCATAGGTCCTGTGCCACTTCTGCAAGACCTTTGGGTTCCTTGGGGCTCTTGAACAGCACTGCAGGTCTGTAATTAGGCAATGAGCATACCTCAGCTGGGATTCAGACCCAGGTGTAGAAACACAGTGTGAAGGCTCTGCAACAGGAAGTGCAGCACTGGGTCAATGGGCCAATGTGGTCTGTGCAGCGTAGGCACTGCTGTTTGGGCACTGCAAAGCCCTCCAGGGACCAGGCCTGCCGGCTCTTCACTGCCTACAGTGGGAGGTGGCTGAGGATAAATGACAGATAGCCAGAGAAGTTTCTACACGCTGTGGTTTCTGTATCTATTACTGGTACTTAATTGTTTCAAAATAGACCTCTGATTTTTGACATATGGCAGCACCCTTACAATGTAATTCTGAGTCAATTTTTGTTTGAGGGAGTGTGCTGGTTTTGGCTGGGGAAGGGTTAATTTTCTTCAGAGTGGCTGGTAGGGGGCTGTGTTTTGGATTTGTGCTGGGCACAGTGATGAAAATAGAAATGTTTTTGTTATTGCTGAGTTTACACAGAGTCAAGGCCATTTCTGCTTTTAGTAATTCCAAGCTGGCTAGAAAGTTGGAGGTGCCATAGGAGTTTGGGAGGAGACACAGCTGGGACAGGTGACCCAAACTGATCAAAGGCATATTCCAGACCATATGACATCATGCTCAGGGTATCAAGTAAGGGGAAGAAGAAGGAGCGATGGAGTTTGCCTTCTCAAGTCACTGTTATGCGTGATGGGGTCCTGCTGTCTTGGGGATGGCTGAACACCTGCCTGTCCATGGGAAGCTGTGAATTGTTTTGCTTTGCTTGAGTGTGCAGCTTTTGCTTTCACTATTAAACTGTTTTTATCTCGACTCACGAGTTTTCTACCTTTTACCCTCTGATACTCTCTCCAATCCTGCTGGTGGGGGAGTGAGTGAGTGGCTTGTCTGCTGGCTGGAGTGAAACCACGACACTGAGAGGCTTGCAACTCCATATAAAAAAATAGCTTCTGAAAATGATCCATTTCTCTGATACAGATTTGTCAAGAAGAAAAGCCAGGTTTTGAATAAGCTACCAAGGGTGTAACATCCTACTTAGAAACAGCAGTAGAGTCTGGTAATAATCTACATAAATTTATAAGCTTTCCAGGGGGACATTTATTATTCCATGGAAAAAATAAAATGTATCTGTAAATACAAATAAAATATATTTAACCATCTAATAATAAAAATGCACAAAACAAATCAAAAGGAAGCGTGTATTCTCTTTATGCCAGAACACCTGTGGAGCTGTGAATGGTTTGTCTCTCTAGTGTTCCTTTCAGTCTTTTGAAATTTTCAATTTAGTTCTTCCCCCCAGTCATGGACACTCTTGATGGACACTCTTGTATGTGCTGGGAAATAGAATGTAGGTGAAAAGACATTTATAACCATAATTCCCCCCTTCCAGTCTAGAATTGTTGGTATTGAATCGAATTATCTGTATAAAAAATTGCTAGACATTCTTCAGCATTTCTATGGAAGCATAAACATGAGAACTCAAGGTATTATTTCAGAATGGATGCTATTAATGCTGCAACAAACCCGTGACCTTGGCATTATTAGCACCATGCTCTAACCAGCTGAGCCAGTCTCAGGGCTAACAAGAGTAGCCTTGGCAAGCCTTGCTCATGTATGGAAATGTGCATTTGCTTCTGTCTTCCATACAGAACTGGGTCTCCACATTCAGTGCAAAATCTTCCATAAATCCCAAGCATTTTTATGCTTCACATATTATTATCACACTATAAACGTAGTCTGAGTGCTGACTGCTTTGCTTCTTAATCTTGTCTGTCTCTTCTTAGAGAACATGAAGAAAAGATCATCTCCTCTAAACAACATTTTCATGTCTTGGAGAAGAATTTCCTTAAACCAGATACTCTGTTTGCTGAACACAGTTTTGTCTGGAACACAAAGTGGTCATTTAGGCATTTTGGCTTTGAAAACACAGACTTAGGCTATGGCAACTTATGTTCTGTGGGCAACCACTGGAGAGAGAGGATTGGGTTGACGGGCCCTTAGCTCATTCTGCTGTAAAAAGAAGCTGCATTTTTTTGATTAATTTGGCTTCCTAAGTGTGGGAGTTTTCCTGCCTTATCTCTCTGGTACAATCCAGATCAGACTGTATCACCATTCTACTCTCTACTAGCATCCTGAAATAAAAGACAATAAAGAAACAACACCAGAAGGTGATCACAAAACTATGACTGAGGATTTTCTACAGATCTCGACGTTTAATGACCTCCCAATCATATGGCATTTGTGTTTAAAGGCATTTGACATGCTTCTCTATGAAGGAAGTTTCTTCCATTAAAATGAAACATAAACATGGCCTGGACCACTGCTATGCAACTGTCTTCCAAAATAAACAACTAGTTGAGCTTATCACTTTCAACATTTTGAAATAATTACTGGATAACTATTGAATAATTTGATTAATTTCAGTATAGAACACACGAAGTTCATGGGTCCAATTCCTTGAAATTATAAAGGATATATTAATGAACCATAAAAATTAAATCTAGCAGAATTAATTGAAATAATGTTAATTTCCCCATTATGCTAAATCCTTAAAAAGGGCTAAAAGGATTTTCACAGTCAAGACTGTGATGAGTCCTTATTCAAACTCAGTTTACAGTTCTTTACTGCTTCTGGATTAGGACATTAGAGATCTTAAGTGAATATGCAGATCTGCTGGAGATACGATTCAATATCTTGGTTCCTTGACTCAAACAGAAAAGCCAGTGCTTTTGTTTTTCTACAAGTTGTTTATCTGGTCTGCCTGTGGGTTTCTTGAAGACAGAAACTGACTCTTATCACATCCTTGCACAATACCTTAAAGAAAAGAGGTTTAAGTTTTATCCTTCAAGGCCTTGAATAAAACATGATACAATCAATAGCTAGGATTTTGTAGTAGTGTTACTGTAGTAGTAACTGTAACTCCTTTTGAAAATGAAGATATACTCTCCATACACAAAGAATTCTGTTTTGGAGTACTCGGCAATTATGCTAAACATGTTTTCCAGTTTTAACAAAAGGAATATTGTTGATACCATGCTTTTGAAAGCAGCAGTTTTAACTTTCTTTGAACTAGTTTCTGTAATATTCTTATCAGCTCTGTGCCAAACACGCTATTTAATATCAAAGGTAATCAGCTGAAGCAACCCCTGCTGTCTTTATGCAGAAGCAAGTTGCAGTTTTTCACTGTTTTGATTTTTGGATGAATAACTTCTTATTCCTTTTATCCTCTGAGGTACTTTGAACACTATGCAAACATATAAAGACCTTGGCCTGACACATTTACTATAATTTTTTTCTTTGAAAGAAGGATGGGCATTGGAGAATGCATCCACAGCTCAGCCTTCATCTCAATGACAAATCAACAAAGAGATGCCTTACTTCAAAGACTGTTTAATTTTTTTCTTTTAAAAAAAATTTTAAATAGACAAGGAGTTGTTTATGAACAACAATGGAAATAATGGGGCCTATCTTCCTATGAAGTTGTTTCTTGCTGCTGCATTCACTGAATGTCTAATAGGGTGCAGAGTCTCACGGATGCTTTTCCAGCAGCTGGGTCATTTGTAGCTAGGCTCTCATGGATGGATACTCAGATATCTAATCAAGGGGAAGTTTATACTGCAGCATTTCTCTGTGTTGGCAGCGATAGACCCATCTTTTCCTCTCCAGCCTGTTGAGGCTGTAATATCTCTGAGAATGCTGGGCCAGACTCAAATGTGGTTGAAATTGCAGTACTGATAGAGGTTTGCACTAGGGGATGGGCGGAAATTCCTACCCACACATACCATGAGATTGCATAAGCCTCAATGCTTAGGCAAACAGTGTGAATGTTAAAGAATTAGCCTGTGTCCTGGTAGCTCTTCTGGCTAATATGGTTGAGCCAAAGGAGCTCAAGAAGAAGCACCAAACCCAATTCCCATTGGCCGGTTCAGTTGATAACCAGGTACCTCCTATGGCCAGTTTCAGGCTGAAATTCTAGCCCTTGGCCCATGCTCCAGGTTTACAGTGAATTGCTGTAGTCAGACCAACATGGTGCCCTCCTGGTAGAAACAGAAACAGAGCTTTGCTGCTCAACCCCCAACTTCTGATGTGCTGTAAAATGCCTGAGTGAAACCCATCATTTGTATAACAAATTTGTATAAATGATGTGATGACAATCTGACCTCACAGCACTTCTGAAGCAAGTACCAGTAAAGCCCATTCAAAAAACAACCTCAAACAAACAGAACAAAACACACTCGCTCCATTCCTCCTCCTACGAAAAGGGATGGCTTCCCAGCTCACATTTCCACTGTAAGGGAAAAGTCATGCTTTGGCTACCACACGGTCTAACTACTACAGAGTCACAACTTGAAGAACTTAAACCAGTTTAACCATGTCACTGTAGTAGTGGATGCACACACCATCACTGCAAACTGCAGAGTGTCTCTTGCATTTCACGAAAGGTTTATAAATGATACACTGCCAATTAGTAAACAACTGTGCATTGTCAACTTCTAATTCATTATCTCTTCATATATTCATAACAAAAATGTAGAAAACGTTTGTTTTTATGAGGCAATGACCATCAAATACAGTAGCCAAGGACTTTGGAAACTATCAGAAAAAATGAAGCCTGTGACTTTAACAACCTGCTCTGCAAAAGGATGTGAGTATGTGCTGGCCCAACTTTATTCTGCTTTTTGCACCTGTTTTAAATGCTTTCACACAGAACTTTGTACTGAACACATAAAATCCAAAATCCAAACGGTCACGGTCAACTAAGGCTATGTTTATCAAATATGAAATAAAATTTAACTGTTAGAAAGAGTTTGTTAACCCATCAGGACAGTTAAAAGACTCTCATCTTACCCATCCCATAGATAATTACAAACATTGATGACACGATAGGAAATGATCGCCTCTATTCTCAAATGATTCCCAAACTATTGATTTCAAAGTACACATAGGTACTATCTAGCAAACCTTAAAAAGATTAATTGGTAAATCCCTTTGATTAAAAGGTAACATCTGCTGATTTTCTAAATGTTTGTCTACAGCACACAAACAGTATCAGGAAACAAGAAGTCTCTGAGACAGCTGTTTATACTGTCAGAAAAATAATCTGTGGAGTGGCTGATATCTTTGCAAAGGAAGTACACAAAGTGGAATAGTTTCAGACTAAGATCATTTAAACAAAGGGTAGGAGGTGAAACAGCTATCCAAGAAGCCTGACATTGTGGACTTTTTGTAACACTCTCTGAGCTTCTTGAGTGGATTATGAATATCTGTATGAAAACGAACCCTGGTATATGAGATGAAATTTCTTTGTATGTGTCTCCCACTGTCAACCCTACCGGCCTGCCCTAGCCTGCTCTTCAGAAAATGGAGTCAGGCATTGATCATGTTGCCAAAGAGGTGTCACCTGAAGGAAGTATCTTAATAAGGTGCCTCCATAATCCTTATAGTTTTTCATAATAAAAATTAAAAATGGCCAGGTTCTACCACTGAATATAAATTATTTCTCTATAATCATCCATACCAACCAGTTGCTTAAAAACAAATTTCTTTTTCTCCATAAATCATGGCTAAAATGAAAATCCTTGACTGAGATAAGAGTAGGGAATTATTTCTCAGTGGTGGCTTGGATATAGAACAAGATACTTTATCCCTTTCAACAGTGGACCTCCTACCACCAGCTTAATACAGAACCTGTTTCTGATACTAGAGCAGTAAGAGACTCTTGATCTTAATGTCATCATCCTGTGAGGTACAAAAACATCTAGTTTTGAAAACTAAAGTACAAAATATCATTACTTGTTAGTTATAATCCTTCTTTTTCTTTCCTAAATAGCTGGAAAACATATGAAAAACAGTGCCAATACACTGTTAAGAATTGCCTAACAGCATTTCCCTAAAAAGAGTAGCATTGCTTTCAAGGGTCATATGGCACTATGGGATGTTACAACAATATAAAGGCAGTCATTTTAGAAGAGATATGGGAAATGGTTACAGACTTCATACCTCTTGAATAATGCAGTGTGCGGCCAGTGCAACTTCTCTACGCCACTCTGTTACATGCTCCCAGCAAAAACACATTATTATGTTGTCTCATGTTATAGAATATATTCAGACAGATTGATATGAAGAGGCACCATCTCCAGAAGAATGGATACAAGCACAGCTGCATTACATAAAGGAACATCCTGAGCTACTGGAGGGAAAGAAGATTACACAGGTGCCCTTTGCTGGTGCTGTTGTTATTCTGCTTGTGCCTCCTGAGAGGTGCTAGAAGAGGCCCTTTGCAGGCTTCCCTGCAAAAGGCTTCCTGAACTCTGAGACCCACGGGAGGATGGTGCTGCATCCCCGGTGTGGCTGGAGGGCCAGCTGGGAGCACCAGTCTGCCAAGTACACGGGTATATCATTTTAAGCCACCTGATGTATTAGCCTTATTGCAAAAGTCCTCCTTGAGGCAATGGTAGAAGTCAAAAAGCAAAGACCTGAAATTCAGAAAACCCCATGAGCACGAAATCCCTTTCCTCTGGATGTTTCCATGTGCTGCTCTCCTCTTACTTGGTCCCTTCCCATGCTCTCCCTTCCCACCATCTGGCTCCCCCAGCCCCTCTCCGATTCATCTTTGCCTCGCACAAACGCCCTTGCGCCCCTCTGCATTCAGGTCAGGAGATTTTGCTTCCCCCCCCTTGCTCATGGAAGGAGCAGTGGGCAGCCAAGCCCCAGTGATAAAGATGTGCAGGGAATCCCCATCAAACAGAGGAAAAAGTCTTACTTAATCCCGGCAATGGCCTGTGTCTGGAGGAATAGACCAAATCTGTGGGAAACATGACAGTCCTTGCAGACTGAGGGCCACAACCCATATATTTGAGTAAGGATTCAGAGGTGCAGCAGAAGACCAGGTTCCTATTGGGAGAGTGAGTTCTTCACTAAATATTAAATTTCTGCATAAAAATACCAACAACTGTGCTGTCATACCTGTGATGAGATAAAGGCTAAATCCAAAACTATTTTAAAATTTGAATCTACACTTAAATATGAAGATTTGATGATACAATGCAAGTTAAGATTGGTAAGAAAACATAATTGGAACAAATAAAATAGCAAAAAAGACTAGCTATGCTTTTATGCTTTAACCTCACAGGCTGATGTACAAAAAAAGAAATATTTTTTTCTTACCAAGGTAGCCTTCACTGCGAGAGGTAGTAACTGAGATTCCTATTATACGACAATTATAGCAATTGAGCTATATTGTAGATTCAATTCAATACATTTTGGTTGAAAATTTTAACAGAATTTTCTAGAGGTGGCATTTATATTCTTCAAATGAGTGAATTATGCAAGACTATTTAAATGGGATATATATATATATAATAGTGCTATATAATGTTTCAAAATTTCCACATTTTAATATATATTCTACAGTTTTACTAAGGTCTTATAAAATTTACAGGGTAGTATTTTGATATTCTTCTGGTGGTAAAGACAGAAATCACAAATAAAAAGAATAACCTAAAAAGAAGTTACATTCCTTATACATGAAGGAAGGCACCTCCTTCCTCATCCCAGTCCTCAGGCCTAAATATCCTCAGAATATAAACGCAAAAACCTAGTTATATAGGATCAGCCCTGATTCTCCACCCAGTTCTGCAGCCCATCTCTAGCATAGTCAAGCCCAGATGTCACAAAAGATGGCAAAAGAAAACTCAAGTAGCAGACATGGGATCACCACTTCGTGAAATCTGGCAGTCCCTAATAACCAAAGATGCTCTTCAGTCCAGAGGTATGGTGTTTTATATCCTGTCCCCTTATTTTCTTTTCTAATTGGTCCTTTCAGCTTATACAATTTTCTTGTATTTTTAGAAGGCTAGAGAAGAATAACTGAAGGGGGGAAAAAAGATTCTGCACAGCATTGTTAAAATGGCAGTTACCAGAAAATCATAAAAAATTAGAGGACTGGAAGTTTCTTAAATGAGAAGATACATTCTGCAGCAGAGGCACCTTGAGATGGACAGAAATTCAAGTTCAGGAATAAGGCAGACAGCCTGGAAGTGTAACTGAAAGCAGGCTTTGAAATGTGGCAGCCACTGGCACTCCATCAGTACGATTGTTTTCAGCCTGTACAGATATATACACATACACATGAGGCTATACATAATTTTAAAAGTGTGAGTTTTAAATACAGACACTAAACAGTCAGCAATACATTTTCAATTTATCAGAAAAACCCCATATCAGAAAAGACAGTAACTGCGCCTGAGCTGAAAATAAAAGATATATAAGCCTTCTTTAAGACCAAGTAGAATTCCCTGTGAATACAGACTTAGAGAAGGATTTCAGGGAATTAAGGGTCATCTTTAGCACTTCAATTATAATTTTGGATTGTAAAAGATGTATTTGGCAATGATCAGAGCTGGCAGGCAGGCTAGTAATTTGATATGCATTAAAAAGTGATGTGATAAAGGGAAAGCTCTGTTGTCAAATGTTACAGAAATCTTCATGCATTGCAGTTTATCATATAATTCACAACTGTATTTTCTACTTATATTCCTTCAAGCCCTTAGTGGAATGATAAGTTATTTTAAGCTGGATGTAGCTGTTGAAAGCAAAGAAAATCCTTCATTGTCAACATAGGATTTACACAAACATTTTCAACCTGATCCTTAGATCCTGCAGCTCAAGATATTATTAGTAATTTCAAGAACCATGAGAAGAATTTTCCTGTGTAAAAGAAAATATAACCTCGTGAATAAAAAGTAAATTATGGAGTACTCATATTATGGTAGCAAAGTCTGGGGGTTTTTTTATGTGCAGCACTGTTCTCACAAAATATATCCTTTGCTATGTAACTTACCCCTAATTATAAAAACCGTTTTGCCAGGTAAAAATAAATGTAGCTGTCCTAAAATCTGTGAAGATACATATAAACTGTTCCCCCATTTAACAGAATGGTACTTTAAAATACAATTACGCAAAATTAAAGAATTAATTATTGTGCTTTTCAGTGCCCCAGTCACACAAATCTTTTAGGCTTTCAAACAGTGTTTTGGTTGATTTAAACGATGCACATCTTGAAACTCAAATGAAATACTGATGCAATTTTAATTGAGCAATTAAAGTAATTTTTCATAGTTTCTAAATGGATTAGCTCTAAAATTACTTGTCTACTGAAAAAAACACTTTTTCAGAGCTGTTACCCAATATCACATTTCCAGACAATGCCTCCTTTGTCATCTCATCCTGTTTCTCGTTCTCCTTCAAATGCCTACTGAACACAATTGCCTTTTGAATTTATTCACTGAAAAGAATTTATCCTTCTCTTTAGTAAACTTCAAAACCCTTCCTTTAGTAAATCTGCAGCAAAAGTCCTGCTATAGATAAATAACATTTAGCACCAGCACATAATGCAACATTTGGGATGTTTGAAATTAAGAACACATTCTGTATTTTGTGCCTTATCCTTAAATCCATTTATAATACAATAAAATATGGTATCATCAGGAATTTATTGCGGCTCAGACCTACTGATGGTTGGAAGAACATGGCTGAGACTTGGACCTGGAGAAATGGATAGCAATGACAAGCAATTACTTCAGTTCATTTTCTACAACACATTTCTTCCTAGAACAAGCTTTTTTTCCCTAAATTACATTAGCAAAAGTTTAGTCTCTGTGCTTTAAGAAAATATTTACTATGATGTCCACCTATACATTTTTTTCCTTTTTCAAAGGAAAAATATGGAAATTCTGTCTCCCTAAACTGCAGCATAGTGGCCAAACTCTTCTGCTGGAAGTCTGTATTGCCAACAGGAAGAAAGAAAGTAGAAACTGAAATTTAGAATTTTCAGTGGTTCTGATATGAAAGAAAGACTTAAAAAAATTCTGAAAACTGGAAAACTGCTCCCGGTCAACATATTAGAAGCTTCACCGTATAATGTTTCAGCTGCTGTGAGGAACACAGAGGGAGGGCAGCAAAATAAACATTATAGAAATGTATTATTATTTCAGGCATTTTCTCATATAAATGCTCCTACTTTTACGGTTTAAACTTCATAAATTCTTAAACAAGCTCTACGGTACTTTTAAACACACCTCTAAAAACCTGTCCTATGTGTATCATTCTTTGCTTTGAATGTTGTGACTGGTCTTTCAGAAGAAACCAGTTGCTGTCATTCAAATACAAATATAATAATAAAAAATATCCACTCCCAGGTTAGTAGTGTCAACAAATTATTTATCTGATGATTGCTTTAGTTACGCTTGTGTCCCTTATCTATTTAGATAGTGAGGTGTCCAGAACAGAAACTACATTTTATTGTGCATTAATAAGGTATTAATGTAATGAGTGATTGACTGACATTTGAGCCCCTTTGCATTGTCAAGATATAAACTGAATGAAAACCACCAAGTCAATAAGAGGACTCCAGAAAATGCTGTTCCTGTTTGAAAGCAGAGAAAGAAACAGCTTAATGAAAATTGGTCCTTACAGTGCAATGTGGTGATTAAGCCAATGCTACACAATATCAATGGAGAGAGTAACTTGGTCTTCTCCCTGTGTTCTGCCCTTGTTTGCACAAAAAGCCCCACTTCATCAAAGTATCTTGGAGCTTTCTGGCTGTCTATTAAGTTTACTGAAACTGTCCAACAGGTTCAAAAGTTGCTGGCTGGATTACTGACAGAGGGACACAGCAGGATTTCCTTAGGAAGTCAGGCTAATCAGATTGTTTAAAAGAAATCCAAAGCAAATTACATTTTTTTCCAGTTTGCCTTATACAAAACTAAATCAAATGGTTGCAGAACTGAGCCTTTTTCACCCTTTATGATTTTACTCCCCTCCCTCCTTTCATATAAATAGTTTCAATTTCTCTTCTGAGATTATTTTTTTCTCAAATTGTCAACTTGGCAACTATTTGAACTAATCCTTTAAAAATCACACCTAAGATACTTCTTACTTATTTTCCTATATATGTGAAACATTAAAATGTAGTTTCAATATGTATTTCTGCTGCTTGTTTCAGTTTTATGGTAAAAGTTCCACAAGGAAAATTTCTTTTGGGCTGGAACGCTGACTTTCCTGTCATAAAATGATAAAATATGGTTCAGTGTATGCTGACTCAAGTTATTTTGGCTATAAGATTAATTTTCAGGTAGCATTTAATCATAAAGGTATTTACCAAAATATGGAAGAATTAACTGTCTTCAGCAATGTTACACTGTTATTTGTAGTTCAATGAACACTGCTCTTATAAACCTCTTGTGTTAAAACCTTAATTACCTAATGGACAACAGTGCCAAGTGTTTCAGATTGTTTTAATTATATTAAGTGAGTACAGGGACATTTCCTTTGCACCTACTCTATCATTATTTAGCCAAAGTAAACACATTTAATGCTGTCAGATTTCCATCATAAAACCTTTCCTTCAGCTTTGCAATTTTATTTGTACAGTTCTCTGAATTTCCTTTAAATTCTTTAAATATTTCTGCTATGTTTTTTTCCAGAACTAAATTTTGTTGTCTGTGCATGACCCTGTCAGCACAATAAAGAAAAAGATTCTTTTTCATTAATGATGCAATATCTGAGCCAAATGTAATTTTAATTACTATCATAGCTCTGCCTTTTAATTGTCCTCAACACTGTAATTTTTAATTTCTCAGTGCTTCTCAGTCTTAACAGAATTTTAGGAGTCCCACCCCACAGCCAGTGTTCAGTTGTCTTAATTTCATTTCTCTTTTTTTTTTTTTAAACCATAGAAGTAAGCAGACGAGAAGAGACTTACAGCTGCAACTTACCAAGAGTTCGGAAAGGTCTTTGGTTTGGTGTATGGGAGAAGAAACCAGGTTTCAAAGCATTTGTGATCAAAATGTCAAAATACTCTTCAAAATCATTCCTAGAAAGTAAAGTAAACATGATTAGCTAAACTAAAAAATTAGCTAGGATGTCATGAAATACTCTTTAAGACTTAAGAAAATATCAAAGTACTTCTTTAAGGCACTTGCTTCTGTCACTTTTTTTTTTCTCAATGCTTGTTCAGTGTCACTATTATCCTTCTTTTCCTGAGGTTGTCAAAAGGGAGTCAAACTCACAGCAAGTGATCTTTGGGAACACTCATTATTTGTAAAAAGATGCTCCTTGATCTCAGGAGAACATGTAACAGATGACATATTTTTAACCTGAGATGGCAACATATGCATAGACACGCACAGAAAGTTGTAAATGAGGGATTTTCTTTTCAAAGAAGATAATACGAAGTGAAGTGATGGGGTAGGAAGTAACTGCAGACACTTAAACACAGGTGCTTATATTGTTGGTATCCATATTGTGGGTACGTACAGGCCTAAGATGCCATTGGCAGACAACAGAGATCTAATTTACAGCCAACGAAAATTAGAGTCTGATTTCACATATTCCAAAATTGAAGCACCATTTTGATATCTGAACTCCCTCTTTGTACTCCACTGGCTGCTCTCAGGGAGGCTGGACATGTGACTACAAATAAACACCCACCAGCTTCGAGTCTTCATCTGCCAGCTGAATCCCCACTAAATTCAGATTTTTCAAAGACCATTAGGTCCATATATACAGATTGTTATCTGTGGAAATCCCATCGGTTTAAATGGGTTTGAATGTCTCAGCATGGTATATAAGAAAACATTCCTCATCCATGATGTACTTTATTTTATTAGAAATATTTCATTGCTTAGGTGACTTCATTGCCTACAACATCCAAAAAATGATGGGCATTCTTGCATGGAACACAGAAATCACAGATGGCAAGTCCAGAATGGACACAGGCACTGAAATGCTATCAGCAGTAGAGGAAGTTTGCTGGAAGTAAAGCAGGTAACTGTATCACTTTCAAATAATTCATGATCTTCCATGGGACTGAGATATCTTATCAAAACCTGAATGCTGCCTCCCCTGAGAGACAGCTTTTGGGTTGTGCTCAAAATTACATTACAACCTTAAAATAAAAGTCCTTTAAATTTCTTTCCTCTAGTGAAATTTTAGCTTTGGCTATTTTTTCTCCACTTGTGACCATATGTAAACCTTTACCTTTTTAAAAGAACCAGTATCAAATATTACAATGGTGTGTTTTCAAAATTTGCTTCTGTGTGGAAGATTCCAGATGCTGAGCAAACAGGCCGGGCTCTTTTGTCCTCAGGTGAAAAATATCGACAGAGACAAACTTTTCAAATTAGTGTCTGGTGCAAATAATGCATCCATGGGTAAGTTAAGCTTGAATTTGCAAAACAAAGCAAACGCTTCAGGAGCACAACAAAGAACAAGTGAGAGGATGAGAGGAAATGGCCTCAAGTTGCACCAGAGCAGGTTTAGATTTGATTTTACGAAAAATTTCTTCACAGAAAGGGTGGTCAGGCATTGGAACAGTCTGCCCAGGGTAATGGTGGAGTCACCATCCCTGGAAGCGTTCAAATAACGCGTGGATGTGGCACTTGGTGATATGGCTTAGCGGTGAACACGGAGGTGCTTGGTTAATGCTTGGACTCGATGATCTTGAAGGTCTTTTCCAACCTAAATGACTCTATGATTCTATGATTTGTGGAAAAAGCGGCAAGCACTTTGTTTAAAAAAATTGAAACAGAACGGAGTTTTCAGAAGATTGGTAACTTTTTACTGATCTGTTGAAAAATTATGCTTTGTGTGAGGAGATGCGTTATCCGTGGCCTTTCTTGAAACAATATATTAAATCTCATGTACAAAGTTACTGTTTTTATGAGAGACCTTGTGTTACATTACTATGTAATTACTATATAAATCAAATCTGTTCCAGTTACTGCCTGTTTGGTAGAGTGGCCTGTGGTTACAGTAAACAGCTAACACAAAGGGTAGGATGTATCTCATACATGTATCACAACTTCAACCTCCTAAAAATTGCACACTGAATTCAGATGGTGGTTGACACCACAGACAGAGCCAATGGAGAAACATCCACATTCTTGAAAGGTAATTCTTTCCACTTATTTCAGACATAACTCTACAATGCAGAATGAATTGCCAAGGATAATGCCCAGTGGTTTCTCTCCACTAACCACAGAGGGAAACAAAATGACCAGCTTCGAAAAATTCCTCACTTTTAGGTGGCTAACATTCCTGAAAAAGTGAAATACACTCGGTTTTAGTGACTATGTGATGATTGACTCATCTTTAGGTGTGCTCCTGCCAACACTTAAACACTCAGTTAACTGGAGAGCATGCTCATGGGAGGTAAGACTGAAAAGTCACACCATGATGCTGCTGTGTGAATGAACTGGCACTTGCTTTTTTGGGTTTACATGTTTTATATACTGGTCCCAGCAGTATGTCTGTGCTCTGGCTGGGAAACAGTTCTCATTTTATTTCAAAACGAAGTTTTTTCTTACACTTCCTGCCTCTATCAAAATGTCTTCTAGTTAAGGACAATTTGGTCAGATGAACACAACTGGGGTATTTTGCTCATGAAATAGTAAATGATACCCTTAAGCATGAATTTCCAAGCACAGATTTTACAAAGACAGTAATTTCTTAGTTGAAAAGGAGCTTCTTTATAAAGTGCAAAAAAGTAAACAGTTACAAGGTAAGGATATTTAGGAGTAAGAGGCTAAAATTTCACATGCATCTCTGTTTTCCATATTAATGAAAAGGGTTTTTTATTTCATACTATACAGTTTTGGACTTCTCAGTATCATACTGATTAACTAAAAGAAGTAGGAATAGAAATTAATAAAGGACTATGTAGGTGCAATCCATAAGTGCTGATGTCAAGAATAAAAAGCAGTTAGCCTGGTCAAATTAAAGTTAAGGGCAGAGATAATAGGTGTGAACCTAAACTATATTCCAGTACAGCAAAAAGCAGCACAGGTATGTAGAGTCTTTTAGTCTGATATGAGAGGCCTGGAACTAACAAAACCAATAAAAAGTTTAGATTTTCAGGAAAATAACCCCCACTTCAGTAAAGTCTAATGGACAGTGGAGTACTCAGTTCTCCAGAAGCTACTTGGAAGCCACACTGCATGAATCCCTGGAAAAAATGATTGTAATAAATACCGTAGAACATCCTACACTTCTGCAGAGAGTGATGCAGTATCGTTCTAGCAGAATATCTTTTTTGATGTTTGAAAGGCAACTGATCATTCCGACACCTTGCTTACTGTCTTCCAGCAGGATTTCTACAGCTGCCTTAAACAGCTGAACACTCTTCACCAAGGAATAGAAAGCCAAAATCATTATATGTGGCCATGAATTTACTTTTGTACCAAATTTTCATTTAGGAAATAACTAGACGGATCTACACAAAAGAGTTAATTCACAGGCATTTTGCTCATAAGCAGAATTTCGTCAGGAGGTAGATTTGCCCCTGAAATGAGCAAGTATAAAGTTCATGCAAAGCAGTGAGAACTGGCACAGTTGATGCTTCATTTTGTCATTTAGCCTAGAGAGTACAAAAGAGAAGTGATACTGGCAGGACTGGTTTTGGAAGGTAGCTCTGCCTTTTACCTTACCCATGGTTTTCTTACAGTGTTGCTGTATTCTCTCTGATGTTCCCTGGCATATCCTGATAGTTGAGGTTGTCTCACACTGAACTACTTCGGTTTTTTGATTAATAATAAGCTAATAGTCTTGCCCTGTCACCCACCTCACTATTTGCATCACTGAATAATTTTTTTTTCTAGGTGTGTAAGTGATGGCTCTGCTGAATTTCACTGAATTTGACTTGACCAGTCATGTTCATTTATTACGCCAAAAACAGCTGTTGTGATCAGCAACTACAATCTCAACCAATTGCCAAGTGCAATGCACTGTCTGTTTTATCTTTTCTGCTGTGATGAAGCACATTTCTCATGCACAGCCATCTTCTGGAAACCACTAATGGGAAAAGGGATTGGTAAGCTTTTCCTGCAGATTTACTGCAAGGAAATTAAATAGTACTACTAATTCCATTCACTGCTGGAGAAGCAAGAAAAGAAGTGGCTTGAATAAGACAGTCTAGCAGAAGTTTATAATAAAATTAGGAATCAGATGGTGTACTGGAAATTGGCCTAAAAGATAATTCCCTGGCATCTTCAATCCCATCATGATGCCCCCAAAAGGATGCAGGATATAAGTGTGCTGTGGGTCAGATACAGCTCACAGGTTCACAGACGGACTACTTTGTACAAGTACCCTGTAACACTCTGCCAGAGAGGGGCCTACCAGAAAACTCGGAACCAAATAATTCACCATACATAAACAAAACTCAAATTAGCTTCCCAATAACTCAGGCTTATCTCCAGTTGCTGTTTGGCAGATATAATTTGAAATGGACTTTGCACTTACCCAAGAATATGTTCACACAGAAGCCTGCAGTAGTCACTGTGAGAACTGGTAATTAACAGCAGAATCTTCCCAGCATTCTTCAGTTGTTTCAGCCACTTTTTTACAGACTCGGGACATCTTTGTAAATATTTGTCTGGATGATTTTTCACTTCTGGGAAATACATCCCACAGTCTTCTAAAAAAATTAAAACATAATTATGTTATCCAATCTTGCTCACTAACCACTTAATCCACACAACAAATATCCTGTTATGTGCAAACAACACAATTAAAATAAGGCAAAGCAAAGTTTAAAATTTTCTCTGGACTGTAACTTAATATAAACCAAAATCCCCAATCAAACCAAGAGGATTCACTGTAGCAGAAATAAGTTTGTATGACTTTTCTCTTTTATTGTGGAATTTTCATAGTTATTTTGTTTGATGTTCTTTTGCTCATACTAGTTAATAGCAAAGAAATTTCAGATTATAGTTTTATGCAGGAAATAATTATTTCTTTTCGCCTTTGCTCAATATTTGGATATTCAGTTTGTGATTGCAAAATGAGCTAAATGTTTAGAAAGTGGTAAGGACCCAAAATTCCAAAGAACACCTGTTCACTTACTTCTGACACTTTATGTTAGTATTGACTGATCGGTAACATCCATTTTATTATTTTTGCATTTTTCTCAAGTAGCACTTTATCTATGAAAGGTTGATAAACTGGCAAAGACTTGTAAGTATTTGGAATACTAGGAACAGATGCAAAAAACTGCCCTGTTCCAATTTGAGCTTCAATAATGTTCTTTTTGCCAAATAAAACAGCAATAGAATTTTGCAAATACACTTGGAATGTAAGATTTTTAAAAGTGTGCAGCAACACTAACTTGGCAGTAAAAGTTACCTATTCATTAAAGTCACCAATAAATATTCATCTTGTTACAACCCATAGCTGCTTTACCAAGATGTCAAATTAACATTGAACTTACCTACATATTTCCTCTGTGCTCAAACCCTCTATAACCAAAACTGTCAAGCTAGTTAAAGGTTTAAAAAGAAATACAATAATTGTAGAGACAGAAATGATACCAAGTGTTTGGCTCTCAGTCTGTGTATGTTATAGTATAATGAACATCATCATAGATTATTTTTCTTCCAGCACTTGTTCTATATGCAACTGTCTGTGGTCAACTTAGCTGAATGATTTAATAAATCCCAGACATTACTTAGCCTTCTGGTATGTGAGTAATGCTGTTCTCTAGTTTGAAAAAATAAGATTTAAACCACTTGAACTTTAGCTATTTAATGAAAGAGAACATGCATGTTTGAAACAGTAGTATCAAAGAAAGACTGAAAGGTGCTGGGTGCTAAACATAACACTATTTCATACACTACACATTCAAACATCTACAGATGGCAGGGAACAAAAGTATTCCAAAAGAAGTTTCAAATTGGCTGTTATCCCTGGAACTAGACAGGAGGCAAAAATGTATTATTCTGTACTCCGACTTGACAGATTTCTTCCAAAAAGGTGGACTAGTATTTCTGAGGAGAGTCTCTCAAGCAAAATCTCCCAACTCCCAACCAGGCCACTATTCCAGTTCTTTGTTGTATTTAGGTCAGGCTGTGTAACAGTGTGCACCAGGGGAATATGAGCCTGTTCCTGCAGCCGGCATTATGGGATGCCATGACATTTGCCTTGAGAGCTAGCCAAGAACAATGATTTTTTTGATTAAACAAAACAGATTTACGAAAGAAGGTTTCCTGTTGTGTTTTCCCTCCTTCTTTCCTGGGGCATGAATATTGTTTGGGATGAGCAATAGAGTTTCTAGGAGCATAAACTGCTTTTTTTTCCCCTCCATATTATAAATATTTCATATGCTATGCTATGACAATTTTTCTTTTTTGGTGTTTTGGAAAGTGCACAACATCAAATGAGAATAAAGGGGGACACAAACAAAGCAGGCTTGGCATTAGCTCTCAGAGGTTCAAACAATTAAAATAAAGATGGCAAAGCTCATTTATATAACCAGTGAACTATCACTCTTTTCACTCTCAGACAAAAAGATCTCCTTTAATCCTGGACACTATTTTTCTTTCCTTATGAAATGCCTTCCACTCTCTGTGACCATTCTTTAATGTGCAGTTTAAAGACTTTGAGTTTATTTAATCAAAACTGTCTTATTTCTCCATAATCTGTGCAGTATCTTCTACGTGACAAATCTATTATATTTGGTCTTTGAGCTACATCTGCGTTGGAAAAGGCCAACAACTCTGGGTTCAATATATGAGCTGAAAGAGAGTCTTAGTCTACCTTTCTATCCAGACCCTGAAGCCCAGCTGTTAATTGCAGACAAGCAATGAATCAGTTCTTGACACTAGGATCTGAAATATGCCGCTGGGCTGTTTGCCATATCAGGCAGAGGCAGCTCAGAAGAATCCTCATTAAAGCATACTCTACTGTAATTAGGCCTGCATGGCCCAGGAAAGTAGAGCTTGACTTAATTCCTAACATACCATTGCATCTGGTGAAGACAGTTTGGTGGAATACAAACTCATACCTGTAAATGAGTTTAACCACCAAAGCTTGCAAGATTTGATTGAAAGCCAAGTAAAATAAAAGCTGAAAAACTTGCTCATTATCCCAGAGCAAGAGCCAATTTTGAGGAGTATAGCAGAGCCACAGGCACCTTGTTGGCAGAAAGAATTGTGGAAGCTTTAACATGTGATGGAGAAATAGCATCATGTCAAGCCTTCAAAATCAAATGGAATGATTTCCTAATGACAAATGAAGCTTTTTTCCCACTATGGCATACGTTGCACTATGTTTTTCTAAAGCAAACAAACAATAAGAAGAAAACTCTATTAAGCAAAGCACCAGTGAGAAATCAGAAAAGAAATAATTTTATCAGAGCCAACAGAGAGAATGAGTTAACAGTAATAAGTGATCATGCAACTGTCATACAGCTCCGTTCTTGAAAAACAAAGAACTAATTCTTCAGAATAACATTGTTCTTGAAAAGTAAGAAATTTCTAGCCTGTAATACCTTCCGAGTAATGCTTATGGTCCATCCAAATTGCAAAATACTCTTAAAAATTGAACTATAAGCAAATTTTAGAAAAGTTTTGTTGGTCCACAAATTCAGTGTATCAAAGTGGGGGACTTGTGGTCACTGCCAGATCTACAACTGATGGTTTGCTATCCATACACTGCCTGAAATAAAATATCTACATTTTTTTTCTCTCTGTTTTATGAATATCACTTAACATACAGCTATATGGACACTGACATGCATACCCACAAATCAGTGAAAGCAAAACATTAACAAAATAACTGTCCCAACTTTCACCTCAAAGTCTGTGTTGGTTTCAGTTACCTTCAAGCATGCCAAAGCCTTCATTAGTAACCTCTGGCTCTTTGGCAGTGTGAACACTTACTCGAAAAAAAGAGAAGTATTTAATAAAAAAAACTGAAACAAGAACAATTGACAATTGTTCAACTGACATATCAACATAACAATCAAAATATTTACCCCCTGTGATTTTATGAGAAAACTTAATCCAATGATGTGGAGCAGGAAAGTGAATATCTAAGCATTTTATACACAACTTTGGAATTTATTATATATATGTTACCATGGAATGAATGCAATTTTTTCGATTTCCATTCTTGTTTCTAAACAACTTATCTCAAATCTCTGAAATACAGCCTGGAATAGCAAAGTAGCAACTAGCCTCTGTAGGGATTTATAATCTTCCAAATACACTTTCAAAAACCATGATTGCCTTTGCAGTCCACCAAGTATCCTTACAGAAAAAAAAAAAAAAATTAAGCTGAAGATAGAAATAGAAGCAATTAAAATTAATTGTCTAGAACCACCACATATTAAAGTCCTGCCAGAGCGTCTTATCAGATCAATGTCCTGGTGTATTTTCAAAGCGATGTAATTTCCTCTGTCTATCTTAGCAGAGGTTCCGTTAGTGTCAGTTTGGAGCTTGTTTTTTCTTCTCTTATCTGACATTTTAATTTAATCAGGATGTTCTTTGCATTGTCTTGACTTGCAGTTTAACTGTGTATAACACAGTTGTGATAGCAAGCGTGATGGGAATTATGTAGCTGAAAATGCTGGAAATGCAGAACCCCCAGACCAAATTCAGAAGGAGGCTGTACACTGCTTGTTGTGTCTTCCAGCACAGACAATAATCCAGTCCTTAGGCCAACCACCCTCCTCTACTACAGTCACAGAATTACTTTACTGAAGTATGCAGTTTGATGTTCTAATATAACACGTGTATTTGTTGAAAAAAAAAAAATGATGGATTTCTCTTGTGCTCTGCATTACACCGCTTCTCCCTGGCAGGGTCAGTTCACACCCACTGGCTCTGGACTCCTTTGGACCCAATGTCTGTAAATCTGCACTGCCAGGACACTGCAGTTTTCATCCCTTAACTGTTATTTGGATTACAAAGTGGGCAAATGTTCAAGAGGCATGTTTCTGGCAAGGTTTCAGGCCAGAACTAAAACACAGGAACAGTGTATTTCTGAGTATTGTCACTGCTTCTAAGGGGCACCTACTTGATTAAATTAAAAATAATTTATCCGCTATTTATACAATTTAGCTAAGCAGAGAAGTATGAGGCTAAAAAAACCCCCTAGAATTCAGCCAAGAAAAATAAACTTTCAGCTGCCAATTTGTAGCTTGTATTTAGTGGCTTTAACAACTAACAATCTCTTACAATGAAAGCAGTATTTGGGAATGTGACTTTTCTCCCTTTTAAACTCAAAGGCAATATGATAACTTAGCTATTAATACCCATAATTCTCTATAACTCTGCCATGAGAAAGAACTTACAGTTCTTCCCTCATTTTTGTCTTGATGCTGACTTGCAGGTAACAGTTCTTAATTTGCTTAATAGAGTAGAGCCACAATATATGTTACAATCAGTAATCACACAGACAATTATATTCATTGTATATTCCTATCCACTGTGGCCTTACAGCACTTCAGGTTTTTAGAGTGAACAGAGACACTTCTTTGACCATCTTCTGTCTAAATAAACTAATCTAACAACTATCATGAGCATTTAACAGAAACACAAGAAAAATACCTTCATCACAGAAGATTCTGCAAAAGAACTTAAATTTCATCTAATGAAAGCAAGTAGAGGAGAAAGTGGGTGATGGTTAAAATTACATCAGGCAAGTTGTCTTTTACTCCCTTTCTTTTAAGCTGAAGTGTGTGTTCTAGTAGGAGCAGAAGAAGCAAAATGAGAGACAGAGGGAAGGAAATGTTACCATAAAGCAAGATAAGAAAAGATAGTGAAGGGTGACACAGGGATGACTGCACAAAATATGGTTACATTCTGGAGGCCTGGAATGAGGCAGATATCAGGAACAGGGAGCAGCAGGAAGAAATAAATCATCGTCTCCTACCCCCAGGAGATGAAACCTTTTAAAAACAGAATAAAAGGATGACAGTCCTGGAAGATAGGAGGTTATGAAGAGGCAAATGTCATAAGAACAAAAATGAAGAGTGACGGATGTCAAATATTCTGAGTTTTTATGTTTTCTGCAACTGTCTCAATTCTTTAGAAAGAATGAGAAATTCTTTAGAAAAACCGTGCTGTTTCTTAACAGGCCAAAAGGTTAAAGATCCTGGTCCAGTTCAGGCAGGAAGAACACCAGCTATTTACACTTCTTCGTTTACTAGGAGCAGACATCAAAAGAGGATACTAAGTTTGGAGACAAAGGAGATTTTAATATTATGGTACCAAATCTCTCATTCTCAAAAAAGAGAGAAGCAGAAGAGGGGAAAAAAACGTAGTATGAGTGGGTTGGCCAGTGGAGACCAGAAATTCAGAATGACACCTCAGTGAGTTGCTGCCTGTCACAAGGCTGAACTTTGCAACCTGATGAACCTCAGCTTGTTGTAGCTAAGAATTCGCTTGTGTGCCCAGATATATGAGTAGCTGCTTACAAAGCAGAGTATCTCTCAAGCTGCTCTTGTCTATACAAATGAAACAGAAATGGGACAGAAAAGGGGAAAAAACCCCCCAAAAATCAGACAGAAGAGAGGAGGTAGGAAACATGAGAAGTGAAAAACAAACCAGTATTAAGGATAGGTTGCATTCTATTAATAATGCAAGCCCATAAATAGGGAACATAAATTAGGATGTCAAATCAAATTAAAGAGAAAACTTTTCCTTCTGTGTTCTCAGAAGAGTAGGGATTTTTATGATCACAATGTAAGCACTTTGCATGTGGCACTTGAGTTTTGAACTAATCACATATTACCAATGGAACTACAGGATCAGCTGGTTCTTCATTTGCTTCTTTTCCCTGTGTATCTGTTAAAGAAGATGTTTACCACCCACGTAACATTAACGTTCTCAATATTTTTAGCAACATCCAGCTCTGGTCAGGCAGAAATAGATCACATTTTCTAAAATAAAAAACAGTTTTCCAGTGATGACAACTCTGTGCTCACCTTGATTAATTTCAAGAGGGTGACCATAAGGTCCATGGTGGGCTAGGAAAAACATGACTACTTGGATTAATAGTGGCTGCAGTGCTATATAAACACTTAATACACTGAAGGAAACATTTTAGCAGAACACACACAAAACATTGCCTCTGCAAATATTTCATGGGTCATTTCCTCTTCTACTTATTTTCTACTCCTGTGGCCTATGAGAAACTTACCGCAAAATTTAAAATGCTTTGGTAGCTAAAGATAGGTCTCCAACAAAAAAGGGTCTGATTGACTAGAAACTTTCCTAAGGAAGTTAAGAGCATATGCTGTTTCTTCTGGCTTAATATTATAAGGCATTCTCCCTCCCACACTTGTGATTCTGAGGTGAGGTTCCTATGACAAAGGCTGTCAGGAACAGCACAGAACCTTTAGTCATATTTGAAGGGAAGTCTTAATGTCTAAATTAGAAGCTATTACTGCTCGGACATCTCTTAGCTGAACATCACCCCCTCCCTCCCCCTGTGTAGCAGGGGGTAGAACCTAAGACCTCTGAGGGATAGCCCAGAACCTCAAGGCTGTGCAAGGGTTAAGGGCTGGCCCTAACCAAAGTCAGCTTCAAGGTGAGGCTGTATCATTTCTTGAAAACATAGCTTGTTAACAACTCTTCCCCAAAAACTTTTCAAGCAAGCTTAAAAAGTACCATTTCCTGACACCCCCCACCATTTCCTATCTGAAAGAACCCCATTCAATCTGCCTCTAATCTTCACCCTCCTGCTTGCTAGCCCTGCCTCATCTCCCACCACATATGCAGTGTCCTGGATGCAGAACAGTCAAGACTCCTAGGAGTGCAATGCCACAGCCAGATCCTGGCATGGCTTTTGCATGTAGTGTTATTCCTACTTCTTACTGAGGTCCATGGACACTGAAAGAGAAAGCCAAGCTATTTTCATATGTTTTCTGTTCTTACTGGTGTTCTCAAATGGCTGATTTAACTGCTCCCACAGCCAGAGTTAGCCCCACTCTGCAGTCCTTGCCTCATCTCATCCCAAGCTTGAAAATCTTTCCTTTAGAAAAGGGTAACAACACAAATAAAAAAAGTTATGAGAAGCACACATATGTGGCAGTCTGCAGCCTGACTTCACCATGACTGCTGACACATGACACTTGTAAGGAAGTTGTCTTGATGTAGGTAGTTTGAATGACCTTCCATAGTTTTGTATACACAAATCTTGGAGATAGAATTTCTTTCTTTCCTTGTTTTTTAATTTTCCTTCTGCTTTTATGTTAATATTTATATCAACATAGCAGTGTTTCCCCAGTGCACTACAAAGCAGGAAGGATGTACTTCTGAGGTAGGACAGGATCTGTTGCTATATTTTAGAGGAAAAAATTTATTTCTCAAAAGAATTCACTTCCTTGTTTTACATTACCATGCTAGTTTGCAGCGTAACAGACCAGATTTATCAAGCTGTATGAGACCAGCCAATTTCTGATGATGCTCTTGCAACCCATAGGCTGAGCACTAAACTTGTGCAGAGGTAACTATCCTTTGCTGGACAGACATTCAGTTAAATTAGTCTGATTCTACAGATCCTCCCTACTGCACTGTGCGAACAATTAAAGTGAATAATCTGCAGGTGGAAAAATCTGCTTTGTTCCATTGTCAAGAACGTCTTCTGACAGGACTCATGCAACACACCTACTCTTGGAAGTAAAAGACTGAAAGGTGATATAGTGATTGCTCAAGGCAATACAACCCACATTTTTTCCTCCTGTTAGAAGATTTACATGGATCATTTGTTATATAAGTATTGCCATGGTATTAATATTTACAGGAAGACAATCTATCAGTGGGAAATTACCATAAAAGTTCTGGAAATCTCCATCTTCACCTATACTCAGACTGTTGAAGTTACCTAATACACACATTTGTCATACAAACTTGCCATAGATGTATATTTGAGATTATTCTTCTATATACATTACAACTATTTGCACTCAACGGCTACTTTTCCCAACAAAATTTGCATACTTAGATGCCTGTTAAACTCTACCTGTTGTCAATTCACACACCTTTAAAATACATCCCCTGGTAAAGACATCCTAAAAAAACTGCAAAACACTTTAGGATGGAAGGAGGGAATTGTTTTGTTCAACTGAATACAGCTAAGTAGGTGGGAAATGGGATCTGTTCAGGATGCTGCTGCAGTCTAATTTGACAGGAAGTCAAATATTCAAGTACGTTTAATTTATGAATCTGATGAAGGTTACTTGAGTCCACTGGCTTATATAAAATGTGCTTTTATGCTTGGTGTGGAAATGAAATGCATAATGAAGAAATAAAATATAGTACATAGATACCTTACAGTGACACACAGACTACAGTTGCTGATAAAACTAAAAATCCTACTCAGCTGTCCTGCTCCACCAAGAAGGTGGAGGTAATCCCTGCTTCTGAAACCTCAAATTAAAATAGCTCTGGGGAAGAGATGAAAATCTTCTTGAAGCTTTGAATGCATCAGCTACTTTGAGGTATTTGTTGCAGTAAGAAAGAAGTTTAAGTTCTCAGAAACATTTTTCCTGGAAGCAGCAGCATCATCTGCCTCTTATACATGCCCATGTACATACTAACACACAAATAGAGATACATATATATGTATATTAAAGGACAACAATATTTTTTCTTAGAACAAGAAATAATCCTTTTCTGCCTCCTAAGAAACTGTGCACTGCCAAGAACAAATGGTGTTAATTCCAGCCTCCTGGTCTACAGTTGCAAACTTTCCAAATGGTACAGATGGACCAAGAGCTGTAAGCAGACTCCAGTTTTACTTCCTACAGCATTCCTATACAGATGCCACATCCACATTTCAAGAACAATCTGATGGGCAGTGGGAAACTGCAAGCAACAAGCACCACAAGAATAGGGTAGGGAGAAGAACTATGTGTAAATTGAGGCATTTAAAATAAATTGTATCAGAAAAACATCATAAAATAAGACATTACAGAAGAACGTGACCTGGGGAGATTTGTAACAGGCTATTCATATTTCATGTTTATGACTACCCTGTATATACACAATGTTACCAGTTGCGTGCTTTCTGGGATCTCATTATTTTTATAACTTACCAGTAGTGTTCAACAATAACTACTCCTGCTGTAGGTGATATACTACCTTCTGTTATGCTTACTATCACATTTTAATACATAAAATGAAAGCCTTACTCTTCTTTCCTGGGATCTCACCCTAGCTACCCTGTTAATACAGCTCTCAAATCACACTCATACCAAGTGCTTTTCATAGTTCTGGCCTACAGAGCTGCATGAATCTGGCTGAGGCTGCAGAAGTGTATTTCCAGTCCCCATGTATTAAAAAAATATTAACAGGAAGATGTACCAAGAAGAGCCATCAGGATGAGGCTCCAAGAGCTTAAATGACAAGGAGTCAGGGTACATTCAGACCGCGCAGCGAGATGCAGTATAAAGGCATTCATTGATCTCTAAGAAGCCGGCACAGCTGGAGGAAGCAAGGCCTCCACGTGTGTGTATTTGTTCTCCATCCCAACAGTCCAGCCACAGGGCACTGGAAAGAGAGAGCAACTTCCCGGAGCAGGAGTTCGTCCTTCCAGGCGCTTCTTCCCTCCCCGGTCCCTCGGTCCGGTGGTGCCATCTAGCGAGGGGGGCCCCGGGAGCGGGAGCAGCTCCGGCACGGCACCGCGGAGGCGCCCGCACCGTCACCTCGAAGCATCGCAGCCTCCCTGCTATCAAGAACCGTCACACCATGGCTGTCGGGAGCACAAATCCCAGCTATTAATTTTTTCCCTTTTCTCTAGTTACTGAAACTTTCTTGAATTTCTAGACAAAACTTTTGAAAGATGGAACAGAACTGAAACGTGCAGTTCCACAGAAATGACCCCAAACGGCAATGGTCCTCAAACAGCAAGTGTCAGAGGTCAGGGCGTGGGTGTGGGGGGAAGGCTTCGTGGAGGACACGGGGTGGTTTGACAGCTTAAACATAAATCTAAGAGGGAAATAATAACAGTCTTCAAGAGTGCAGAAAGCTCACGCTTGGGGCAAAAAAAGGAAAAAGGAACAATCTGTCCTCTGAGACCAAGGTCAATGAGTCAAGAAGCAATAATCTTACACTTCTGTAAACCTAGATTAGAAATTTTAAGAAGGTTTCTGATTTGAATGGTACTGATGCACTGGAAAAGTTGCCAAGGTGGTTGTATGATCTTTGTCAGTGCAGGACTTTAAAAAGAGGCTAGAAAGCCATCTGTTAGAAACACCTAAACCACCTCTTTGGCAGTGGTGTGCTAAATGCAAGTTATCTTCTATAGTTCCTTAAAAAACTGGGATTACATATTACTGAGGAATACACACCCCCACCTCCATCCATTGCTTTAATGAATGATGCTAGTGTTCACATTTATCAATGTGAGATGGATAATGATACTTATGGTCACATCAGAAAAACTTACTAGCAGGCAGTAAGAGGAATGAATTCAGCAAGGAGCAGCAGCACAGCTCTGTTAATAACACAGTTTTTGCTAACCTGAACAAAATGTCTGAAACTTATCCAAACAAAAGAGAGAGATACAGACTGCTGACTTCATGCTACTTTCATTGCAGACCATCCCTTTCCTATTTGTACCGGCTCATTTGCTGTAGGAAGGTTGAGAGAGGAACACTCAATTTCTAATGCCATTTTCACGAGCACAAAGACTCCTTTTTTTACGGCAGAGTGATCAGCTTGAGAACAAAGAAAAAAAATCTTCCTTCCAGAAATTTAACAAGATGTACAGTCTCCATTAAGAATGCTTAAAAAATGGCACAAATAAATTAAATTATTTTATGCAAAGCCTGTGTGTTGAGTTCATCACTCTCTAATGGAGAATGGAAAAGAAGAAATTAGTTAAAATTATACCTAAAGAGCTGTTGGAAAGGTCGTTGCTGGTCAATCTGTCAGCAAGAATTTTGGAGTTTAGAGTCCAGAGAAATCTATTTAAAAGTTGTGAAGAAAATTTTTCTGGGTGCTCTATTTGTGATTCTGTATTCTTATCTCTCCTAGTTCGATTCTTCATCTGTTTTATCATTATCCAAACAACAGCAAACAGATCAAAAGTAAACCTGATGTAAAATAGAACCCAAATCAACAATGACTAATGCAGATTAATTCCAGGACTGAGCATAAGGAGGAAGAAGGGTTTCTGTAAGCATAATTGTGCAAGAAACAGCCATTTTTTAGCCCGCAAATATTTCCAGGATTCCAGATTGTCCCCTGTCCTGCATCAGGATTAAACAGTGGCCCTTCAAAAAAGAAAAATAAGGGAGAAACACACTTGCACATGGACTGGCACCTGCTTACTGCAAGTCCATTTTGCAAGGCAGGCAGAAGTTCTGTTTCTGCCTTGCTGGAATACGGCCTCGCAGTGGCTGGCAGATGCGGCAGTGGGTGGCTGGGAACCCGCCCTGCTCATGACAGCAGTGGGCACTCCTGGGCATCCTCACGCTGTTCTCCTGCATGGGTAGCTGTGGAGCAGGAGAGTTTCCACCTACCTCCACCACCAACAGCCTTGCCCCAGTTCTCTTGCCCTCTCACTACAACCTCAATTAAACAGTTTGATGAGAAAAATGCAGAATGCTGGAGCCTGGTTACCACTCGAACCCTTGCTAGGCCACAAGGAAGGAAGTCCTGCCATTCAAATTCCACTTATGTGGAAGTAAGTTTGGCTTAGCCAAACAGGATGGAGTATTTATGAAAGCAAAGACTGCATGAACAATTAACATTTATATATTTAAAATGTTTGTAGAGGCAGTTGCCACAGAGCAACAAAAGTCTTCCCTGAATATTTATGAAGGAACCAGATGACACACAAACAGCTCTTTTGTTTTCCAGATTGGGGGACTGGCTATTAAGTTCCAAGAAAACAGACAAATAAGGAGACCCACTTCTCCTTTAGTCTTTAACTTACCATTCCCACCAAAGGCAATGACATATGCACACCATATTTGCATTCAGCACGTTATATTCTGAAATAATGAGACAACATTTTAATCCTCATTCACTTATTTTTTTTTGGACTGACACCTGAACATTAATGTCAGATTCTTGTGTTAATATCATGTGTTGTATGAGCTTTCTTTTATTACTACCTTTGTGCTGGAAGAAACGAATTGAGTATGGAAATGTCTCTAGAATGAATGCTGGTTTTAGACAGTTTATAGTGATACAGGACACAAAGTATGTTTTTTTCATTAAAACACTCCTATCAGGACCAAAGTTAAATTCTATCAGCAATAGTAGCTACATCAGAACTGCTTTTTAAAAGGAATTTCTCTGCTGTTTAAGGACTCAAGATGAGCAAAAGGAAATAGAAGTAAAAGTATTATTTTCTTTTTCCTTTTTAAGTGCAAATTTTTTAGGCATTTAGCAGAAACCATTTGAATATCAAAAGACATAACTCTGTCTGACAATAGTATAGCAGATATATGAAGATCTCTCAAGAATTTGCTCATATCTGTATTCACTGGTAAAAGCTGCTATAAAACAAAATCCAATTTACACGTATTACATACATATGCATGTAAGACATATTTGTAGAGAAACATAAATACAATTATATGGAAAATGCTGTTATTACCATTATAGTTACTAGTTTATGGGCTAGTGGATAGAATAAAACAGTAACTATACTTAGAGAAACTTTAAATTATACATAAATGTAGGAGAACAAGAATGGGCTGTAGGCAGTCTCGGCCTTGATGAGTTACAGCTGTTCTGAACCAGGAGTTTCTGCTAAAGACCAGAGACCAGCTGCCCCTTGGGCAAGTAGCTCATATAAGAGAGGGGAGAGGAGCCTAGATGATTACTACTGAGCAAATGAGCCTGAAGCAGGTGATAGTAGCCTCCTTTGTGGCCCTGAACTGAGAGTAAGTTTTGGTTTACTGTTAAATAGTGCCCCGTGTGAGGAGACCACCATCAAATGGTGACCCTGACATGATGGGACTGTGACTGCGGACCTAAGAGCAGCCGGTGATGGAGCCCAGTCAAGCAAGATAAGCGGAACAAGAACTTAGAAGTCCGGACGATCTACAAAGTAGAAAGAGACACCTGGCCCAAAAAGGTGAGCAGCTGGGAACATAGATATGGGGACTCAAACATCAGCAAAGGAAAAATCAGTTTGGAACATTCTGTTGCGAGTACTACAGAAGAGAGGCAGCTACTGATTTTTTGTTATTAGCCCATGGGCATGGTTGTAGAAAAAACTGTTGATAATATGTGTTGTATAGGTTTAAGATTTTGGTATGTGTTGCGTGGAAAAAAGATTTTGATGATATGTGTTGTATAGGTTTAAGATTTTGGTATGTGTTGCGTGGAAAAAAGATTTTGATGATATGTGCTGTACAGGTTTAAGATTTTGATTTTGAAGGTATGTGCTGTACAGATTTGAAGGATGAATCAAAATCAATTCACAAACACATTTAAGAATTGGTGGAAACTGCATGGGAAATGCTTGTGCTGAATTTGCTCTCTTGTCTACAGAGAGCCCTGTGGAAGATAGTAAACATGATATCTGTGGTTGAAAAGTAAAAAAGGGGGAATTGTAGGAGAACAGGAATGGGCTGTAGGCAGTCTTGACCTTGATGAGTTGCAGCTGTGCTGAACCAGGTGGTTCTACTGAAGACCCAGAGACCAGCTGCCCCTCGGGGAGGTAGCTCATAAAAGACAGGAGAGGACCACAGATGACTACTACTGAGAAAGCAAGCAAGCAGGGCTGAAGCAGCTTTAGGTGATAGCAGCCTCCTTTGTAGCTCTGGACTGAGAGTTGATTTTTTGTTTGCTGTCACATAAAGACTTCAAGAATCTTTAGAGAAAGGACTATAGATTCTTATGTGCTCATTTAATTGTTAGGCATTTGAATTACTTATTTTTTTTCCACATGTACAATCATTCTTCTACAGAAATGCATTGTTAGAAAGTAGGAGGACAGCATTACATGCTGCTATAAGAAGAAAAATATAGGAATTTTATAATGAAAGTTTTCTTGGAATTTTTATTTAACCTTATGCTCTTTCATGATTCACCAAAACATTGCTGGAATAAAAGTTCTTCTTGGTTTATCCAGTCCAGGATCTATGGTTGCATTCTTCTATAAATATTTTTGCCCAAAGAATGGCAGTGCTATATAGAAACAAAAGGTATCATGCATTAGGCTGTCTAAACAACTTCTGATTTTTTCTAGCTTTAGACACTTTGATATGTGGGTAGCCGTTGCTATTTGACCATAGCTGACTGTGTACCATAGTAAGACATTTTATAGCCTGAGAGAAGTATGCCTCTTAAGGATTTGTTCATAGTCCCATGACAAAATTCACACTGACTTTAGTGGCATAAGGGTTTACAAGGACCTTATTCTCCTCAATATGAGAGACTGAGCACCAGCTAATAGTACTTCATACACTCAAAAGACGCAAGCTGATTTTGCTCCTACTCCTGCTCTCATTTTAATTTCTGTTGCAAGTGATTACCAGAGATCAAATAAGCAAATCTAAGCATCTGGCAGACAAAACCTGTACCTGCTTTCTTTACTCCCTCATTTAGGCAAGCGTTTTATTTCACTGTGGGGACAGGTTTAATGTACACACATACAGTCACTCCATCTCACCTGACAGGCAGTAACTTTTTATGCCATCTGCAAGCTCGGCAACATGCCCCATGTAACATGCCAATCTAAAACACCTTTCACAATGCTCACCTGGGAAGTTTAAACTCTTCCTTTCCAGCTTGTTTAAAATACCCTTTGCTTGAGCCAAACAAAATGGATATAAAGAAGACTGCAGGAGTCCTAGACTAGGAAATGTACTCCGGCTTATTAATTGCAGAGAGCTAAACCAAACAGGTGGCAGCATTTCCCCCACAGTGCAATTAGAAGGTTGTCTGAGTGACTTACAATCTCAGGCATGCAAGAAACACTTCAACTCCTACGTACAAATTTTGCCTACATAATATGTGCCTCATATTTTATCCAGTCAATCTTAATTGAGTTGTAAGAACATGTCCAAATTCTAATACAGCAGAACTGGGAATGATTCAAATCAGAAGCATGCTTACATGCCTTTTTCTTTTTCTAGCCTGACAGATATAAATTGCTTTACATTATAAAAAACCCCGAATTACAAGTGGTTTCTACATAGAGGTTCCAAAATTAGACAAATTTTTTTCTTTAATGCAAAAAACCTTAGAAATGCAATGAAATAATATAGTAAAATGAAAGGATTATAAATAGGGAAGATGGCATTCAGACCAAGATGGGAAGGTATGTGTGCAGCTCTTTGCATTTGCTGCAATGACACCTGAGTGTCTCTATAAAAACCCTGACTGAACAAGTTTTCTTTTTTTTTTTTAAGTAAGATACAGTAAGTTTTTATAACAATTTTGCAGATTACAGATGCCCTCACTACCATAATGTAATTAAATTATAACTCTGGATTTAAAAGTCACCAAGCAGTGGCTTTGCTGAAACACCAGAGGGAGCAAGTTTCACACAGAGGAGCGAATGCTTTCATTGAAAACTCTCCCAGCTACTGTGTTTCATCATTTAGTAGGATGCATAAGAATTTAGTCAGATTACCTAGAATGGCTGGGAATGCACCCTTCAATGCAAAGCCCTTCAACTTGGGATGAAATGTGTAAAAAGGAGCACCAAATAGCAGGAGTGAGCGTGTGCATTTGGGCAGTTGCAGGTTTTCATTCACAAAGCTGAAAAATCTCCTGTTACTGACTATGGGAGGAAAAACTAATAGCCTTGATGTCTTTGCCTAACAAAGATTATTTTGGTACTGACTTTTTTTATTTTAAAAATTGACTCACACTCCTCCTTCACAGCACAAATCACAGACTCAGTTGCGACAGACTCCTCTAAAAGACTTAGAAAAAGAACAATACCTATGATCAAAGTCAAACCCATCACACAATGAACTGAGTTACCTGGAAAAAGCACATTCTCTTGTCCTTCATAAGGGATTAAACCCAGAAAGGGCTCAAAGAAAATGCCCCCCAAAATCAGTTGTCTTTTCTGATGACTCACATGTGAAAAAACTAGACCTGACTCAGCAGTGACCTTGTTACTGAGTCTTAAATGGGAACTGAAACTTTTCAGCTGCTCTTAAGGACTGATCAAGTGACAATGTATGCCTGCATTGTTAATCCAGTCTAAAATTTAGTAGTGACAAAAACCCTCTTATGTCATTACCCTGCACCCAGTTTGGTCAGAAGACATTGCCACCCACTACATGGTGAGATCCCAAGGGGTTCTTATCACAGCTGATGTACTGTTGTTGGTGGTGCCCTGCTCCTGAGGCACCTTTAAAGTCAGGAGTAGTCTTTACATTATGATTAGTGCAATTTCTCCTCATAAAGAATTTTTTCAACATGCACATGTCTTAGTACTTCCTGCTCTCTCCAGTGAATGGTGCCTGATCCAAACTGTTAGCAAATCACCATGTGTACACAGAATGCACAGAAAGGGCTGTTTCAAACCAAAGAAAACAGTTTGTGGTGGTTTTGGTGCCTCCTTTCAACCTAAGAACAATGAGTTTCAGAAAAGTGGGAGGAGGAGAGGAGAAAGTCATAGGTCTAAGCCAGGGAAGGAGAGGGAGAGGAGGAAAAAGAGCAGCCTCTTTGAGTGAGTAGGGTTTCTGGCCAGGGAGCAGCAACAACAGCTGAAAGCAGAATTCACAACAGGTTTCTTTGGAGCTGGTCTGATTGGTACTGTTGTAGCAAACTGGCTTGTATTTCTTTCACTCCAAACACATTATGATCCTATGGGAGAAAGGCATCCCAGGGACTTGATCACCACAATTACTACAAAAAGCAAAAATCTGGGTGCAAGGAGCAAGCAAAAGGAATGCCTGAAAGACAGTACTTCCCAACATACCCTCCAGCTGTATTTAAGTCAGTAAAAGTCTGTCAAACAAAAATAGTATCAGAGAATGCTTTATTGCCCCTGGCCACCTTTGGGCAGCATTAGGAGGATTGTTAATGCCTAGACACAAAGTATTTTCCTGCTTCTAAAGTACAGGATGAAAAAAGGAAAACTGTCACAGTGAACTTCTACAAATTGGACGGTATATTTGAAAGAAGGAAATATAACTCTGATTTCGCAAACCCCACAGAGTGTTTTCCCCTCCTTCTGGTAAGCACTGTAATTAAGGAGTTTGTACTTCACCTGACCTTAATGGATAAACTTACTAGCTGTTGGATCACTTCACTCGTCCATTTTAAGCTCCAAGGAAGAGGCTATCTGGCACCTCAGCAGGCTACTGAGATCCAGCAGCGCTGTCACTGCCTCCCAACTTGAAACAATCCTTTCCAGCCCTCTCACATACCACGCAGGTCTCATAGTTCAACTCTCAAGCTCCCAAGACCACAAAATATTTGGCAGTGCAAGAGGTCTATGATCTTTCCTGTTTGGTTTTGCTCAGAGCTCTATAAGGCAAACAGTTGGTGCAAAGGCACAGGAGACTTAAGGGATTTCAGCAGTGTTCTCCCCTTGGGTTTTGGTTTCTCTCTCTCTCTGTCCGTGCAGGCAGCTGGCTGGTATCCTTCAGCCATTTGGAAGTTAGTTTGCCTCTGAAATACACATTAGTGCCACATACTTGCTTTCATGTGGGAAGGTGGATGCACGCCATATGGCCAGTGACTGGATGTATTTCACACTGTTTTCAAATCTATCAGCAAGACAGTTCAAATCACCTTCTAAGATGGATATAAGTTACCAGAGTGATAGTTCTGTGTTCAAGTAGTTATCTGGCTTCCTGACAGATTTATTTGATGCTTATAATTCTCCAAAAATACCACATGATCATGTATAATTTTTTTTTACGTTTTGTCAGAAAATTGGTTACCACCATTAAAAATTCCACACAAAACTTATGCTTCCTTTTCCTCTTCAATAATTTCCTAAGTATTTTGATTTTTTTCAACTTCTTTTTAAAAAGAAGCTGATCTCTTTTTCCTAAAGTTTGATAGCAGTTACAAAGTAGCTGGCACTACACAGAGTCAGCAAGAGTATCCCATCAGTATTCTTTGTTTTACATCCTCATTAAAAAGTAGTACAATAATAACAATATACATTCAATTTCAAATAACTTCATACATTTTACTGTAAGAATTCAGTTTTATTTTTTAGCAAGAAAACATATATTTAGCAGGCAAGTTTTTATTTAGGAAATCTCTGCTTTGGACTTATAAAGCAGTTTTAGTAACTTCAAGCCAGGTAAATGCAAAAATAAATGTACCTTAAAACATCAGTTTGATAGAAAAGATGTATGTAAATAACATACATATTTTTTTTTAGGAGGGGAGTTGTTTATATTGTTTAACTTTTCTACACCAGTTTTCCTACTTTATTAATGGAGAGACTGAGGCAGATCCAGGTGGGTGATTTAGAGGAAGAACTTAATGCAGGTGCTAACTCTGTGGAGGCAACGTCACAGAAAGCTTATTACTAATGTTTTACTGGCAGCTAATTGCTTCTGCTTGGGCTAAATAATTAGCAAACTGAAGTGTACTGAATAAATAAATGTTTTAAAATCTAAGCATGTCACCTGTTAAGTTACTCCATGCATCCCAAGAAACCCTGAAATAATTCATGGACAAAACTTACCCAAGGACAACAGAAAATATTTTCCAGTTCATGAGGTCAGGAGTAAGTTGTTGGTGATCAGGCAAACCTTTCATTTTTAGTTTGTGGAATCTAGTAAGTATATTTTTTCTTTAGTGTTTTCTTTTCCAGAACTGGGAAGTACTGGTTTCCTTCTCTCCCTTGCTAATGACTAAGATGCAGTGCTATGCTAGGCTGGCCAGAGGCAGGGAGACAAGAAGAATGTGTGTTGTCTCCCACAGAGATTCTTTTCTCTGGACAATTTCAATGTGGCATGAAAGCAAGTTCTGTCCAGGTCAGCTTTAATAAGAAAGAGAATTCTCGCCAGGGATTGTGGTTACCCTCAAGACTTCATTTAAATCTCCTGGGACCACAAATATAAACTCCATTAACAGCTTGCTATATTTTAGCTTTCAAAACCAAAGCACTAGTGTGCTTTGTAACATAGATGAATAGCTAGGACATTGAGAATATTACTAGATTTTTAATTAATGAAATCAACACCAGCAAGAAATTGGAATATTGTTCGGACCACAAAGGGGTACTAAAGGCTCAATATGTCTATTTTTTCTTGATTCTTTTTCTACTAGGAAACATAGAATTAAAAATTAATAAATTGAGCACTAACACTGTTATTTTATTAAAGTAATTTTTTTCTTTTTATTTTTATTTACAATGAGAATGTCCCCTTTTTGTTATTCCTGCCAGGCACCAGAAAACTTTCCTTAGTTTTCCTTAGAGGAAGAGAATACTACTGCAGTTGCAACACAAGCACCCTAATACCTTTGTCACCCTAATACCTTCACTAGGTGGTTTATTATCACTATCTCTTTATTCTCCTTGGAACAGGCAGATAAGTTCACATAAGTGTAATGGGATAAAATCTAAGCTCCACAGGCAATTATATCAGATCTGTCCTCTGGCAGATCACCCAATATAATACAATTTTGAAGCAGGTCAGGTGTGGACATAATCACTTTTTTTTTTTCACATTTCTAAAAGCTCACTGTAATAAGCTCTTTATGCTCACATTATGATTTCATGCTGGTTTTATGCTAAATGCAGATCAAATACCTGATGCTTTTAAAAGCTGAAGTGATGGGAGCCTCAAAGAAACTCTGCTGGGACAAAGTTAACCTTGATGATATTTCTGGGGATGAATCTTATCAGCACCAGTGCTGATGACATTATTTAATGTCATATTCTGGATGAGGCACTAGGAGCCTTAAGCCAGCATCAGTTCATCACTGCATGTGAGCACACGCATTCAGGTTCAGCTTAAATGTGTTTGAAGATGTTCATACTCAGACGCTAAAGATGTTTCTAAACTCTCCCTCCCTTCTACAGTTGTCCACAATTACACCAGTTTTGGAATATCTACAATGTTCTACTTACTGCAAACACTGTGAAAGCTTTGCTTTGTTTGAGTTTCCATATGGATTATCCCCATTCCTTTCCCTTTGCTGCAGGAACATTTGCAGGTGCAAGTGGAATGATGGCAAAGTCCTGAAACTAGGAGATCACGGAGAAAGGCAGTGCTCTGAATTCCTGTCTGTGCCCCTGGTCTTGCAGGGCAGATTTTCATTGCCTTGACCTCAATGCCATGAAGAAGAGCCAGAACCTTCCAAAGCAGTTAATGCCAGCACTGAGGGGTCCCTTCCAGGACTGGTCCTAAACAAGAGCTCTCCCCCGAGTTACACACACAGTCCCAGCTACAGAAAGTACGGCTACACTGTAATTGCTGGGTAAGCAAAGAGGGAGAATGAGAAGTTTTTCTCTGGGACATGGAAATTTCCCGGCTCTGCAAGATGAGGACAGGACTTCATCATGAATCATTGGTTTGGTAAAAACCTAGCCTAGTAAAAGAAGAGTCCTTAAGGATGAGAATCACCCCACCTAAGGCTGTCAATCCCTAAATCTGTGCAGGGTGGCAAGGCTTCTTTTATAGTCAATGGAGAAAAACGGGTGTCTCTAACATGTTGCTCTTCCCACTCGAGTGTACACAGATGTCTAAAATAGACCATGTGAGTCACATGCTGTAAATGCCTGTTTCTTTCCTTTGCTTCAAAAGAGGAATCTAGACAACAAATGCCTAATTGTCAATGTCCAGTGTTCAGTTGCATGAAAGTCAGTCTGGCTGGAAGGATGTGATTTATTCAGCTGGGCTAATTAAACATGAACATCTCTGAAACAGGACAAACAGCAAGAAATAGAATTAACTGGATTGATGAATACCAAAGGATTAGAGGCATAAGAGTGTCTGAAAAGAAATTACCTTCTTTTTTATCCTCTTCCTCCTCTCTTTCATGAAAGATGAAAATTGACTATGCAGATAAAAAGGACATGCCCCAAATCTTGACTGTCTTCTGCAAATATCCATAATCTGGGGAAAATGAGATGTCTTAGCTTGAATACAGCCAGTGTCAGAGGGCATGGGGACAAAAAAAGCCCTTGAACTAACATTTATGCTACACAAAGTTATGTGGGCTTACTCCTTTTACTTGCATTCACTCTTCTCAGTAAACTTTGCACTACGCCTTTTACTGCAAATTCTGCAAATAATTATCTTTTAGATAAAATTAAAATTTCTTTTAAGATTAGGCTAAATTGAATTTAAAAAAACCCACAGTAACCAGCTGGTCCCAGTCCTAAACATCAGGATACCTCAGCAGGTAACAACAGCTCTTTCTGCTTCATTCCATGACCTGGATTAAGAAAACTGGTGATGGCATACAAAAAAAATCTGATTGGCATACAAAACCTTTTGCAGACAGCAAATGGTGCCGCATATTCTGAATGGGGCACATAACAGCCTCCTTTAACATTTGCAAAAGAGAATACTGGCTCCTCTACCTCATTAACAACTTTCCAAAACCTCATTGACTAAACATTTGAACAAACTAGGTAAATAATTATCTTTCTCTCCACTTGATACAGAAGTAAAAATATGCAGCCAAGGGTCATTGACGGTGAGATATTTTAATTTCATAAGAAAATATTCAGTTGTGATAGTCTTTGTAACAGTACTGTACTCGCTTATTTATTGAATTAGGTTGCTTGGATCATGGTCCACTCAGTTATGAGAAACAAATGAAAGAGCTTCAGTCCAAAATGGCATTAATCAATCGCATTTCTCCTTTCCTGTAAAGCAATTGGCTCAGCACGCTGACATCTCAAAGCACTTCTAAATGTAGACAGCCAAAGACCTCATGTAATGGGAGAACCACATCCACTGGTGTGGGGCATGTTTTTACAGGCACTTGCTCTTTCTTCCTTTCCACATCCATCTGGAGAACCTAGAGCACAATAATTCTGTGATTGTTACTGAGCAATGTGGTGCCACTGCAGTATTATCTTACATTTTCTTTGCAAAATGTCTTTTAGTCTATTACATTTTTAATGATTTAAAACAGTCATTTCATATCCTAGACAATGTGTTTTGTAAAAGTTGTTTGGTCACTAATATCAAGGCCTTTTAACCAGAAACTCTTAAAAGTGTGCAAGTAATATAAGCTTATTTTTACTATTAAAAGTGCATAGCTATTTATTTTACCACAAAAAAAACTACTTGGCAGAGAGGACATACTTTAAAACAATTTTCAAGAGCTCCCTTGAGATTTATTTGAAAATATTAGTCCTCTCAGACAAAAAAAGAAAAAACCTAAAAAACACACTGATGAAGGGCACCTGAATTTCTTTATATTAAATATTCAAGTATTTATTGGAACTTACATCTCAGTGTGAGGGAAATCCCTTTATATCATGTCTCCAGATTCAAATGGACAGATAACAACATTTGAAAAAGCAGAAAGCCTAAAATGACCGGATACAAAGAAAGAGCTTTAAATGGCAAAATTAATTTCTCCTTGAAGAAAAAAAAAATGCTCAAGGAAGTGCCAACAACTTCTTCACCTACCAGGGGAATAAAAGTAGCTCTAACAAAGCAGTTGAAATACCACAGTAGAAATCAATGTGGAACTAAGTTAAATGGAAGTCTTCAATGAAGTCAAAGCGTGAGGTAAGTATACGTCCACAATCATAGTTAAGGAACAAGCAAAGCTTAAACAGCTTAATGCACTTGAACCTACTCACAAAGCTCCCTTTCATCTAAGAACACTGAAAATATAATTAATACCAGACCCAAGAGAAAGATTTTTAACGAAGATGTTACTTAGGCAGAGCTACAAAATATACTCAAATCATAACAGGATTTGTGCCAACTCTGGAGAATAAAAAATTACTCAAAACCTTTTATCCTTTCACACCTCAGGCTCCATGAGAATCATATGATGAAATTTGAAGGAAAGAATAATTAATGGCTTGAGGTAAATGACAATAGAATAAAATGTAACATGGCGTTAGTAAAGGTAGGTCATGTCAGACCAGCCTGATTTTTCCTTTGATAGGATACCTGATTTTCCAGACAAAAGAACTGCACAGAGAGATTAGATTTTATCTGAACTTCAGCAGAACATTTGGTAAGGTGTCATAATGGAGATTACTTGATAAACTCAAAAAAAAGGTTAGAAAAAGACTATGAAGGTGCTGACTAAAGTGACTGTTGCAGAGGAAGTGCCAATGAACTGTGCTAAATGGGGAACCTCTGGAGTAAAAGAGATTACTGCAGTAGAGCTTCTCCTGAAGCAGTCTTGATATTAATTTTATTTATAATTTTACTTCTGTGATTTCACCCCTAAAACAGGAATAAATACAAGAAGTTTGGAAAAAAAAAAAAAGAAGAGAAGCACTGCCAGGGAGAAGAACACCATGCAAAGGAAAAAACAGAGCAGAATATCAAACTTGGGATGAAAGTACAAAGTACAGCGTTCCCCAGCTGAGATGGGATTCAACTCATCCAAGGCAACTAAAAACTTCGTAACTTCACAGTTCTTTGTATAATCAATAACAAAATGTGAACAAATCCACTTATATTTTATATTATCTACTTTAGACCTATGTCTAAACGGGATGAATGGAGATCCTCTGAGATTCTTCCACTTTTCTATAGTCATTCATAAGGTACATTTGGAAGTCTTCCTCAGGTGCCTAACTTTGAAACAAAATAAATCTCCCCAAGCAAATTTACTTTTCAATAGCTCATCAGCCAGAAATCAGGTAAGAGAAAAACATGCATTTTTCTTTTCTGACCCAGGACTCTACAAAGCACAAATAACTTCTTCAGACATACTACACAAGATCAATTCAACTGAAGCAGCAAAGAGTTAATACAAGCGTAAAAATACTAGTGGGATCTCATCTGAGTCAATATTGGGCTGTCCATATTCTGCAAGAGTCTTTCAGAACACAGCTTGTCTTGCAAGAAAACAGTGCAAGAGCAAGAATTATACAAATAGTCAAATACATCATATCATTAGATCCCCCCTCACAAGGGAGAAGGACAGTTTGATCTTAAAACCCACAATAGCAGCAGGTTAGAAATTTGCCACAAACAGATTTAGGCTGGAAACTTTCTCAAACATGAGAACAGTGAGGCTGTGGGAGTGCCTTCCAGAAGAGATACTGAAGGCCAGAAACCTGAAGAGTTTTAAGTGACCTGGACTGTTTTATGAAACAATTATATGATGTGGGGCCCGAGAAGAAGTATGCCAGAAGAATCTTGCTAGCTTTATTTTGGCTTGAAAGAAGACCCCAAAAGCTAATTTCCTAACTACAATTTGGAAATGGACTGAAAGTCTCTGAAAACTTTTATTTTATACTTTAACAGAACCAAAAAGACATCTTCCAAGCTCTTAAAATATTTTTTCAGTGTACTCTAGTATATTTATACAGGTTTTTAAAGGGAAATGACAGATTTGTTAATTCTGATGACAGTAACAGAACCAAACGGCTGAATTCAATGCTAACATTCCTTTTTATGGGGGCATATTAATTTATTCATATGAAATATTTGGTTGTTGGTTTTAGTTATTGATTTATCTCTCCATTTATGTTTTAAGAAAGAAATAAAGAGTGACTTGAACATTATAAATAAGATAAATTTTTCATTTGGACAGGTCAAGCACATGGACTTTTTACTAAACAGCTTTTTTCACTTTTTTTTTCTTGAGCTTTTCTGGTATATACACATTCCTAAGCAAAGTAAATAATTAGTGAAATAATATATCATAATTAAAATAAGCACTACAACTTGATTTTGTTTCAGTAATTTTTTGCAATTTCATATAAAATAGGAGGTTTAGAGTTCATTATGAGATACAGCTACCAAATTTCTGATGTTCTTATGCAAGTTTGAAAGAGAGCTTGAAGAGTTTAATAGAAAAACGTTTATTTACACAGACACCTGATGGTTTTGTAGCATGTACAGTTTAAATCATCACAGTGTAAGTAAAGAGTCAATGACTGTGAATAATCGGATTTTAATTCTTCCCCTAGGAACTGAAATCTCACTTTGTCATTTTGCCATATGCCTGTCATAATTTTAGTAGCATAAAATATCTGAGGACTGAATCTATTCTTCTTTTATAAATGAATCTTCTTGTAGTATAGATCTGGGGAAGCAAATGCTGAAACAAGCACATAATGACAAAAATACTGGAACCATAAAATAAACATATATAAAAAAAGATAATTGTTAGTCTTTAATTCCTGACCTTATATTACCTCATCAAAGGAAAAGCAGACAGTTAATAAAAAAGTTATCAATAATGCATTACACTTGATGTGTCAGTTAATCTTTCATGCATCTTTGAAAAGTCCTTTGAAGCAAACATAAATTATCTTGAATTTATAAAGGAAATGGAAAAATGAAAAGTTTAAGTGGATTATCCAAAATCAGGCTTATCCAAATAAGCTTCCCACAAAATCAAAAATACAGGTAGAAATCAAGACATCTCTTGATTTTTCTATGCTGTAGTAACAAAAAAAAAGTCCAACAAACCTAGGATTATCAATTATCAATCTTAAAATTAATTATTTTAGCTGTATTGTTCTACAAACTATTTCAATCTGGTCATTAAAAAAAAAAAAATAAATCTGTTGATTTCTCTCTTTATCACAGATCTTGCCTGCCCTGTGCTGAGATGCAGTAACATTGTGTAGTCAGAGCTGTGTGGATGCTGCAGGGACAAGGCCTAACAGCTCTAACTGCAGCCTGAAGCTCTGTTCTCATGCAATAAAGCTTTCTCCATTCTCATAACAAAGTCTTTTAAGGAACCTTATTACATTTGAGATTGTAAAAGTCCTTTGAAATTTCCCAAAGGTCTTCAGTTTACCCTGTGTCATACACACAAGCTACCCTTTTGTGTTCGCATAGACTCCATACGTGTTTTCTTAGAAAGTCAGGCTAAACATTTAAAGATAGGAGAACAGACCTCAAATAGTGTAATCCAGGATTCCTTTGCCAATCTCAAAAGGTGCCAAGGATCAGTATAATAGTGAAATTGTGAACTAAAGCCAGAATTGTATAGAAACGTGATATCCGCATATGGTGACAAAGAGTAAAGATTGCAAAGCAGCGCAGACTAGCAGGCAGAGGTTCCCTGAAAAATCAGTGTGCAAGAAGTGTGCTTTCAGAGATCAATAAACATAAATTTAATGTTTTGCAACTAGACTGTTTTTCCACACTGCACATTAAATAAAAATAACAAAAATGTATCCTGTGAACATGGTTCTGACTGAAGAGGTAATAACTGATTTTAGAATGAACTTGGTCTGTTCCCTTATGTGAAGCTACAGTGTAATTTTTCATGTTAAAAACATAAAGATAATACGGTAGGGGCAATCTTACCCAAAGAGACAATCAAAACTATTTAGACAGTCAGTTATTTGTAACTTGGTATATTATCTATTAAGTGTATCTTTCAAAGACAAATTATTTTAAAATAGAGCCCATGTGAAGTTGTGTCAGAACAAATCACAAAACTACAGAATATTCTGAGTAAGAAGGGACATATAAGGATCATCAATTCCAACTTGTAAGCGAATATCCCATGCGGGGATCAAATGCACAACCTTGGTGTTACTGGCACCAAGCAACTCAGCTGCTCTCAGTACATCAAAGCCTAGTTGTAACACGCCAAGTGAATATGGTTTTACGATTAATTTTTGAAGAAAAGCTGTACATTTTCTAGGAGAGCAGAAAATCATTGCAAGTGTCAATGCCTTCATATTTCATACACATTCAGGAAAAAATATCGTTTGCAAATTTTTAATAAAAGTATACAGGAAAATACTGACTGAACTATACATGCCATTACTATCTCATCCCTGTCTGTCTACCTGCCTATATTTTCTAATTAGTTTCACAATGCTTCAATATCATGTGGTAGCTTACTCAAATGCTTTAAGCCTTAGCTTTAAATCTCTTTACTACTGGCAAAATCAGTTTCAATCTTCATGTGCTTTTCTTTCCTCCTGCTTGTCTATCTGTATTTCTATGGAGAGTCTCACTGAAATGTCTAGGTTTCTTATGAATGTCAATGCATTTATTTTCCAAACTTGTTGACGGCTTTATGGGAGTCTGGCTGGTAAGAGGCACTGGGACCCTTGGGCTAGAAGTATTTACTGCCATGGTTGTAAAATGCTCAGCAGTTTGATGAAGAGATGCACAGATTCTTCTTCTGAGATTACAGTCTTGCTCTTCCAGCTTTTGTAAATTTGTCGGAACCTCTGTTAAAAGCTTATCAAGCTTACAAGTTCCAGTCCAATATTTCCTTATCCAATTGCTCTCATTAAGCAGATCGTCAGAAACATTTTGCAGTTTTTGCAACTTTGCTGCTTGTAGCTTTTATCATTATGCAACTGGAAATGATGAAATGCAATGCTCGTTCCGAACCAAGATTTCTTATATTTTGCTCATTTCAGGTACATGTTGTATAGTCTTTCATTCCTAACCACAAGACTGTCCCCTGTCCCCAGCTCTGTTTATATTTTTGGAAATAATTTGCATTTTTTTTATGGCACAAAGAATTAAAAACCTGCATAGGCCAAACTAAAGCCTGGGATCAAATTAAACCATTTTAAGTTCTATGATTGTCTAAGGACCTAAAGTATTTTTTCAAGCTATAATTTATCATGCATTTGTATCTTGGTGCTTGTTTGAAGAGAGATGGCTGTATGCAAAGGAAATAAGAACATAAATAAGGGAGGACCATATCGAACGGATTAATGGAATTGCAGTCTTCAAGCATATGGATGAAAGAAGTGTCACTTAAGTACAGGAAAGTGAAGTTGAGGACAAAATTGCAACCAGAGCTTTAGAGAGACCACAAGTTTTTCCACTGTTGAAGAAACACCCGGTTCTCTTTCCCACAGAACAGAACATTAAATAATCTCTATTAAGATGTTATTTTAACTTCTGTGCAAAAATAAAGACTCCTTCTCCACTGAAACAAAGAAGATACAAATCCAAGAATATTTGTATCATGATTCAGAAGTTTAGAAAATCAATATTGTTTTGGTCTCATGGCTTTTTGAGATGTTAGAAATAAATGTTAACTTTGGGATAATGTTACCGCAAAACAGATAAAGAACTGAGTTTTGCTGCAAACAGTAAGAAGTTGTAAATATTATTTTCTCAGACTAACTATAAAAGATAGTCTGAAATGACTTACTGAATAAAACACAGGGCAAAGATGTAATTATTTGATAGTTTTAGACACACAGATTTTTCTCTTTTTATTTTATAGAAGGAGATCTACAAGACACATGGGTAATTTCTAAGAAAGACCAAATCTCTGTTGAAGTTAGTGTACTGAAAAATATTTAAGCATTTGAACGAAATACCATCTACTTCAAATAATTACTATAGCTAAAATAAATACAGATGATGGCAAGGGTGAAAGACAAAACTATGTACCTCAAGGACACTCATTTGTGAAAAATACTCTAGAGGTACTCTGGGTAACCTATCATATTATGGTATAAATAGGCATGATGCAAAATACAATTAATGAAGCAAACTTGAAACAAAGTAAGTTCTTAAGCAAGAGCAACATAACCAAGACAGGAAAAGGATAAAAAATTCTGGTATCTGCAGAAGACATAGAATCACAGAATCATAAAGATTGGGAAAGACCTCCAAGATCATCAAGTCATGACTTTGAATGTCTTGTTTTACTTCGTTCTAGTTTCCCTGGGAATCCATTAGACTCTCAAATGACAGATATTATAGAAAACTCATGAATAGTTTATATTAAATGTATGTCTGTGAGATGAGATATGAGGGAGAACCCGTAAACAAAGGGTTAATCAGCATCAAAAATACAATAATCAACAATTGAGAAAACAATTAAACATTTAAAGTGGACTGATAAACTACAGAAAGGCTTTTCACTTGCTTTGGTTGCAGAAGAATTCTTATGGCAATACATTGTACATAGCATAGAAATCTATTCATAAAATTCCATGAATGTAGCTCTAACAAAACAAAATCACTAAACTGCAATTAACATTAAAAATATACCCTTATTGTACTGTTTTGAAGACTCAAGACAACTTTGCTAACTTTCAGATCATAAACTCTCTGTAGGAAAGTTCAAGATTTTGCACCATGAAAAAGTTAAAACCCACCAAAGAAACAAACTCTCCCCTCAACTTAGATCAAAACATATCTAGAAACCAAACCTTGCCATTTGCATTGTTTAGATGAGTTTCAAGCACAGTAATATAACATGATTTTTTACTGCATAATGATAATTTAGGCACATATTTAGATCTACTGTTAGGAAGAAACAGCATTTTTCTAGATTTGTAAAACATTAGATAATTCTTAAGATTTGTAACATCAATTCCTAGTAAATGAAATGAGCTTTTAAAAACCATAAAAATCAGAAAACAACAAATGTTTGCCTAATTTCTTTTTTAAAAGCTCTGCAACTTTAATAATACTTAAGGTTAGGCAACATAAAGGATCCATTAAAGACCAAAAGCAGGAAATCCCAAATTTGAGGTTGAAAATCAATCCCCAAGTGAAGCAACCTGTATGAATTTTGCAACATTAAGTTGCAACAATTTCTGTGGGGAAAAGCAAGCACAGACGCTAAATCTTCTGCTGAACTACACTGTACATATGTGTTAAAATTATATCCTTACACCTTAAATCTAAACTCTTGCATGAAAAAAAAAATTCAGGAAGATATTTTCCCTTTCTATTGTGGACAAGGTTATTATGTGCATTACTACTTAGTTATAGATCGTCTGTCCTGGCCTACAGCAACTTACAGAGCCATCAGGAGTGATGGCACTATCAAGATAAACCCCTAGGTATTCCATACAATTCTACTACTTCATAGGCATGACTATTGGTCATGACTTTATGACTTTTATGACACAGTTGGAGAAACAGCAGAGTTTTCTGGCTTGAGCTCTGTTCCATCAGCTGTACAACGACTGAAAAATGGAAACTTTCTTATATATCTTATATACACTGTTACATTTTCTCTTTCCTGTCCTGACGAGGAGGGGAATTGTAGAGCAGCTTCGGTGGGCACCTGGCATACAGCCAGGGTCAGCCTGCTGCATACTGATATATAATTTACATGTTGAAACTAGTATTTTGATTCCTGTCTAAAAGAGCGAATTTTTAGACAGGAATCAAGATTGAAGATATAGAAAATGATGTATCAATATGTCCACAAATCAAGTAAGAATCTCACTTTTAATACAAAGTTCATTGTCCAAAGCATACCAACATGACTCACACAATACACAGAATTCTACAATGAGGAGCATAATCCAACCTCTTTAAATCTCTAATAGAAACAAAACTAAGAGCCATTAAATTCATTATAATAGGGTCAGTAACTACGTATTTGGAATAAAGAAGCACTGATTTCACATGGGGCCTGTGTGTTTGTTTTATGGCACTGATTTCATGTTGATTAAAAGGTCTAATGATATATAGAAATTAAAGCAAAAAGAAAATGTGTGGTTAAATGTCAAGTAGAGTATGGACTGAGAAAAGAAACAGACTAGTACTAAAGAAACATACTAGTACTAAAGATCAATAAAAGCCTATTAAAAAGTAATGCAGCTGTGATTGTTAAAATACATTTTACTGTATGCAGGATTTACTGCAATGAAGTCTGCTTGCATCAATGTTTTGATCTTGGAAGCCTTTCCTAGTATTACAATGACAAATAATTTAAGACAAGAACCTGGGTCTGATTTATATTCAGAACAAGATTCGTAAACAGGACTAAAAATATTTGTTCTTCAAGGATTTCCTTTGCTGTACAAAATGTATGAATAGAATAAATCTACAGATAAAGCACCATACCTACAAGCTAGGGTGGGTTGGCATTCCCACTCCTTAACTGAGTGATTCCTAAACGTCTAGCGGTGAGTCAGTATTTTCCACACCAGATGGCTGCATCACAATCAATCTCTTAATCTTTTGAAAGAATTTTATTTGTAGATAGTGTCAGGAAAATAGTTTGGCTACTGCCATGAATGCAAAGAATAAGTTTTCTTACATATAATAACAGGAACAGCAACAACAACCACCAGCGCCTAAAAATCATATTAATAAAAATCTTTTTTATCATATAAATCCTTGAAATTTATGTAACAGCACAAGATGTCTCCTGCTGTTAAAGTGCTCTGGTTTTACACTTCAGTAACAATCTAAAATACACGCTTCTGAAATTTGCATTATGGATTAAGGTAATAAAATTCTTCAAAGATTCCATCCTTCCTATGCATTTTCTATTCCCACATAGCGCTGCTGTGCCAGTAGGATTACATAATTCACTATTCTTGCCTAGAAACTTAATGCAAGTCTCCTTAGCACGAAGAGGACTTCATCTGCAAGTTTGTCCCCCAGTGGAGAAGCAGCCACAGCTGAAAGCAATGAGCTCCTCAGTTCTTAAGTCTCTTGGTTTACAGGAGAGGAAAGTCTCCCAATATTACAAACCTTGCATTGAAGTAGGGTGAAAATTTCTAAGAAACAGACATAAGACAGTGGGACTAGGAAAACATGAAGGGAGAGGGGAAGAAGCAATGATTCACTGCAAAAGAATGATGGTTTATCCTGTCCTTATACAAGCCACATTAATTACCCAGCAGAGCTGGGTGAAGTAAAAGTGCATTCAACTCAAAACAATTCAGAACAGACAAAGACTGAACTCAGAACCATATACACAGAAACTATTTTATGGAAATCAATAGTTTACCCAATGCTAATTTTTGTCTTTGCCAATACTCCTGGAACACTTACCACTCTGGACTGTAGATACTGCAGTCCTAAACTGTGAATTTAAAGGGATGCATTAAGGAAGTTCAAATACATGCCAAATAAATACAGGACAGGAAATGTCACTTTCATGATAAGATTTATCACAAAAATAAAGGCGTGTATCCTTTAAATAATGCTGAGGCTGAAGTTCCAAAAAAATGATCTTATATTCCTTCTTCTTAATATGTCAGGTTCACTACCTTATTTCCATATGTTTTTTTACATGCTTACATATACTTTGCACACAAATCTATTAATATTGGCTTTCTATGACTGTCAGCACTACCACTCATAAGGCATCCCAGAGTTTTACAAACATTTATGAACATTCACCAGATTCCTGTGAGCTACTGGCATTTTGTTACTCCCATCCTACAAAAATCCCCAGTTCACTGACGCAGAGAGATGCTGTGGCACATATAGCCACTAATTCTGGGTGCCCCTTTCCCTGACATTTTTTCATTTATCCAAACTTATTAATTAAGAGAAATCCCATTCATGGGTACTATGACCCTTCTGCCTGTCAAGCCTTCAGTCCCTGAATGATGATAAAAGGTACAGCAGAAAATGAAGGATCACCTGGAAAGAGATGTGCTTTGTGACAACCTTGTGCCTCAAAATGAATGCAGAGAAGTTCTGCAGTTCAGGAAAAAGCTTGTCTCTCCTGAACTCAGTGTCAGAAATTCGACAGAAATGAACGGGATCACTGCCTCCAAAGCAGCAATGCTCTAACATTGGCATTCCCACTTAGTCTTGTCTATGGCACTAAACTAGAATTTTCAGTCAAATGTGAGTTTTAGGTTTAGAGTCGTAACTGACTTGTAATTTGAATGAAATTAATGTTATCTCAGAAACTGGCTCAACCTTAGAGTGGACAGACTCATATTAAACTGAACTAAATCAGGCAGATTAGCAGCTTTCAAAGAATAGATGCCATATAGCAGGAGGATCAAAATGTGCAGACAAACCAGTCTCATGATTTTGGGTACTTGCCAAAAAGAATCAATAGTAAAAAGTATTTCCCATATGGTCACAGGTAAAATCCAAGGCCATGGAGCTGACTAAAATTTTAATACTTAAAATATGAAGTATTTATCATGAAGTTTCGAAAAATGGTTTGAAATATCTCTGAAGCTAAGGTGCAGGGACCATGAAAATTAGAGTTGTCAATATACCTTAATAGAAGTATATAACTTTTCTGACATTGCATTTTGAAACAACACAATAATGGCACACGTCACGTCATAGTTACTTGTCTCACATCACAGAAATACCAAAATGAAACAGTGACTGTAAACAAGATGAATCTGCCTCGACCAAGGGATATGATGGCAATTAACATCCTGCACTGTCATCTACAAGATTTATACTTTTCTCACCTTTTTTTTCTCCCAAAGGCTATGGCAGTGACTATGGAGTTTACTTCAAAGGCAAGGTTTTCATCCTTTGATAACAAAGAACTGTTTAGGCTAAATGAAGTAAAATATCAGCATCAGAGATCTTACATGATCTCAAAAAAGCACAGCATAGTCATATTTGAAAGTCAGGTACAGGACTATCATAGCCATGAGGCCAGTGCTCAGAAGATGATGTTTCCAAATCACCCAAATTCAATACCAGAATTAATAGATTCAGAAGTGGGGAGGAAAATATCTTGATTTGAGATTACTCTCTTGGATTCCAGAAAACACCTCATTCCTTAATATGCAAAAAAAAAAAAAATCACAGGTATTGCCATCTGACCTTTACATTAACAGAAGCAGAGAAATGGATGACAGACATGAAGGCATTTGTGTAAGATCTTCCAGAAAGCTTGTTTCCCCTTTCTGAAATCTGAGTTTTGCTACAAGAATATGAATAGACTGAAAAACTCAAGAAAATGCTGTAACTTTTTCTCATAAGAAGGAATTTTTATTGGTTACAGAACATAAAGGAATTTGTTCTCTACTCTCAAAAAAAGCCCATCCCATTAGAGAGACATGTCAAATGAATTTCACACTCCTCTAACACAGATAAATGAGAACATGGAGGTTAAACAAGTGAAAATCCCCAATCCCCTTCCACCTTTCATATGGAGTCATTTTCTGCTGGGAAACAAAAAATTATTCTCTCCTGGAACTGAATCAGAAGGCAGACCCATCAGTCAGTAGACAGTATATGATTCAGCTCAGCTTTTCAGTAAGTTAGAAAGTCCAAAAGTCACCAAAAAAAAGGGTTTTTGAATGAGAGGGCTGCTTCCTTCTAACTCTTTTGAATTGCCAGCTGAGCACTCCTGTGAATCACACCTGATGCAAGAGGAGCACATCTGAGTTAAGAAATCAGGGATTTTCGGTGACAGCTGGCAAGCAGACACTCCCTCTATCGAGGGACAGCTTTCATTCAACTAAAAGGTAGGACAAACACCAATTCCTGTAGCTAGACACAAAAAAGAAATTGGATCAATGATTAAAATACATAGCAATTACAACTCTCCTTAAATGATATTGTTTTCTATAGAAAGAAAACTGTTGTTTATAGATGCTGAACAAAATATGCTGATTTTTGCTTATATTTTATAGTTATAATAGCAAACACTGAATAATTGAGAAATAAACACTATTGAAAGCCAGAAAAAGACATTTCATTCAAATCTTGGAAAATGATACAAAAGGTTAAAATATCACTAAGTATTCCACTTACGTTAAATTCAGTGCTTGAACTGCAGAATGATTTAGCTGAGCCTTCAAGTGCTTAAAATATTCCTTCATGCAATGTACACAATCAGAAAACTATTTATGCTGTAATTCACTCACATTTCCAAGGCAATGCACTTTTCATAGGGGTTTTGTCCTACTTCTTAAGCCAATTGAAAGAAATACTACTTGGCTCCCAGATTAATCATATGCTAGATTTTTACTAGCCTGATCATTTAACAAATTACTAACAATGAACATTTCCTGTGTGTTCAGGAGACTTCTGTTTAATATATTCCAAAGCAGCCTTGTAACACTTTGAGTAGCAGCAGGCAAAACCACTTGAGCTTTACAAAAAAGTGCAAGTTGCACAAAAGCAGTGAAAAATTAGATTGAAGACAAATTCTTAATTTTCTTTCATCTGCTTTGATGTCTGCTCTTCCTGTTTAAATACACTGGTACTGTATCTGCATGAAAAAGTGTAAGAACAGGGTTACAAAAACGACCATCTTTTTGGGGAGGGAAGCAGCTTACCACAGCTTTAAAACTGAGGCTACAATAAAAACTGTCTTTTAATTTTTTTTTTCCTTTAAACAAGATTTGAACAGATACCTTGCATAAAACTTGGGGGACTTTTTCTACCTCCCAAGACCTCCTTTAAAATGATTTGTCTATTTTTAGGGAGAAAGAATGCTTCAGGTATTTTTCACAGTCTGCAGAGTAATTTTTAATGAATAAATTTTACTCCATAATCCTACTTTGAACTTAGGCTCTCAGCAACCAGTTGTGGTGTTTGCCTTATTTTACTTAAAAGTTTAGGATCTGAAAACTGTCTTTTGAAGTGACAAAAATTAACTTTCAATGAATATTCCAGATGACCCTTACCATGCCAACTATTATTGCTGCAATCTATAGACACAGCTAGACTAAGCTGAAATATTTTTAAAGTGCTCACCTCAATAAAGTAAAAAATCCTCTTATCAGAGTTACTGTGTTATATATTAATAGAGAAGGGCCCAGATTTGGCACAGGAAACCACCAATACAACTTCTTTTGCGCCTTATCTTACAGCTCATATTTTAAACTGCAGGTACGGGCTTATCTTTGCCAAACACCTTTTTCATACCTGAAATTAAATAATGCATGGTGATAACTCAGAAGAATTAGCTTGCTCAGTATTAACAAGTGTACTTCACACCTAATCTCCTTGCAGATGATTTTACTTCTTACTGTGTTGTATCTGTAGTGTATTTACTTAAACAGATTTGACCCAGCTCTACTACAGCTTTCATTATCAGAGGTTCTCAGATGTATCTTATTCTCATGCAGGAACTTACACACCAGGACACACATAAATCAACCTGCCCCAAAATACATCTGTAAAAGCATAAAAGCTGTCACAGCTACAGCTCTCAATTGTGCTTTGTAGACTTTCTATAACGGAGGAGTGAGGAAGGACAATACCAATGCTGGGTTTGTTTGTTAACTTAGCAGTTTAAGGAAAATCAGAATCTTAAAGCTGTTTGGTGTTTGTTTCAAGAAAAAAAGTCCCTGAAATTTGAAATATAGGGCTTTACAAAGGCAAAAATTCAGGGCAAAGATATTTCAAATCCATGCATATGTCTGGGAGAGGAAAACGGCCTCTGGTACCAGAAGCTGATATTGACTTGGTCTGTTTTGCTGCAGAGCCTCCCAGCTCTCCAGTCTTCCTCCCCTAAAGCCTCTGGCTTTAAATCTTCTGTTCTAGTTCCTCAAAGATCTAATCTTCCCAATCCCAGCGTGTCTACGCTTTGCCTCCAAAAGTTCCACTATCCTAATGCTCTCTCAAACCCACTTGCTCTTCTCACTCTACATCCAGTTACTTTCCAATCACTTTGGAACAGAGCAGAATCTACTAGACTAGACTAGACTAGTTCAGCTGATCATCTAGTCCACTGCTTATCACTTCAGATCTGAAAAAAGTTAAAGCATGTTATTAAGGGCCATGTCCATATGCCTCTTAAAAACTGACGGGTTTGGGACACTGACCATCTTTCTAGGAAGCTCATTCCAGTACTTGACTAACTTGGTAATATATGTCCTAATGTTAAGTCTACATCTCCCCTGAGGTGTTACCATCAAATATGCTCCCATGGAAGCAGTTTGTGGCATTCAAGTTCCCACCCAAAATTCTTCTTTTCCTGATCCACTCCTTCCAACTCCACACTGCACCTCACATCTGCACACATCAAATCTCACCTTTCACCAGACTGATCTTGTAGCCCATGACACTGGAATTACTCAATATTGCTCAATATGCTCACTATTTCTTGTGTTTTCACTTCTGTATAACAAAATAAAACCACTGAAGACACTTTTAGAAAGTGATCAACACTTCTAAAGTTAGGCATGTCCCTAACCTAGTTGGGCTGATTCAGGGCTCAAGACTGAATACTAGTATTTGTGCTTCAGAAAAGCCAACAAATAGTCTTTTTTCCAGACATTTGTAGTCACATTAATAATACTAATTCTGTAACTGCTCACAACCTCTTTGTGGAGGTCTGTTCAATCAGGTCATCCTGCATCCCAGCATGTTCTTAGAAACTCCTCAATTAAGAGGTGGAGGATCCAAGAGGTCTGCTGCAGATAGTCATCACCTGCAAAGATCTGCACACTGACCATGAGCCCTACTCCCATGCTTATCCTCACAGACCATACTAACAGGGGCAGTACTAAAATCAAAGAAAGCTGGACAGCACCCCAAAGAAAATGTCCTTCTTTTATGCTTAAATTGGTACTGTCTTCCCACAGCATTAAGAATTTAAAAGCACTTACTTTTTAACACATTTTTGCATATAAAGCAGGCAAACGTATTTTTAAATGTGACAAAAAAAATTTTATTTGTGCAGAAGACCTAAGCAGTTGTTACAAAGAAAAGTCTTCCTTCATTTTAAAATGGATGTACCAGGAATCCCTAAAATCCAAGGTTCAAGTCTTCATGGTTGGTAAAAGAGATTAGCATGGCTTACCATGAAAATTGATAATTCTGCCACTTAAAAGCAGCTTGGAAGAAGAAATTGTGCATTTTGATAGCTGTGTCCTAAATTACTTCATGACAAAAATCACAGGAGAATATCCTTAATAATATAAGACAGAGTGAGAGAGGAATGTACTAGACAACACTGTTTCTCCTAAGCACAGATGTTGCTGATTGAGCTTTATTTTCCCATAACAGTCAGTTACTGAATACAATTTTTAAAGATTCAGCCTATCTTCCATTGGTAGCTTAAAGGATCTCCAAAGTGTATGAGGGCATACATGAGTCAGAACTTCAGATTTTCATTTATATTTCTATTCTGCCAGGACCTGACTCATTTACAGTGCACTACAACTTCAAGCTATGCTCCCAATTTACTTCAAGCTATTATATGAGGATAAAATGAATAAAGTCTTCTAATATATTTATGGAATGGATTGACATAGTAAAACTAACCGAATATGGAGCTGTGTTTAGGAATCACCAAATTAACATCAGTCTGGCAAATATTGTTTGGCTTTGGACATCTTTTTTACATGATATTTTTCATTAAAGTACTTGCTATCTGGTGTCCCTGTATTTTTTTACGGCCTCTCTTCAAACTCAGTGACTTTCTGCAAGCATATGGGAAATTGCAGATCTCTAGCCTTTTCTTTGTTAATTCCATTTTCCAATGAACTTATCTTTCAGCTATAAATTACTTATCAATGCCCCACATGTAATTCCTTACAGGACAGTTTCTTATTTATGACCAAGTAATTTTCTGGAGAAGTGACAGTATTGAAAAACTGATCATAGACTGGAAAATGGTTACAGAAAGCAGAAATATTTCAACTAGTAAATTCTGCAGCAGCACCTCATATTTACATCTTTCAGTATTATCTGCTCCCTTGCAGTCCAAGTGGCATGGCTGGACCACATCAGCCGTGGTGCATTCCTCCACTCTCCCACCAGAGGGGAGAAGCACTGTCACTGATGACTCCAGTCTCTGCACTGGATGGCCATGGATAACACAGACACACAATGGCCCAGCAATGCTCATTTTATCAACTTTACAACTCTCCTCAGCAATTTACACCAAGGAAGAAACAAAGAGCAATGACAATGCTGGGGAAAACAGAAAACATCTAGACCTTAAACTAAGAATGGCTGTCTTTTGCAAAGACAAGCTTTAAACCTGTACTAAGTGATCCATTAGGTCATAATCTTTTAAGACTCAGGCTATAATTAGGTAGCAATTCTGGGGAAGTAATATTTCACAAGTAACACTGCTCACAGTTTCCTACCCCAGCATCAACGGATACATGGATTCTTTGAATAATAGAGGTTGTCATCCCCCATTATGTGGCAAGATAGGTGAAAGGAAAAAGACTGTACACAGTGGATTCTTTTAACAACAGGATAGGCCAGCGAGTGCAAAACTGCAAGTCATGATCAACCCTTAAGCAGTCAGAATCAAAATGAGCATAAAGTGATTCATTTGTATTTTAGATGATAGCTTGGTGTTTATTAGGAAGTGCAGTAGGCAGTGCTTGCAGTCAATGTGCTTGAGGCATTACCTTGAGTATCACCGTCTGGTTATTTTTAGGATGGCCACCCAGATGGGTGGCATTAAGGACATCATAATCTTCTGTTAGGCCACTCTGCAGATGCCAGTGTATGCACAAATAGAATACACAGAAATTGGCAGGTGCTCTGAATTTGGGGTCTGGATGAATAGAGATCGATAGCTTATTCTGTTCTCAAAATGGGCAGTGAATAAGAGTTAGACCCCATTTTATGGAACAGAAGAAAACAACAAGCCATTGGGTCAAGGTTGTCTAAATATAATCTATGTAACTGAAATAAGACTATTCCATCCTTATTAACGTGTCAGCACATCAGTTACCCAAGTATCACATTCCTTTCAAAAAGCTGCAAAGGAAAAGACACAATACTGAAATTAATTTAGCTGGTTTATTCTTCTGGTAGAAAGTGTCCCAGTGTTCAAAATCTAAGACATAAAAAATGCTTGACCCCTTCCTACAACACACACTTCTCTCCACCCTTGTTTTCCAGTATGAAACAGTTTCAAATTAACTGGTCATTACAAATCTGAACCAGACCAGTCTGATTTCCTGCAGAACATTGTATTTTAACTCAAGATGTCTAAAACTAATAAGTAATCCAAAGTTTTCAAATATCAAAGTTTTCAGTGCACTGATATAATCAACCTTTTAAAGTCATAGAAGATAAATTGCAACACAGCTCATTTTCAGGACTTCAGTTTACTTTTAACCACATAAAGGAACAATTATCTGTATTTCATACACAAGGCATAGGTGTAAAAAAAAAAAAATTGTGTTCATGGCTAGAGTTGAAGACCTGAATTAAAAATACGGGCTATGGAACATTCTAAGTGATTTATGGACCTGTTCCTCCTCTGCTTCTTCTTTCAACCTAATGCTGATGGAACATCCCTATAATGCTCTTTCAATTTTCTAGAATGGAAGAAAACTAAACTAGTAAATAGGTTTGATTAGTTTTAGCTATCTCAACTAAAGCAGATCCCAGAAAAATCTGACAACTGCCACACATGGTGGAAGGAAATGAGGAGAGCACAGGAGGGGGACAAACAGACAGAGCTAGGGCAGAGAAGCTGACCTTCTGGTGGCAAGCAGCCACGTAGATAAGCTCAGCTGTGAAACTCTGCCTCAGCCCATAAAGAGAATAATTACTCTCATAATTCCACATTTACCATAGACTACTAAGCGCATATACACACATTGATGTTTTGATGCAAGATAATTCACTGCATGGTGTGTCGCAGACTTAAAGCACAGAAATAGGGGGATGACAATCAGCATTGTGATTTGGGCTTTATCCACATGTAGCTTTATCCTTCTGCCTCCAAATTACTTGGAATTAACAGACTACAGTAGCACATATTACATATAAAACGTTAACCTCCAAGTACCTACCCTTGCAAACACGCATAAACCATTCCAATGGTTGTAACGCTTCGTGAGGCGGAAAAAAATTAGGGTTACTGAATAAGAAAGAAGGACATGTCTTGCAGAAATGTAGGAGATACAATTTAGGAGGCACAAAAACATGGATTTGATAAAAATGCTGTGTAACATCTGGGAAATTATTTAAAGCCATTGCTTAAAAATAAGAGACAGATGTCAAAATTGGAAGGAAGTTCTCCTCTTGGCATTTTAGATGTTAAGGTCGATTTTTTCAAAAATGTCTTTCACTGTTACAGATTTCTTAGGTTTATTCCAGTCATTTCTCAGGCCAAACTTTATCTTGAAAGTTATTAAATTAGGAAGCAGCATTACATTACAAAGAAAAAGGGATGGAACACTTTTAAAATACGGAAAGTAACTTGAAAATGCTGCATATGCTGAAGATATTATCTCCTTTGGCTTCTGTTCTTTTCTTATTAAATATTTTTTTTTGTGAAACAAATGACACTATTACAAATTAAACTGTGAGCCCCGTTTTCCTAGGAGCTAGGCTAGTACTACTCCCAAGAATAGTCACTGGGAAAAAAAGGGCAAGAAGCAAAGGGTAAATTTTCTATATGCAGTCTCTCTTGTCCCATGCAGATGACCTTTTTTTGTGCTACACTGAACATTTAAACTATCGTAGTAAAACACATATGAAATCGTAGGCTGAGTTATTAGAGGTAACCATAGTGTTGTATCTGTGTGAATTGCTCAGAGACACCTTTGGTTTTAAACAGAAATATTAGAATACTTTTAGCACTCAGGAGGCAGGAAGATAAACCCTGTTGCAAACCTTGCAAGTCTGGAGGCAGGAAGATAAACCCTGTTGTGTTTGTTCCCTGTGCTGACCTATGTATGAACACATCTTCTCTGTTCACTTCTCTTACTATAATGAGATGGAATGCAAAGGAATATATGGAATATCTTTTATGTTGAATATGAATATACAAATGCTACTGGACAGCATCAACGCTGAAGCTGCGTTGATACGATGGCTGGGGTGTGCTGCCATAAGCAAAATCTCTTTGCAGCCATGGAGATCTTGGTTCACTACACACCTTTGTCCAACTGAAAGAAGGACTTGGACATAAGGTGTTCAAAAGGTCATGCAGGGAAATTATAGTGTTAGGTTGAATCAACTTAAAGCAAAATTTCATATCAGTTATTATCTCTCACAAACGCATTGCTCTTCTGATTCTGGAAAAGAAATAATGCTTCTGCTTTCATCAAAATATAATGTCTATTGTCCATTGCACATAAAACTTTAACAATTAAAACCAATGGAAAGTAGGGGCAAACTTCTCATATTTGTAACAACAGCATAAAAGTGCTCAACACACAATTCCAATAAGGTACTATTTTCCTTCAATGTAGTCAAATGGATTACAAGAGATATGCCTTGTTTCCATTTTTGAATTAAGCAGGCACGAACAGACAATGCAATAATTAAAAATGTAATTATGTGATACCATATAGAAATATCCTTACATATGGAAAATGAGAAGAACAAATGTAGATTTTAAAAAAGGCTATAATGAACTAAGTTGCTGATAATAAAAATTATAATCTGAACAAAATTAGGAAAACCAGAAGGAAAAAAGATTAACAAGAAATGAAAGGTACATAACGGTAACAAAGACGGATAAAAGGATAAATAGTGCAACTGTGTTACTTGGTTTTTGACACAATGCCTTGTTTCTTTTTATGAGGTACCTTGTGAAAATCACACTTTTCTCTATTTCATCACATCATTTTTTAACATCATTTAATAATTTAGGTTGAAACTGAAAATACAATGATAGAAATACCAACTTATGCATGAAGATTACAAATTAAAAGCTATTTGTCATCAGTTGAGCTGCCATTATTTGTGGGCTCAATCCTCAGGCAAACAAAAGAAAAAAAACTGCATTCCAGCTGCAGAGAAACCAGGCTAAACTCGAATGACTGTTAATAATGTCAACATTTTCTCCATCCTCAGCATTAATATGACTATTATGTTTTTTCAAACTGCTAAATAAACAAAATAGATCTCTAGACAGGATAAGAAGACAATGATTTCTTTTAAGTCTACAAATAATCAACATTTGCCAATGTTATATTGCATTCTCAAGCAGGAGAAAGAACGCTTTCTCTACTATCACAGAAAGCAGTTCCATATTTTGATACTTAAGAGTTCAAATAAATAAGTAGCATTGTTCCTCCTTGGCCACTTTCAAATGTTTTAACAGACCTTTCGACTAACTTGGCACTGTCTGCCTCTCATACCACGTCTGCCTAAAGGTTCTGTAGCCAAAGTAAACACCTTGTATTTAACTAGCAGAGGCCAGTTTGGAAAGAGAAATTTACTAGTTGACCATAAGTTGGAACGGCTAAATTAGTGATGGGAAAATAGTTTGGATTTATTTTTTAAAAGTAATTCTCATCAAATTCACTCTTAAGTCCCAAAATTTGTCTTTTAAAATATCTCTGGTAGATGCCACTACTTCTCCTAACCCATGTTTGGAGGTTCCTCCTGCCATAAATCATCCCCAAAATAATGCTTCTATCAGTAGATCACCAAACTTTTTTAAAAGATAAGTTAAACTGTCTTCTGTGACTCTTGATCTTTATGGAGGGAAAAAAAGCATCATCACACTAACCAAAAAGATAATTGTTTTGTGAATCATGTGAGCAGTCTGTGCAATTCTATGGGGCTGTTTGTGTGCTGTAAGCAGAACCTGCTCAGGGGAATCAGTAATTAAAAGCATGAGTCAGCTTTTGAGCTAAAGAAAGTGGCCCTCACACTATTATCCGGACTAGCCTTTTTTAGGAGACAAAGACTAATACTACCTAATGTCACTTACAAAAATATTTAGCTTTTCACATTGTCTACTGTCTAAAGCAGGTCTTTTGATACAACTACATTTCCAAAATACTAATACAAACTACATCTGTTTAAAACAAAGAAAGACAACAGCTCTGGAGTTCTTCGTGGGGATGAGGCTGTGTAGTCTTTGTTGTTGTCGTTATGGTTTTTTTCTCTTTCTTCTTTTCTCTAAATTCATGTGAATCAGAGATTATGGATATGGATTTCATATGTTACCTTGACATATGAGGTTAAGGTAAAATCTCTCTTGAAACAATGGAAGCATTTATGTTCTATATAGAAGGGGACCTTTAATACATAAGTACTCTTGTCATCTCTTCAGTCTTTACTGTTTGTAAAAACAGCAGTTGCTCTGATTTCTCAGAAAAAAAGTATTTCATATATAAGTTTAACTACAACAGATGTTCTCTGCTAAAAGGAAAATATCTGCTTTTCCAATGGGTGTGGAAGGATTTATCTTTCACTTTCTTTAAAATCACTCAATCACCGAGTGAAGTTCTAGGAACGCACTGTAACAGACACCAAAGCCGTTCTCTCTGGATCCACTGCTTCACAGAATACTCCATAACTGGTTATGCATATTTGTTACAAATCTGACCATTTGCCATATACCAACTGCCATATTTTGCAGTTCAGAAGGAAGAAGTTCTGTTCAAAATCATAAACACACTCAATAGGATTTCCAGCCTCCTCACTCATTCAGCTCCAAAGCCACTTTCCCCATAGCATCCAACAGAGAACTGCTGCGTGGAAGAGGCACCTGCCAAATCCTAGTTCTGTGTGCTCTGGCATTTTGATGGAAATAGTTTGGTGTAAGAAAAAAAATTTCTTTTTCTTTTCCAGCCACGTTCTTTTTCCACTCTCCTTGTATTCTGCAACAGTACAACTACTTCTTTTTGTTGTAATTTGATAATTTATTTTAGGTGACCAGAACTGGCAGTTCTACACAAGCTGTTGGATACAGCAGTGGTATCTATGCAGGCAGGTGCAACCAGACTCTGCTTATACCCTCGTCTGGCTGCACACAAAACTGCATCAGCATGGACGTCCCCTTGCAAATACATGTATTGTGCTGCACCACTCCAGGATGGTCACACAGCTTCCAGTGAAGGCCTGCTTCACATCCAGCTGGCTTCTGCAGGATTGCAAAAGTCTGGTGCCAGCTGTATAGACACGTCCAATGCACTCAGAGGCTCAAATATAAAAAAGCAGAACTTGCTTTGTGTAGCTGGCCAGAGGCATGAAATATGCTGAAGAGCACCTTTCTGCAAAGCTGCAGCTTCTAGAGAAAAGAGAAGCTCTCAAGAACTCAAATGCAAGTACAACAACTCTCCATGGGGTCAATTAGACATTAGCAGCGGAAGACGTAACACAGCACTTGTGAAGAGTAAGTAAATGACAGTCAGAGGAAAAGTACAACCTGCTACCACAGACACAAATAGAAATTGGCATCTCAAATTTACTTGTGTACATTTGGCAAGTGACAGAAAGGGTTTTATATCCACTCTTCTGGTCAATAAAAAAGGAGCTGCTTTGGTGTCTCTCAGCAGGACCTGCCAGATGCAAGTTCAGTCATGCATATGTCAACAGAAACATTCTGAAGGGCTTCACGTAGGTCATGTAGGCTTTGGACCTGCCAGAATTCCTTTGTTGACTCATATTTGCAGTCACAGCCTTATTTCTACTTTAGCCTTTCCTGTTTAAAGTCATTTTCTGGCTTGAAAGATACACTTCAGACTAATTTAGCAGACAACCCCAACAGAAAACCTTCGACAAGGGCAGGACTTTCATCAATATGGATGAAGTTAGGATCCAACAGACGCTACTTACAGATGCAGGGGACCAGTCCAGACATTTGCTCTGCTGAACAGAACAGTCTGTCATTCTGCTCCCCATCATTTCCAAAGGAGATGAATGCTGTTCTGATGCATAACATATGAATTAATTGAGCTCTACACATAAATGCATCAATTAATATTTCTCAAACGATAATTACAGTGTTTAAAACTACTTTGGAAAATAGGGAATTAAAGACACTTGAGAAAGCAAAGATTTTCATGCACCTAAGGGTAAAATCTTGAGAACAGTTCAAAGAATGTTCCTCCTCTGATAAGGAAATAATGCTTCTCCTTCTTTTGAATTTGCAGAGATCATATTTAATAGAATTTTTACAAAGCTTTGCTATAGCTTACCTAATTCTGACAGATATTTCTTGGATGTCAATCAGTATAAAAGTTGAATTTTTAAGTCAGGAACTAGTTGCATTCAGAGATTAGAAAAAAAAATGGTTATGTTTTTCATAAAATTTCATAATTTTATGTTGATTAATTTTTACATTACTTTTCAGAAACTAATTAGTATTTTGTAATAAAAATGTATGACTTTTATGTGTGGCCTGAAAACTGTGTTGGAATTAAATTCTGAAAATTAGGTGATGCTAGATAACTTTTTATCTCCATATATACAAAGGATGTCTTATAGAAAAAGCATATTTTTAAACTTTATTTGTTCAGGTCTGTTATCCAATTAGTGTGCTTACACAGTTTATGCATATATATGCTTGTATATACTCATAGGAACATATGTGCTGTATCCAAAAGACAGAATATATATCATACCCAAACAAGCAGGAAGATGACAGGATAAGAAATTGATCAGGAGAAAAAGAAAGATATGAAAATAAAACCGCTGAACTGAGAAAGATGTTCTTGAAATATGAAACTAAGACAAACCAAGTTCTTTTAGAGATGTAGGAGAGATTGTGTCTGCAGTAGCCATCTATGACAGTTCCTGATGCTTAGATTCTCCCAAATCAAAACAAGTTAATATAGCTCCTTGCATGCCAAAATGGTATTGCACAACACTCCAATGCAGAAAAAAAAAAAAAAAAAGAAATAACGAGAAAAAAAAGAAAACTAAGAAAAAAGAGATGAAAAAGAAACTCCTGACAAACAGCGGAAAGATGTGTTAACAAAGGGAGTTCTCCTGTGTGAAGCAGGATCAGGAGCAGTTTGTGAAGTAACGAGAGTAACCCACAGCCACATAAAGGCTAGGATAGAATGTTATGTCCTTGAAGATATGCTTTGGGCAGAAACAGAAGCTACTGGGCAAGCTTCTTTGGCTTGGATTATGACAGTAGGAATGAATTATTGTAATGATCCAGTTTGACTTTAGACACTGAAAATATTTAAAATTACATTTTGCTCAAGGGAGAATAAGCTGTAGACACACGTCAAGACTCCAGAGAATCATTGGGGAAACCTGGTAGTGATTTCTCAGAAAGCAAGAAGACTCTTCAGTCTCAAAGAATTTAAATAAATTTGAAGAAAACAAGTACTGAGCAACTACAAGAAGGAACTTGAAACAAGTGGCATATCATAAAATTATCCATATTTGCTTCCTACTGGAAAAAGCTCCTTTCAAGTTCACCGACACAAACAAAAGAGAAGTGCCCTGAATTCCAAACATGACCTAATGGAGTGGACAGCATTCTTGGGCTGTCACCACAGCAGGAAAATTTCATCACCAGCCTGAGTTCCTCTGCAGCTTGTTGGAGCTAAGAGCCAAGAAGCAGGTTTTTCATTTTGCATCTACACATATAAAATGAATGGGAAATTTAAAACTTATTTTTTATTCAGCACGTCCAGGCTAGGACTCAAACTCAGAAGATCTTCAGTTCTATTGAATAAAAAATATGGTATTTGCGATGAGACAGACTGAAAATTCTGCTCTCGGACAGCATGATAGAAATCATAACAACAAAATTAGAAAATCCAAAGCCTTCACCAAGAGTAGATGGTGATTCTGTCTGAAGTTTCAGGATTGCTTACTTTTGTCTCAGGTTGCATTTTTAGAGGAATATATTTTAAAGTGAGTCAATGGACAGACTATCATTTTTGGTGGTCTAATACTAAATACTGAGTTTTGTATATAGTGCTTTCAAAGAGAAGTAAAATACAACCTTAATTATGTTCTAGTTAAATTTTTCTATTTAAAAGCAGTGATTCTATGTCAACATGGTTGGACAAGTTGCAGCAAGAACAAACTGTACAATGCAGCAGTTTCTTGCTACCTAAAGACTCTAGCCAGCTTCAAAAATGTATTTCCTTTTCTGTTTTGGCCTTATTTTTCAAAAAAGGACTCATCCTACTTATGCTGCTTGACTCCACGGAACCCCTGCTTGATAATGCATGAGCATCAAGAGCTGATATAAGGAGCAGCAACAAATACGACCACCCATGCCATGGTGAATGGTGTAGGTAGAACACAATAGTATGAGGAAGCATCAAATACACTGAGAAGCAGAGAGCAAAGCTAAAGATATGGAAATTGTAATGAAATGCATAGAAAAAAAACCAGAAAAAAAACCTGAAAGACTGAGATAAGCCATCAATTCTGTATGTATTGCTTGCATGTTTAATGTATGAAATGTGCAGTGTTCACATTTCTAGTTACAAGCTAACTGTCTTCTCCCTTTACACCTACTTCCACCAGCCCAGAGAGTCTTCAGGAGAAGAAATCTTGCAGCTCTAAAGGCAGCAAAAACACATCCTGATGTGATATTGGAAAGGGGAAAGAGGATAGCCTGAAAGCAAAGGATTTCTTTTGTTGTTTCCTTATGGTTTGCCATTTTGCCTTTTGCAAACTTTGGAAAGCAACTTTCAAGAACTTACAGGCTGAGAAAAAAATTAGCAGTAATAGCAGTAAAGAGAAAGCAGGCTATTCTTAAAATGTATTATTTTAATATAATTATATTCCGTTACCCCCCTGCCCCAAACTACAAAACTACAACCCAACATAATGCTGAAGTCCAAAGAAATAAAACAAACCCCCCGATCTTCCACTGCCTAACTGTTCTAAATAAGAACTATAACACAAATGTAGTAAGCTGTACCATCTCATCATCTGCCATCAATGAAGGTACTTACAACTACATTTTAGGAAGGTTTGACTAAAATGTGGACAGCACCTGGCCTGATTTAGTCCTTTTGGCTGGTTCTGCCTACAGGGAGTGGATGCCATTCATCATCAACAGACACTAAGGGCCAGACGCAGAGAGATGCAGGCATTGCGGAGCATTTAGTACAAAATAATAATACATATAATAAGTACATAAATAATGGACACAATGAGACACTTAAGAATGAATTTCTGACAGTATTATCGAGTGCCACAATATATCAGTCAGTCCCTGGAGAAAATCACAAATTCTTATCTCCAGCCTCATCTAAGGACAGCAGACAGTTGCCTTTATAAAAGTGGCAGTCAGAGGATGCCTCACCTAGGATGAGGCTGTATGGGGCATGGCCATCAATGTCTCACTGCCTAAACAGAGGTAATTTTGTGAGTACTTCAAGCACCATCAAAACTTAAGCCAAAATGCATGGGGGCTAGCAAGGCAGCAGTTTTCAAAGGAATCAGTTTTACTGATGTGAGACGGCACTCTTTGCAATAGTCACACCTACTCAAATCCCTTTCAGTGTTACCTTTTCCACTATATATATGCCTTTGGCATGCAAGGCTGCTGTCATGAGGACACTAAGAAAAGCTGCAGGTCTGTGTAATCATGGCAATCCTTAATACCTGCCTAACTACAATATCCAGAAGGAAACAAACAGCAGGGGGACAAAACCTTAAAAGAGCCCTAAAACTAATCATCTACACATACATATGCAGTGTTTTAAAATTCTAATCCTCTCTCTGTACTTCCATGTTGTAATGATCAACCAGTTTCAGAAAGCATCCCCAAGGGATGTATCCCAAAAGATATTTTGATATTCTTAAACATATTTATAGTACTCTACAGATTATTCTGATATACACAGGAGGGTGTATAACCAATATAACAGTGCTCCAAACCACAGAGAATACAGAAAGTTTTTCTAAATTTTTTGTCATTTAAAATGACAATAACTGACATTCAGAGAAAACATTCTGTTCTAGACTAAGAAAAACAAATGACAGACTTTGGGAAAACAGAATTAAAAGTTCTTATGAACTCTGCCATTTCTTTTTTATACTTCAAAAGAAAAAAAAACCCTACTGTTCTTCAAAGAGAGCCAAGAACACTGCAATACTCATCTTTAAAAGGTTCTCCAAATGAAAACTTAATAAATATCTAGGATGAAGAAAGAAAGAAATCCCTTTGGGAAGAGATGGCAAGCCTGAAGCTAATTTAGTTTTGAGTTTCAACTTTTCCAAAGCACTGGTTTCTTACCCCTAGGATCTGTTTGGCAAGAGGATCTCAGAGGGATGTAGTTACCAACAAGGAGAGAGAGAGCACAGAGATAACAAGTGATCATGCTTTAAATTACAGTACTATAAAGGACACATATGAAACACTTGCATTCTTGGCTTTTTTTTTCTTGGGAAGATTTCATCCTAATTTATAGCAATTGAATGTTACACAACTTTCAATACCAGTACTTGTAGATCAAACAGCTTCTAATAACAATATGAAGTATTATGTCTTTAAAATAAAAAGCAAAGACTGTGAAAATAGTTTACCTTAAAACAAAAAACTGATGCCCTGAATTGTAAAAGCATAAGAGAAAAGAGCTTAAACATTAAAATAATTACCCGATGTTATAACAGGAAATATACACAATTCATCTTCAGTGTGAACTGTGAGGTTTCATCAGGATTAGGATTTCAGACAAAACGCTGCCAAATTTTCACCAATCCTACAGCAATTTGTTATACGTCATGCTTTTGCTTTCTCAGAAAGATTTGTTTAAAACAGTCTGTTCATCCTTTAATAAAAATATCAGGAAAAAAAAGTCTCTACCCTAGTCCTGTACATGCATCTTGCAAAGCAGCTTCAAGGCATTAATTCTTTCCATAGGTTTGGAATTTGAGACATAGTGGTACAATGTGCAAAATATCCAATCTGCCACTACCATGAAATTTTATACAATTATTACATATTCCTGATTGCATTTGCACAATAAAGGCTTGTTAGAGTTTGGCAGCTAAATGCCCCAAAGAGCTTATCTACACCTTCACCCTCAAGATCTCACACCTACTTAGTCACTTAGTGGACCACTCTCCAAAAGAAACAGACTGTGTTTCTTTTGGAAGAGGCAGTGGCAGAATATAACCACATCTGCTTTGTCCTCCAAGCACAAGAACAGAAACTTGAGATGCTTCCTATGTGCCTTCCAGGCATGTGGCATAAATGCAGAAGTCGAGGAAAAGTGCTGTAGGGGTACAGGGAGCTGATTAAGCTTTGATGGGCCATAAGCTTGACTGCAGAAACTCAGAACCTGGTTGTTAGACTCTATAAATTAATTTTCTGTTAAATACAGACTTAGGGCATTTATCTCCTTAAAAAAATATCAGAGGCCTGATCCACATTTGCATAAACCAGTGCAGACCCCACTGCCAAAAATGGAATATTTTACTTCACAGGCCACTGTGCAGTCACCTTAAATGTAATTAGATGCCATCAGTCCTTGATTATTAGGTATTTTTTGAGACTTGGACAGCCTAAAGTCCTTTCCTGAACATTAGTATAACTTGGAAAAAACATGTTTTCTTCCAGCAGACATTTTAGATGTAGGCCCTAAAATAACTCCAAACACAAAAAGTAGTCTTGCTAATCATCACTTTTTTGCAGTTGTATGCATTTAAGTATGCAAACTAACTTCTCCCAGCCACTAGACACAAAAAAACACCTGCATCTAAGGTGCCATACTTGTCCTTCAGATAACTTAGGACTGAAGGATTCCAAGGAGCATTTTAACAGCTTGGGAGAGAGGCTTCTCCCAGGGCTTTGAACAAACACTCTGAGGCAGTTTTCCATCAGAACAGCTGGATGGTAGTGCATCCTGCACTATCATTCCATAGAAAAATGGTTTAAAAATACTGGAATTTTAACTTGCTCTCTATTCTTGGATTTGCCAAGTCTCAACAGAAACAGGTCCTTTACCTCTAAGACTATTTTTGACTTTCCTTGCCAAAAGACCAAGATCCTGTGTTCCCATGAGACCATTTAGCCCTAACTGAGATTCATAGATAGCATCACTGTGACAGCTTCTAATCAAATTCTCTAGAAGCGTCAGATTGTTTTCTTAGAGAATACAAATTTTTGCAGCAAGGTCTTTCTCTGCTTCTGAAAGATTGTCCAGTAGAAGTTTAAATATTCCAAAGCAGTTTTAGAAAGAATGTGATAAAACTGTGTCTGCTATCCCAATTAAGTTTGTAAAATAGATCCTGTTTTGTCAATGCAAAAGTTCATCTTATCTTTATTTGGCATTTTTAATCTCTAGAAACTGGTAAAGGTAGTAAAATTATCCTATATCAGTATTATATAGTTTGTAAGGTTGACCAGAGATTATTTCACATATCAAATAAATTCTGCTCATGCTCCTGCCAGCTGTTTTCCAACACTGTTGACCCTCCCTATGTGACTAGCCTAAATATATTTTCCCTTAAAGTACCTGCAAGCTATTGGTGCACAAACAAACAAAAACCCCTGTTCTAAATGACTTGAATGTCTTAGGGATATAGCACTGCAGGAAGGCCTCAGAGGGAAAAGTCTGTCATAGTTCACGTAAACATCCTGCGGTCATCAGCCCAGCCAAAGGTGGAATCCAACTCTGAAACCCAATACAATTTATGTACACAGGACATACCAGAAAAGATCTGGATTTAGACAGGTATAAAAAGAAAACAGGAGGAATATTCTAGTATTTTAATTTCACTTTTACTTATTTACTAATTTTAATTTCACTTACTTACTAATACATAGGTAAGCAAACACATCTCACCACAGGTCTATAGACACAGGAGGTCTATTTTCCAAAACAATAAGCTCTCTCTGAATGACCTAACATGCATTCTTGGTGACCTAATATTTCAACAGACAAACAGTGTTACATTTATGTCCTGAAAAAAGGAGAATGTTATAAGATGCTCAGCTTTATATAAAAATATTTCAAGCTGGTAAATGAAAGGGTTTCAATCAAAAAATCAAATTCTAAATTTCATTCTTGTAACTTCTACTGAATTTGCAGATGGATCTTCTGTATTTAAGGCTTCTTTTTGAATCTATTACATCTAAATCTAATACTGAAGTCTATTGTTGGAAAAATGTGAAGTACCTTTAAAAAAAAAGAGAAAGCTAGCATGCAAAATAGGATTGCAAATATTAAGATAGAACTTTGCCTTGTTTCTAGTGCAGAAATGGTCAACCAGATACTAATTGGATAAGCCATGGAATTGACTCTACCAGATTTAATGTTAAATGATGTGATGAAACTAGCATTGCTACCATAACAAGCAACAGCATTCATTTTAGCCATAGCTTCCCAGATTCCACACTTTTTTTTTTGGTTGAAAACTAATTTAGAGCAACCCTTATTTTCTAATGTTAAAAAGCCCTCCCTGAATCATCATATGAAAACTTTTTACTCTGCAGACAAATAGATATACTAGCTCTCAAACTGGAATCTATAGTTTGTCGGAGGACAAACCCAAAGGTTCTAAAAGAATTCCTTAAGATAGATGTTGCACGAGATAATCATATAATTCAGAGCCCACATCTCAATTTGGACTATGTGACATGGATAAATGAGTCCTTTCCTCCCTTTCCCATCTCCTATCCCACTTGTACTTTTGTATGCAGCAGAACTACACCAGTGGAGTAATCTGTGATCTGTGGAGATCACCATCAATGGGTGCAAAAGTCATTTAACATCACATCCAGAAGGAGTCCAATCTTCAATTTTGTTTTTTCACCATTTAGTACAGTAGCAGCAGGGGCAGCGAGTATCAGCACTGCGAACAGATGAAGTTTGGTCAGGTTGTCTGTCATGAGTTTAGGAGTCCCTATCCTTCCTGGTATCTCCATATGTTTTTGTATCAGTAATTTGGGAAGTATCTATTTGCTTCACACAGGAGTCTCTTTCATATAGCTATCTTTGGTCCTCAAAGCTTTGAATGTAAAATCCTACTAGTTAAAGTACATAAAAAAAGATCATCCCTCACACTCATGTGATTTTCCTCCTATGAGATGCAGGAGACATTGAAACTTGTGATTTGAGTCAGGTAATATGGCAAACATCACCTATAAAACTTTGTAGCCCTGATGCATTTTCTGTAATAATAAAAGCTGCCACTGCATTAGCACTTTAGTAAAAGCAAGTAATTATGACTCTCCTTCGTAACAACAGAATGCTTGTAAAAATTCAATTTCAGCTAATTGAAATGAAAACTAGTCCTATTAATAATCATTAGGAACACTTAGGCCGGATTCAAGTTTATTTTGTATAAGTGAGAGAGTATAAAAAATTTATGCAGAGTCATAGAATTGTTTAGATTTCAAAAGACTTTAAGATCATCGAGTTCAACCATTAACTCAGCACTGCCAAGTCCAACCATGTCCCTAAGCACCACATCTACAGGTCTATTAGGTACCTCCAGGAATGGTGACTCCATCCCTTCCTTGGGCAGCCTGTTCCAATGCTTGAAAACCCTTTTGGTAATGAAATTTGTCCTAATATCCAATCTAACCCTCTCCTGGTGCAACTTGATGCTGTTTCCTCTGCTCGTATCACTCTTTACTTAGGAAAAGACACTGGAACCCACTCTAACTTCTTTTCAGGCAGTTGTAGAGAGAAATAAGGTCACCCCCAAGCCTCTTTTCTCCAGACTACACAACTTCAGCTTCCTCAGGTACTCCTCATAGGACTTGCACCCACCATATGCACATGCACCCACCAAAAGAATTTTCCCAAGTTTCAATTTAAATAAATTAAAACAAAGCAGCAATATTTAAAATGCCAGACTTAATAAAACAAACAAATCCCTTATTTTTAAAATGAACTCAGACAACTTTTATTTGTTCTGGTTGTAAAAGTCTGGATTTCCCCCTTTGGCACCTGTTTTTAAACATGGAAGTTTAAAAACAACTCTGTGCCAATTGTCCAAACCACAGCAGGTAGTACAGCCCATGAATGAGGCTATTCAGCAGGCTGACTACATGGTCCAGTGGGTACACTTGAAAAAGCAGCTCAGTTACACCTATTTTTCACCAACTATTTGGAAGATTTCCCTAATTATGGGATACCAAAGGAAGCTGCATGAACTTTTTCACCTTTGGGAAAGTAGAAGTGGTTCCCACTCTTTTTTTTCCATGGTTTCTACTTTATTCACTGTGGTTCAGGGCAATCTGACAGAAGCCTTGAGTCCAGCAGGCACAGAGGTAGAGAAAGATATTAAATAATCTAATAAAAATCAGTGAAAAAATAGAGCATGAATTTAAAAAAAAAGAATAAAAATAGTCCTCACTGGGAAAATATGACTACTTAGCATTTTTACGTTTCTATGTGAATGCTCTTTTTAAACAAGAACATCAGGTACTTACTAAAATAGACTTGCAGTAATTTTTAAAGACCAATGATCTATTTAATGTGTTTAAAAATAATTTAAAACATACTGTGAAATGACACGGATCTACAGAAAACAAGCCTCTGTCCTCCATCACTCCCAGAAAGTTTGACTGATTTTAATCCAAATCAAATTCTTAAAGAAAAACTTCATAAACCATTGCATTGACACAACTTGAGTTGTGTCAATATTGAGTGCAATGAACATCAATCAGAAGGCTGAAAACGAGCATCTTCAGCTAGAATGAATTGGAAACCTCTTTATCTGGTTATGTTTAAGTAGCTCCAGAAAGAGTTTTGTGGAACTCCATTGTCAAAATCCAGAACAAAATCTTTGCATTTACTCAGGATATTCAGTGACCAGGCACCTGGAAATTTTATTTTCCTGAACTGCGTACAAAATATAACTGAATACTTCTGCTCTTCCTCTCCATGCAAATCCTGCCATCAGCTGCATGTTTGCACTTTTAAATAGAACTAGTGAAAATACAAAACTTTATATAATTAAACATTTACACTACTTAATTAGAAAAGCATTTGTGAAAGAAAGGATGAATAATTAATATACAAACCCAGCTTTGTGTTTTCAGTATCTTGAAGCTTATCAGTTTTCAATTAAACCCACACATCTGATAGGAGTTTCAAATTACACATTCATTTAAACAATATTTGTTGTTTTTACTTTCAGGAGCAAGGGAGGGAGAAATAAAAATGAGGGAGGAATAAGGTCAGGCCAACAGCATACCCAAGGAAAACATCTTTTCTGACACCAGTACTTCTGTTTGGTATCTTTTACTCAATTACCAGAAAATCTTCACCCGTCTTAGAGAATATCTTATCTTTATACAAGCATAATGAACATGGTGATAAACAAGGTAGTGCTGTTAGAAAGCAATAATCAACAATATCATCTGTCTCAGAAGATTGTTTCATCAAAAATTCATGTCAGTCTCAAAGCGTTCTCTATAAGCTATGTAGAACACATCTTCTCTTGAAGTTTCAACATGGTTATTCAGTGTTCCTGCAAGTTAACTCAGCCAGAATACAACTATAAATATTTAACTGGGTGTCATCTATTTAAATATACTGCTATACTAAATAGAGCTCTTGTGATCAACAGTTACTTGAGCTGAACAGAACAAACTGGTCAGCAGTCAGTTTTGCAGTGCCAGAAAAAATACAGACCATCTTTCCATTACTACTTGAAAGGACATTTACTCAACCACAATTACAAGTGTTAAAAGAGTATAAGGACTTAAAATCTATAAAAAGAGTAGTGCAGGAGTTTGTTTTGGTTTGTTTGTTTAAAGAGAATTCTTTATTATACCTCAAAATATGGATACAGATAGGGCTGGACAGCCATACACATTACCTCAACAAGCCTCTTAATTAAGAAAGATGACATGCATTCTGAAACTCAAATCTTATTTGTTTTTCAAGTAACAAGGTAATTTGAAAGTATTTCCTTCATCAAGATGTTTTCTAGTCCTATGCAGTCCAAGCAGCTAGTGTTGGAATAGAAAATACCCTCCATGTAAATAGAACATTACAATAATTACAAAATAAAACAAACAGCAACAAAACAAACAAACAACCACCCAGATATCCCACAGCTATCGAGTTAACAAATTTTCCTGTTTCTTATTCCTTTGCGTCCATTTGACTGTGAGCAATAAAAAGCTGAAACTCCTCTGTATTAGTTTGGCCTGTCAGGTACAGTGGAACACTTTGTTCCTCTGCACTCTCATTGAGGGCTTATCTGGCTCCTATCATGGGAGCATGAGAACACTTCACCACTGTGCGACAGAAAAGGATAGAGGACAGCTTTAAACCATGGAGTTGACATGATTTAGGAGTTTCCAAAGTGCCATAAAGCATACCACAAACTAGGAAGCCCAATTATTCCTTTAATTTCATGGCAGGCTTTCAAATTTCTCGTGGAAACTCTTAAACACCTTTCTTTGAAAACTTAAAATTGGAGACTGGAGAATTCATTCACCAGAGATGGTTCTAGAAGCTGTTAGAGTCCTTTGCTGTTAGAGTCCTTTGCAAAACTACCATGAGTTTTGGGTATAAGCATTTTGATAGAAGAAAACTTGTCACAGACTGGGGCAGTCTTCAAGGTGACTTCAAGCAGATAAGAAAACTGGACCTGAGCCAGAAGCAGCAAAATCATTGTGTCCTGTTGTTGACTGTGTTTTGATTTTTTATCATCAATAACAAATTACTCCCAATTTTTCAGTCTACTTTTTAAATTAAAGGAAAAGTCTCCCAACAGCACAGTCTTGACTCTTTCTCCACAACTGAGATTACCTAGCCAAACAATGGAAGCAAACACCTCTCCATAGACCAGGCTCCTTGAGCACCATATTTTACCATAAACAGTTATTATAATCTATATAATCCATAACAGTAATTTTAAGAAAAAATTCAGGATTAAGACTAAAGGCCAATTATTAAAATTAAGACAAATTTCAAGTTAAAGATGTGAATTATTACTTTCAGAGAACTCTGTTATTTGAAACTAAACACATGGTTTGTGCTTAGATGGTGCAAAAATCAAGATCACAGACTCCTTGTCAAAACAATAAATTAAGCATATTCACACTGAAAATCCTCAGCATCAAGAACATAACTGGCCAGTTCCCAACTACTGCAAGGACCTAGCACAACCTTTCTTGGAGTTTTGCTTCTCAGCTTTCTTTTTTTTTTTTTTGAGGCGTGCATGACAGGGAGTGGTTTCTTGTTTTATTATAATTTATGTTTAATTAAGATGTTCCATGCTTCTTCTTTGTAAGCAGCTGCTTATTGTGGGACTCACTCAAGTCACTTTGTGAGTAACTGGCAGGATTGTGGTGAAAGTCAGTTCCCATTTCCCAAATCATGGTGTCACTTCCATGTTACATGTGTTTTCACTGACACTGTAGGAATAAGAGACTGACGCAAAAAGGGGTTTCGGAAAGCATGCGTAAGTGCTTGCTTTCCAGCAACATTCAACAACAATCTGAACACCCAGTCAGCAAATATGATGAAACACTGCAGACTGCTGCAAATGGCACTGGAGGCTTTGACTTCAGTACCTAATTCATGAGGTGCATAGAGAGTCTATTTTGAGTCTTTTTATTGCAGTTAAGCTTAGGAGTTAAGCTATTGCATTGCCACAACATGACTACCTTTTAATGGGAAGATGCAGCCAGTATACTACTAAAAAGCAAGTTCTGGAGTAGCAGAATGGATCAAATTTTATTCCTGACTATTACATTTGTGGGGAGGAGGGAGTGAAGACACCTTCACTTGTAAGCAAAGACAACTTTCTAAACGTGTAACTATAAAACAAAAGCATCTGAAGGTTTGTACCTTGAAAACAGCTTTGCAAATAACCTTTCTTGTTTACAATGTGTTGTTACTGTAAATAGATATACACAAGTGCGTCTGCTGTGTGTATTTTTGCAAGGGCAAATACATCTCGAAGCATACCTTTCATATGCACACTTAGCACTAAATGCACGTTCAGTGCTCTGCCAACATGAAAGAGCCACAGCAACAGGGAGAACATATAAAAGCAGTGAACTCCAATCCTACCTCAATTTCCCACACCCACAAAAAACAAAACCTCAAGCCAAAGAAGTGGCATAAGATAGCACAATAGGGTGGAGGTCAGGTTAATCACAAGGACAAGGGGTTTGCCTGTATATACCTTTTGACCCCACAACCATCCTTATTTATGCAGAGACACATTGAGATTATTCACCTTCCTGCCCAGAAGGAGCCAAAGCAGGAAGCAAGGCCGCGGGGCAAATATCAGTGTAAATTATTGGTGCTTTTGTAACATAAGTGTGCCTGCTTTGGGGGTATTTATGAAGTAGGTAAGAAATTAGCACAAAACTGTGTGTGCATAAAACTGTTGCCTGCTGTTCTTAACCAAATATTGTCAAATTAGCAACAACCACACTTCCCACTGAGGGCCATATATTTAAATGCTTTAAAGAATCAAAAGCTATTTTTGGATTTACATAAACCAGAAAAGGGGCTGGAGTTGTGTTTTTTCAAGGAGGAAATAAACTTCATGCCCATATATTTACTACCTCTGTCAAAAGTGGATGTCTGGATTCTCATTTGAGTTTATAGAGACTAAATTTTTATATAAAGCACCTTGAGTAGTTACACAAAAAACCTGAGGACAGAGTTTCCTTCTCTGAAAGACTAAAACAAACTGAATGCATATGTGGGCAGTAGAAATGCCATCTCAGACATGCAAACATTCTGTGAAAATCACTGACCAGGTCAGGCATGCAAACTTAATGGAGAAAGCAGGCTTTAGTCTGAAGACCCCTGCAGTGAAAAGGGTTATTTAAAAAAATATAACATAGTGCTGTTTAGAGGATGGCTAGGAAGAGGAATAGAAGAAAAGAACTGTTCAACAATACACTGAATAAATTATTGCACCAGTTTAAGTTAAAACATTAATCCAGTCCTCTAGTAAGCAAAGGTATTAGCACAATTGGAAGCAGAACAGACTTGATGGTCCACTGGTCCCTTTCAGTACAGTAACTTGTGTTCTAGGATATTTGCCATAATACATAAAAGCCAAAAAAGCTGAGGAGTGTGGACTTAAACAAAGACACAGAGCAGGTAAAATTCAGCCCACATTAACCTGTCATTCCACAGGATAGCCACAGGGTTCAGGGCCACCAGCTCAGTCTTTTGGTTGGAACAGTAACAGGTGTTCCTTCCGTACCTACCATGCATGAGAACTGACAGAGTACACATTATTTATTAGTATTCCTATAACTCCTACAAAATTGAATACCATACATGAATATCAAAGTAGTTTGTAATTGGCAAAAGAGTTTCAATACACAGATAATTTATATGTAGGTATTTTTTCTGAAAGCAAAGTACACTATATATTTAATTCTACAGTTTCACCCTAAATCAGAGAAGTTTGTTTCTTGTCTCTTACTTTGACCTTCAGTTTTAAATGATTTTTCAGAGTCACAAACAATTCAAGGACTTAAGAGTTACTGCCTATTTAGTACTGAACTTCGATAAAGTGATGCTGAATCACTGTGAGATTTATTTAAAAAAAAAGAAGTTGCAATCTGTGGATACAGTCCATTAGGCAAGACCAGTTTAACAAAATCTCTTAAGAGCTAAAACCATAACCAAGTTTGATCCACCAACAGTAAAAACAGCATTTGTTTAAATTTACTAAACTGAAACCCCCAAACATCACCCACTGTTAACACTTGCAAAATTAAGCAGTGTGGATTTCAGTACATTTGTTACAATTGGACACACTGAAGTTCTCATTTTGTAAGGTGAACTTCCATTTCAAGATTTCATTATACAGAAACATTACTTGCATTATATGTGTAGTAGTGTACCTCCAATATCAAAACAGAAGTCCAGAGATATAACATGAAGATAATCTCCTAAAATAACTGCTTAAAACTAATCAGGTTCTCTGACAACTCACTTATTAACATCTTAATTGATCTGAAGTTCTTCACTTGTATCCCAGTGAACAATTACTCACATAAGTAGTCTCTAGTTACTCACATAAATGGTCTCTACAAACTTTTAGTGGGGTTACTCCTGAAAGTAACAGCTCACCAAAGTTCAAAATGTATACGTCTTTCCTTAAAACGTTAACTGAGAAATTTAAATTTAAGGAATTACTAACCTTACTTACTAGTTCATGATTTTTTCCCAGTTACCTGTATCAATTCTAAAAACAGAGGTGCCATAAAATTTTAGAAAAGACAAGCTGTGAGAAATACAATCTCATAAACAATAAGAAATCCAAGAAAATAATAAGAAAAAAAAGTAACAAAAAAACCCCTTAAGAGAATCTAGGATGACTGCCCAAAATAGCTCTCCCCCACTCCTAAAAAACACACTTATACACACACAGATAATTACTGCTTACTGATTTTGGGGGAGGAGCTTATGTCCAGCAGTCACCCAACTAAGGGGAAAACCAGATAAATACTCACGGGTGGCACTTGAAATCATCAGCTTCTGCTCACCCACCAGTGGCAGAAGAACTCCTCAATAGAGGAGGATTCACTCCTCTACCACTCTGCATTGGAGCTCCACAACATTTTGGTATGTCACTATTCCATTTTATTCTCTTTGGTTTTGAAGGTAACTTCTTCAGGATGCCAGTTTTCTGTCTGGGGAGGGAAGAGGGTTGATATTTAAGGGCCAGTGACAGCATCCTCACTGCCACTGGGGCTATTTGTAAGGCTACAGGTAAAAAACAGGTTTCAGCCTTGGTGAGGTTTTTGCCACTGATGCTGAAGCAGCCAGGACTTCATCCTTCATTTGCTACAGCATTAGACAGAGGCAGTAAGGTCATGGAAGTGTTTATGTATTTTCACTGAAAACTTTTCTTTATTTCAGGGGTTTTGGTATATGGAACTCCTGAACTTACTTTGGAGCTCTAGTTTAAATAATCACTGTTTCTGAATACTGTTGTCTTGAATAGGCTACCATCCCATCAAAATTATTCTTTTCCTAAGAGTGAAACTATTGCCTCTAATCTATCTATAAAACAGCTCCATCATTCAAAGTGATAGCACTGTTGATTCCCTTTTTCTTAGAGGATTATTTAAAACTAGTGAAAGCAGATGGAAGCACAAAATGATATTACTTCTAAAACCAATAATTTAAGAAAACTCATTTATTCATGTTCCAGAAATGGAACTAAACAGCTTTTCTTTACAACAAACTTTCTCTACCTTTTCTAACACAGAACAGACTTGGAAACATGCATTTACAAATATCTTTACTGCTGCTGTTTTGTCTGAACATTGTCCATGGTGGTGATGGATATTTTTCTGAGCGATATCAGAAACAATCCAGCATCAAGGGGCCACATTTTCTACCATACAATGTAAAGAGTCAAGGTAAGTTTATTATTTTTTCATAATAAACTAACACTATTATTCCTAGAGGGTCAATACATTAACAAAACCTCTTTGCTTATAATACTGGTTGTCAAATTTCACTAACAGTTTAGGTTTACTAAAATAATTTTATCACTGCAGAAAGAATTTGCAGTGGCTCTGGAGTTGCCTCCTACTGACAAAGATGCACACCTGTCGGACAAATTTTTTACACAATAACCACCACAGGCAGAAACAAAGTAACAGCTCCAGATCTCCGCCTCAACAGTGGGAGTAACACAACACAATTGTGTACATAATGATGTACAACATGCTAATTATCTTCAGATTTCTTGATTCAGCACGGGGGTTTCTAGCAACAGACCTGTCACCTACAACCTACCTACATTCAAGAAGAACTTTTACATATTTTGTCATGTTATCTGTACTCAAAACAGACCTTAGGTGTGAATTTAAATATATATATGATACACATGGGCAAATGAAGACCCGCTTAAAGCCTACAAAGACAAAATAAAATTATATATAGTTGTAAAAATGTGCCATAAACTTCTACATAGCTTTTCATGAGTGATTTAAGCTTATGCTTTAATTATCAGAATAAGCACATAGTAATATAACAATTCCAGCTTTAGGATACTAAAACAAATCTTCATTGCATAAATCACTCTTATGGCAGCTTGTATAGGCAATACATAACTGCGATGCTGCATTGTAGCATCTTACTTCTGGTTATCCTCTCTGTCCCTTTAACTCAAACAGGTGGCTGTCCCTAATGTTTGAAACTATTTGAGTTCTGTTTTATTTTTCCACGCTTAGGCCAACGTCTTTTTTAAAAAACTTGAAATCAAAGCTTCTGATCCATAATGTCTATTCAAAGTTGTCATCACTAAGAGAACTGAGCCTTCCCTGTAAACATCCCACCCTCCCCCCGAGAATAGTACTATTTTCTTTCAGACATCATCAGCCTATTCAAAATAGCTTTCTTTTTTGCTGTATCCCATCTACTTTTAGTTGTAGTAATCACACTTGGGCAGAAATGATGAAACTCAATGAGGGGCTCAGAAAACAGCATAGCAAATAAGCTTCTCTTCACAAGAAAAAGGACAGGGGCAAATCTGGAGAGCAGAATTGCTGCCCATGGCATTGCATCCACATTACCTTCATTCAGCTGGATTTGTTTCATAATAACTCTGCAGACTGATCCTATGGACTGTCTGATCATAAGCAGCACACATGGAGCCCAAAGAGACTCTGGTCTCATACCAGCTGCTGCCAGAACTGTCCCCATACCAATCAGCTCCAACCCACATTCTCCAAGAATCTCTGCAATAAGAACCAAGTGAGAGCAGCACGGCTGGGAACCTTACCCCCAAAATATTCTTCTGGGCTGTACCAAAATACTGTCATAGTTTCATCCCTGGTCTTCAGCACAAGGACTTCTTGGAATCCTAAGAGCACTCCTGGATCAAATTTAGGTACATGTACATAAACAGCTACTTTGAGGACTTATTAACTAAAATTCTCACTGAGTTAATGTTGCATTTCCTCCCTCCTTCCTCAGTAACTTTTCATAGTGTTTTTCCATGACTTTATTCAGAATAATTTACATATTTATACTATTTTTAAGTGAAATACTATTTTTAAGTGAAATTTAATTGGCTATCCTCTAACATACTTCACTTACTTCTCCTCATAGGGGCTCTTCTTTCTCCCTCTCTGGAAAACATTTGAGAAGGGGGAAATCAGGAACAAATTAAGCAAGAATCAGGGTGGACAGAAAATGGTGTGAAAGGGGGAAATGAACTGTCCTGAACTAAGTTTTCACTTTATATACTAACACAAAATCTAATGTGAGTGAAGATTCGTATTTAGAATGAGAATGATTATATCAAAACCTAAGTATGAAATGCTCATGATTTAGAACAGGTCACAGAAGACTATGTACTAGACCTCAAAAGCAGGAACAGCCTACAGTTTTACAGACATCTGAGTCCAGTCATTCAAAAGTGCTTTTACAAATTTTCATTTGGTGAGCAAGCACCAAAATGGAGGACTGTTATTCTTGCATCTGGAAAACAAGCATCCTATAGAGAGTTTTTAGAAGAATTTAAAGAGGGAAGACTGTTAAAGATCATCACTTCTAATCTGAGATGATCTCAGAAGAATAAAACAGGAGCCTACAGGACCAAATCAATACAGCTTTTGTCTAGTGAGCTGTTCCATATGCAAATAGCTCAAGTAGCAATGGCAGGCTTTTCATCATAGCTTACTCTTCCTATTTGATCACCAAACATTGACTTCTACAGATACAGTTACCAATAAATTATCTTTTTACTTTGTACAGCTTTGTCAAAAAGCAGCCTGGAACTGAAATTTCAGTCTAAACCCAAACTGGTGACTCAGGACAACACAAAACAGATCACACGATTTCTGTCGGCAACCAAAGCCTATTAAAGCTTCATTTAGTTTGGTGAAATTGTTTAAAAAACTTGATCTTGACAGCTCTCCAGAACATAATTTTTTAGCCAGCATCTCTTTGGCTTGAAATATTTGAAAAGTCCAAGTTGAAAACAATAACTGAAGGAGGTCTCACTATTCAGCAATGTTTAAATCAGCCATTACTGAAGGTTATATTAAAGTCTACATATTTAATTCAATACATATATGGGGTTTGACTGCACTAGGGAATGTAAACCAATTTTGCATCAAGGTATGTGCTGACATGGTGTAAAAGAGTAACCAATAAATCCTTCAATGTTCTTGGTATAAATTCTACTTCACTAATGGATTTAGCAGTCCTTTCCTCAGAGGAATAACCATTGCTTTTAGACAGCACAATTTAAATTACAATTTTAATCTAAAAACAGCACAACTTTGAAACAATATAGCTCACAGAAAATCTCTGTAACAACATGAGTGCAGACAACGCCTTTAACACCTTATGCAAAATTGGCAGGACCCACCACTCTGTGAACCTAGGACTGATATATTTGCATCTGAAATATGGTAAAAGTAACAAGGAGATGCACTCCGAGCTGAAGTCTGATGCAATTTGCCACCAAGAAAAAAAAAATCTGCCAATATATCGCAAATAAATCATAGACCATGCTTGTTTTCTATGTGTAGGATTTTAACAGCCGTCTTCCTTTTCATGGCCTTAAGAAGGATGAGATAGGAAGATGTGCAAAATAAGTTGATATGCATTTGTGCTGATTTTACGCATCAGCAGAAAAAAAAAATGCACTCTCTGCACTTTCTAGATAAGAACAATTTCCCTGTCAACAGAGGAAGAAAGCAACCTAGCAGATGCAATAACAAACCAAAATCAAACTTATTTCATAAGCGTACCTCTATTATTTTTAAAAAAACAGTATGTAAAATAATAGTTTCCTCCTTCACCTCATTTTTGGTTCAAGAAGATTAGTCACAGATTGGAAAATGCAGTTTGTTATCTAAGAAACAACCAAATAGCAACTGCATAAACTTTCATGTGTATATACATGTAATACATACACTGGTCTTTTTGTGAGAGACTGAAAGGAAAAATTACAGTTGATACAATTTTTGATCAATTATTAATCTTTTCTAAATAAGCATTCAATAGAATAACTTACACTATAAAAAACAGAATCCAGGCTCTTTTTGCATCTTTCCGTTTTTATTTTTAAAATTCTTAAATTAACATCCATCACAGATATGCCATTTTGTTCTATAATACTGCCAGTTGTTGCAAACTACTGAAGTAGTCTCACAGTATCTATGTTAATCTCGTATGTGATGTCCATCAAATCGGCATTCTAATTCCAACATGAAGCTGCAGGGTCCTCCAAAGCACACAGAAAACTAAGCAGTGAGCTTGTTTGTTTATTCACCTATTTGTGACATTTGGTTAAGTGGCTCCACCTGCTGTTTTGGTAACTAAGAAAATGAGGTAGTATTAAAAAAGCCCAAAACACTGCCAGAATTCTGACAGCTGTAAAATGAATTATCAGTTGTGACCTTGCCACTGCATGAAATTTTTATGACAGACAGAAGTCTTTCAGACAATATTTGAAAATATAACATCCATATGTTTACAAAAGAACCAGTGCCATGGCCCACTTTTGAAAGTAGGGGGCAGGGAATAAGAAAATTCTCACTACTTAAATGTAGCACCAAGTAGTTTCAGAAAAGCTGCTACACCTGCACAGACAGCTTTCTGTGATTTCATTCATCAAGTCTGATGACCTGCTAAATCTGTTACCTGTATGGGGTTTTTCTTCCTTACTTAATAGCCTCCATCTACCTGCACAGCATTTTTTTAAGCTCTCTGATGACCCTGAATGTATTGAAGTGAAAAAAAAAAAAATCTAGAGGCCTTATATCTCACATTCCAACAAATTTGTACTTGTTACTTGTAAGGGCTGTGAAACACTTTTACTCTGAATGTCAGGTTCTCAGTGACCAACACAGCAGCTGAAATTTGACTTCTACCAGGTTCAAGTAAAATTAACCCTTCATGCTCTTTACCACCGTGCTACATTGCCTGCAAATTTGTTGTAGATGCCCTGGTTGATCTGGTTTCTTCTCTCTCACAGGTGTGCAGGTAAGGGGAGAACAAGGACCCCCTGGTCCCCCAGGCCCCGCTGGACCAAGAGGACAACCAGGTCCTGCAGGAAAGCCAGGGTTTGGAAGTCCGGGTCCCCAAGGCCCGCCTGGTCCCCCAGGACCACCTGGATTCTCTGCGGTTGGAAAGCCAGGTGTGCCAGGTCTACCAGGAAAGCCAGGAGCAAGAGGACTAAATGGTGAGAAAGGAGAACCTGGACCTGTTGGACTCCCAGGAGCAAGAGGGCCACAAGGGCCCCCCGGCACTCCCGGCCCTGCAGGACTGACTGTCCCCGGCAAGCCAGGACCACAAGGCCCTCCAGGAGCTCAGGGCCCAAGGGGACCCCCTGGTGAGAAAGGAGAGCCAGGTATCCCTGGTGTAAATGGACAAAAGGGAGAAAACGGATTTGGCATTCCAGGCCGCCCAGGTGGCAGGGGTCTTCCAGGCCCACAGGGACCCCGGGGCCCCCCTGGTCCTGCTGGGATAGGGAAGCCTGGTGAAAATGGCCTGCCAGGTCAGCCAGGTCTGAAAGGTGACCGAGGTTTTCCAGGTGCACCTGGAGCGGCTGGCCTCCCAGGTCCCCAGGGCCTCCCAGGCGAACCTGGAGAAGTTGGCATTGGTAAACCTGGGCCAATGGGACCACCAGGAGCAGCAGGCATCCCTGGAGCCAAGGGACACCCTGGACCTGCAGGGTTGCCCGGATCCCCAGGACTCCCAGGTTTTGGAAAGCCAGGATTGCCAGGGATGAAGGGACACAGAGGGCCTGAAGGACCTCCAGGCCTTCCAGGACCTAAAGGAGACCAAGGTCCAGCTGGTGTGCCAGGAGAACCAGGGCCAGTTGGGCCACCAGGGAACATGGGCCCTCATGGACTCAAAGGTTTGCCTGGTGAGAATGGCCTTCCTGGGCCCAAAGGTGACATGGGCCCTGCAGGACACCCAGGATTCCCAGGGGCCAAGGGGGAACGAGGCCTACCAGGATTAGAGGGAAAACCAGGATACCCAGGTGAGCAGGGTCTTGCTGGTCCTAAGGGACACCCAGGTCTCCCAGGTCCAAAAGGCGATACAGGCCCTGCTGGGCTACCTGGGCTGCCTGGTCCAATGGGTCCACAAGGAGCCAAGGGAGTGCCAGGGACCAACGGTGAGCCAGGCCCCAGAGGGCCGTCAGGAATACCTGGGATCAGAGGCCCCATTGGCCCCCCTGGCCTGCCAGGAGCCCCTGGTGCGAAGGGTGAGCCAGGAGCACCAGGACTGCCGGGCCCAGCAGGCATTTCCACAAAAGGCTTAAGTGGACCCATGGGACCACCTGGACCCCCTGGGCCCAAAGGCAGCAATGGTGAGCCTGGCTTGCCCGGCCCCCCAGGTCCTCCTGGTCCCCCTGGCCAAGCCGTAATCCCACAGATGCCCGAAGGCTACGTTAAAGCAGGAGAGTCTCGGGAGCTATCAGGGATATCTTTCATAAAAGGAGGAGTAAACCAAGCTCTGACAGGGATGCCAGTGTCTGCTTTCAGTGTCATCCTCTCAAAAGCCTACCCTGCCGCAACAGTCCCTATCAAATTTGATAAAATCTTGTACAATAGGCAGCAACACTATGACCCCAGAACAGGAATCTTCACCTGCAGGACCCCTGGACTGTACTATTTCTCCTACCATGTACATGCAAAAGGAACAAATGTTTGGGTTGCACTCTACAAAAATGGTTCCCCACTCATGTACACCTATGATGAGTACAAGAAAGGATACCTTGACCAGGCTTCCGGCAGTGCTGTCATCGATCTCATGGAGAACGACCAAGTATGGCTCCAACTGCCCAATTCAGAATCTAATGGTCTCTACTCCTCTGACTATGTTCACTCTTCTTTCTCAGGTTTCCTGTTTGCTCACATCTAATATCCCACTTACCCTGTCCTGACACACTCTCCTTCAGACCATATCAACCAGGTACTGATCTGATTTATCATTAGCAGGTCATGCAACTTCAATGTTGCAACAGGAATGGAGGAGGGAGTGAGAAGGTGGAAGAGAGTGGTTCAAACCTAGTAGAATAATATTGTATGTTTTTAGAGAATTGTCATAAAAAATTTGTTTCGAATGATGATTAATTGTCTGACTGAATGCAACATTAAAATTTTATGAATTAATATAATGTACCAGTCTCTGTCCTTTTTTCTTTTTTTTCTTTTAAAAGGAAAATCAGAATTTCTAACTGTCACACCTCATAACACAATAAAGGGTGCTAGATCATACTTCATTATACTTGAATTAACTGAAGGTATTTTATTCCAAGTAAATGGTCTCAAATACACCACAGTCACCTCAACAGCTAGACAATACACTTCTGGAACATTCTACACCCAGCTTCATCTTTAAGGTATCAACCAGGAGACAAGAACGACAACTCTAATAGAGTGCCTATCACCATCACAGATTTCATTTAGTTCTACTGTTCTTATTAATGAATAACTACCTTGGAGAAAGGTAGATTTACAAATTATTACATGTTACTGAAGATCTGAAGTTCATAATATGAAAAAGCAACTGGATTTGAAGCCTCAAAATCCACTTGGCTTTCTTCAATGCACATTGATGCAACAAACCAGTTCAATATTTTTAAATCTCCTAACATTCTGTAAAACTACAATATTCAGAGTACTATAAAACAACATTGATCAAATCCAAAACTTAAAAACATATCTTCACCAGCATGCAGACAAAACAGAACAGCTTTACCACCCCTAAACTGGAGATAATCCTTGCTCAGATTTTTCCTGAACAGTTCATTCCTTTAAAACACAGCAGTGTGAGGAATATATTTTACTTATTTGGTAAATTTATCAGATGATGGCAGTAATTAGTCAGTAGACATAACCATATTTACCATACAAGCATGTCTCACAAAAATCAGTCATTTCATTAATTTATTACGCTACTATGAAAAGTTAGCTTATGAATTATGAAACCACAATAGCTTGATCACACATTTCTTCCAATGACAGTTGCCACTCATATGCTTTAAAAGTATCATATACATCAAAACCTTATGAACACTTAAAACTACTATAGTTAGCTTCGTTTTTTTTAAACAGAAGCTTTTAATCACTTGCACTGAAAGTATGTGGAAAACATAAAATTTTTGTGAAATTACCATTTCTTCATGAAAGCAGAACTTGAGGCTTGTTATGTTGTCTACATTTGAAATCAGCAATGTCCTAAATACTTGATAACACACTGGAATTAATAAAAAAAGCTAGGATACATTTTGCTTGATGGTTGATCCATCATTAGCAAAACTATATAATGTTTTGGAAACTGTAAAGACCTACCATGAAAGTAACTTGAAGAATTTTTTTTCTTCCTCTTTTTAAGTGCTGCCGGATAAGGAAGCCTGTGGTTTAGGTTATAATTCATTAAAATAATAAATGCTTAAATAAAGAGTGTAATGAGAAATCTATTTATTTTAGCAACCAAGTAGACACAGGCAAGCAAATTTGTGCTACTATTATAAGCACTACACACAAATGTTTGTATGGAAATAATACAAAGAACAGTACCACCATTTATAAATAGCAACCATGCAATACTTTTCTTTCAAACTAAAATAAAACTCCAGACACTTGAGTCTGAATTGTCTACTCCCCCTTTTCTAGCCTAATGTTTTAGGGCAAATATTAATTACATTTATTTGAAGAATAATCTCCTTTTTGCACTAGAACTGTTTGCCTGTGCAATCACTCACATTAGTTCAACAGCACCTTCCAGTATTTAAACATGTGTGGCTGCCCGTCCATTCAACCAATCTGGAACTTTTGTTTCAGAAACAAATAGAGGGACTGGATATGGGAGCTGGAACATACAACTTAGTAGTTGTGAGACTTCTGGTTAATTACATTACATATGAAATGTATGCCAAAGCACATGCTTGAAATTGTTGGAGGTACTTGGTGCTCAGCAGTATATTACTGCCCTGTGATGCCAATTAACTTAGAAGAAACTGGGCCCAGGCAGCATTCTTAAAGGCATAGTTCAATAACCCTTATCATCCATCCATCCATCCATCCATCCATCCATCCATCCATCCATCCATCCATCCACTTTAAATCAGGTTTTGTCCTTTTTGTCTTTGTTCCTCGAACATGTGGGACTTCAATTAAGTCTACAGCTTGGTACCTCATGCCTGTTTTTTTTAAGTCTTTTCATAATTGCTCAGATATTAAGTCACTAAGAAAGCAACTATTTAAACTGAAAAGCCACAGGTGACACAGCAAATTGTGGCAAAAGCACAACTTGTACTTTGATTTTAGCTTTGGATTTTAAGTTTAGAGGGGACCTTGAGAAGGTCTGTAAGATTTTTAAGTTTGTTTTTTAATATTTTCTCCACATGAAGAGCAGCAATCTATCTAAAGATAAAGCCCTTCCAAAAATCCCATTTCTTCTGGATCTTGGATATTAAAAGAAAGTAAATCCAATATGAGATTCAAATGAAAACTTAAGAGCCTGTAATAGTACAAAATCGTTTCCAAAGAAGTACTGAAATTTCTGAAGCCTTATGTGATCAAAAACATGAAGAACCCAAACAATCCCTTCTGTATTTAGCTGGAAAGCGCAGCAAAGAAATGTAACAAATTTACTTTTCACTTGCTTCTTTGTTGCAGTTTTCACAATTAAGAGAAATAAAGATATCTCATCGCTGCTACATCATATTTTGCACAATTTTTGGAAGACTGGTTTTTTTGGCCAGAAAAGCATCTTTGCTTTTTGTTTCTTATATTTGAAGTTGCATATAAAAGATAAAACACACATATCACAGACATCTAGATTCATTATCTTCTGCCAAGACCACAAACTTGTGATCAAAAACATGTGTATCCTATCAAGCCTTGCTATGGGCAATATATGAAGTCTGCTGCCATATCAACCATGATTTTTTTTACTCCTAAAATGAAATATAATCTTATAAACTGATTAAAAATATTGCAAATATATAATTTTAATTATATACCCACAAATGTTACAGTTTTCAAAAGTGTCAGGAAAATTACAGGGAAAGACAAGACTTCAGGAGAAAGTAGACTTTAAGATAAGGAATTTTACAAAATTCTGTTTAAGAAGTTATATTTGGCAATATTTCCCAAAAAAAGCTATTGATTTTTCTGTCCAAAAAAGTCAACAAACCTGAATTTTTTCACAAGAAAATAATTATACAGTACTTCAAGCTCCCATTAATCCTCTGAAGAGGACACTTTGTTTCTATAATATGTCCACATATCTTAATAGTGTAAAATGCATTGCCCCATGATGTTTTCTTTAAAATTGCTCTTTACTAATATCTATAAAACATCCACTAAATCCAATACAGTCAAGGTAATGTTAATCACCGCAAAATATTCCAGTAATAAGAATAAAATGGATTCTCAAGTAATGTAATGCTCAGCTTGGATGTCAATTGTGGAGAGCTCTCTTGCAGGTATTACTAGGTAAGAAATGACCACATTGCAAATATCTGTGTTCACTGCTATCTGACACCATGCTTTTCTGGTAGTATTGTTTCATAGATTTTCCCTATTTTTTTTTTTTTTTGAGTTATTTTTCACTATGGAATGTCTAAAATAACACAGGACTATTTGGGAACCCCCTTACTTTCCTTTTGCAAGGCTCAGTTCTTTGCCTCTTTAAAAGTAGAAGAGTGGGTTAATACCCTTCATCAAGCTGAGTCAGGACAATCATGCCTATCTGAAAGAGCCATCCAAAAAAAATATCATAGGGCAATTATCTAAGGCAATTACCATAGCTAAGACAATGAAAAGCAAAGTCCATCAGACACCTGATTATGATCAAAAAAATTATGTGAAAAAGAGAAGGGACAAAGAGACACAAGGGCATACTGACAACAAATCAAAGTGAACTGCAAACAGTCAGTGGATTTCAAAAAATAAAGCGGTAAGTCGTTCTGCTCCGCCACTGACAATGGTACCACTAAGACGGCATTTCAAGTTGGGAACTTTGTGTCCCCTCAACTGACCACTTAATAAGTTTGCTTTTGAAATTTTACCTTGACTAACTGTTAATGAGCACTGCTTTTCTCTAAAGGGTTAAACCCTCTACAAGACATGGAGTCAAGTCAAGAGCCTGTGGTTTTCAGGCCAGACTCTGGGCTATGAAAGACACTGGGGCTACCTGGTACGTAGATGTTGGAAGCCAGCTTTACGAGCTTCCTCAGGAAGTTACGTTAGGTGTGAAATTGAGAAAAATAAAATCTCTCTGTCAGCAGGGATAGAAGATTAGTACCATTATTCTTGTATCACAGAGAGGCCTGAAGCAAAAAGAGATGTTCCACGGGAATATCACCGGTAAGTGATACAGGAAGAAATTATCTCTGGTTCTCCTGACTCTCTGCTCAGTGCTTTAGCTACTGGACCATGCTATTAAACGGAAAATAAAAACACTGTGAAGCCTTTGAAAGTGATGCGTGACAGAGTATATCACTTTCTTGTATTACAATATTTAAGGAGTGCATATAATTTGTATTGTTTCGCTTCTGATATTACAGAGCTTTATCCAATAAAACTTGTGCCTCAGTTACTATACTTTCCTATATTTTTAACACCATTGTGCAAGTGCCTCTGACAGAAGCTAGAAAGGATTAAGTCATATCACAAATTTTTTTTGCAGATTCCAGATTTTCATACAGAAATAGGTACCTGATAGATAGGTATAAGCATAAGTTTCCAAATGTAGACACACGCAGACTCTTACACATAAATAAAACTGAGTAATTATTTGTATGACTTTGAAGTTCAGACTAACTTTTTTTTGGATCTCATTAATTTCCAAAGAACACTTTTAAATTTTTTTTTTTTTTTGCTTCATGATCCACACCTTTTTACAAAAAGAGTTGTCATGGTTTGAAGAAAAGAACTCACAAAAATTATAAAAAATAGTTACAGTTGGTTAGTGTTGATTTTGTATCAGCAGAAAAGAAAGGATACATTTATTTTGTGTACGAATAAATTCCTAGAGAAATTCATAACTACCAATCACACTCTAAGCTCTAATGGAAACACAGTAACAACAACAAACAAAGCACTTTGGGAATATCTTGCTGGTTTTTACCATTCGCATCCTGGTATCAACTTCCATTTTTGTTTGGAACCTCTGAAACAATTTTGTCAATTACATTTGAAAGGAATACAGCAAGTAGGACAGCTCAGGTGAACAAAAAGTTAAGTTTTAAGAAGGTCCAAACTACATCCGTGTCTAGTGAATGTTGCCACTGTCAACCGAGGTAATTCTAATAGTAGTTCAGAATTCAGAACTGAGCTGCATATAAATGTTTTACAAGAAATATCATTAAAAATAATTTTTTGTGCTCACACAATGGTTAGCCTTTATTATCAACTAATTTTATATGCCCGATAGTAACTCTTAAGTTATGTCTGTGAAGGAAGGAAAATAATTTCTTGCTGAAGGGTACCCAAGATGTCTTCCAATTCTAATTAATATTACAGTATTATAAGGTTGGTTTTGTTAGGAGAAATGCTATTATTAAAAAATGGTCCCTTGCAATTGTTAGGAAGTTCAAAATCTCCTCTCTCTGGTGACAATAGTACATGAGGAATTCTAATCAAAACTAGAGCACTAAAGAAAATCATCAAATATTAGTACTTGAATTTCTTTCCCTAATGCATTTCTGATTTCATATATCATTACAAGATCATAAGGAATAGATTAGAAACACAGTTCAAGGATGTCCACTTTACCATACCAATCATGGTAAGAAACCATTTTTCTTCTAAATTGAGTGAAATAGCACATCAGAAATGTTATTAAAGACATCAAAACAGTAAAATAAAACAGAAATAGTAATGATAAAGATGTTTTATTACAGGAAAAACACGTGTCTACTTTACAACTATTTATAAATGTGAAAAGTAAAAGCTCTGTTGAGTAGCCTACAGTGTACTTGCAAACATATTTGCTCTGGCAAGCACATGTAATATTTTCAGCTGTTATAGTGAGTCTTCACTTACCTTTAAAAGCTGATATTTTATAATTATGTTGGATAGCAGCCACCATGTCCTTCCAGAAGTCATACTTTTTCTGACCATCATGCTGTAAGTGTCAAAAGGAACCTAGTCATTATATCAAGTATCAGCTATTACAAGCTTTCATATTGAAACAGTGACAGAAATGCCATGAATAAACAAAATTATATGGAGTAAGACAGTTGTAAGACAGTAGGATTCAGGACATCAGGACTCAGTAGTACCCAGCTTAACTTTGGGTAACTGCAGACAAGTTATGTCCCTCTTAGAGGATTATGATGGGAGGAGGAAGGGAAAAGGAGAAATGGTTAATATTTGTGAGGAACTCTAAAACGTTAAAGCAAAGAGGGGCATCAGAACAGCAACTTACAAAATGAGCATCCCACTGACATTTGGGAAAAAGAAGTGCCTAGGGCTGCAGATACTGAACTTAATTACCATGCTGACATTATCCACAGCCTGGCATTGATATCACCTTCCACCTTAAGAACTGGCAAACCCCTTTGCTACAATTTAGTTAATGCCCTTCTGCCAAGAACCCTACCCCAAACATGATATAAAATACTCATCCAGAAGCCCGGCTGAGCAGCATTTGATTGCGTTGTGCTCTGAAGACTGCCAAACCCCAGCTCCAGCAGAAGGACAGGGGAAGGCGATCCATGATTGTGAACAGTCTCTGGCCATTCCTAGAAAGCTTCCCAGGCAAAGCAGAGCTCCAGTTGACCTCAGCTGCCCCTTCAGCATCTCACATGGGAAAGGAAAAGCTTCTCAACCAGCTGAGCTCCACAGCACTCTCAAACTCCACAAATTTTAGTAGTGATGAATGAAACAGATGCAATTACATAGCCAGCCAGTATTACAGAGCAGAGGATTAGCTACAGAGCCTGTAAGAGGTGCCTAGTTACATGGTAACCTGGCAGCCGTAAAGCAGGTGGTATAGTCTTTATGTGTCATGGAAAGTATTTCTGTAATGCTGTTACAGGCCTTCCACATCTACATTAGGAAAAATTTCAAAGCAACTGTTAGCAGGTTTCAGAGCACTGCTGCCCTCTGTGTATTGATACCTGCACTGATACCTGAATAATGACCCATTTTGTAAGCATAAAGCGTTTTGTAGAGAGGGACACATTCAGAAACTGAAAAAACCCTGAACCCTTATCACTGCCAAACAAAAACCAAAAACATGTAGTTTATATATACTGAAGTAAACTGCTATTTCAGGCTAAACCTGCCACGGAAGCTTCCAGGGAACAGTCTGCCTCTACTTTCAAAATCAGCAAGTCACACAAACAAGGTCTTTTGTGCATGACTGACAAACACTCTGGCAGTTTGCTCATCATCCATCAGCTCTACAGGTTAAGGGCAGGAAAGATACGGTGCTGTGGCTTTCAGAGGTTTTTTTTTTAATCCATTCCTATAGCAAACTGCCACAGAAATACATAAAAGAGCTAATAAAGAGAAAAGTTTCATATGTCAGCTCCAGTTGGCCAAGGATGCTAACCAAGGGTGATTATTCAAAGCCATGTACAGGAAATACTGGGGACCATCTGTCTAGTGGCAGTGCAAGTAGCCTAAGCTAGCACTCTTCTCAAGACAGACAGACTCAACTGTCTGCTCCCCTCATACTCCATGTGGCTGGCTTAGTCCTTAGTTTGGGGTTTTGGGTTTTTTTGCTTGTTTCTCTTAAAAAAAAAAATCAGTGCACTGAACCAAAAGTTCCTCAGAGTGCTGTTTTGAGGACAGATGGATACTAGTTTAAAACTGGGTACACTTCCTTCAAAGCACTTGAGCTCAGAGGAGACTAAAACAACTTAAACTAATTTATTGCAAATCTTCAGCCATTGCATACAAGATGTAAAGGAAAACTGACTGATTCCCAAAAAGCAGAGAGAAAGCTGTATGCATGGCCATGCAGTCCATCATGATTTTGGTGTGATCACAAAATGTGATTTTATTAGCTGAACCATCAAGACAAAGCAATGTGTTGTTTAGCTCATCAGTGTGAAGATCAAAACAACTAATGCTTTGTCTGAAAACACATAAGAGTTCTGGCTCTGGATACAGCAAAAACAGATACATTTTTAACAGTTCAGGGTAGTCCAGTATCCAACTCATGTGGAAACCCATCCTGAGTCCAAACTTAGCAATTCTCCCATCTGCTTCCAGTAGAAAGCTTTCTTGAACCTAGGATGTTGTCTGGAAATGGTAACAAAATAGCACTTACTAAGCAGGCTCACAGAACAGGACACAGAAGGCTCTACGTTCTCTTAGAAGTGTGGAAGAAGAAAATGTGATGGTTTCTAATGCTTAGGATGCAGCATTTTGCAGGCATGAGTTCTGGGCTGGAGAGGCTGACCACCTCCGGCCTTGCAACTTTCTTAAGTGGCTGATGCTGACCTTCCAGGGAATTGCTGTAGCCCTCCTGTTGAAACTGGGCCGACATCCAGTAAAATACTCTAGAACTGCCAGGAGATAAAGAGGGTGCATGACCCACTTCTCGTAGCTCTCTGGAGAAACAGCATGGGTTTAATTCCCTCTGACTGAAGATGGCACTGATCCAGGATCAGTTCTCCAGCCTGCGAACTAGTCACTGGATGTGAAAGCTTATTACACACATGCTATGATGTGCTTTCCCTCTTAATAAGTAGGTGATTTGTGCTGAGTCTAAATTAAATATAAAGTAAATACAATAGAGGTGTCACAACTGCAACAGGTTTCTAAGCTGTGAACAGCTTAGAGGAAGGAGACTAATCAGGCAGAAAATTAAGACTCTTACTGAGCACCTGTCCTCCATGCTTCCCTGATAAGCTAGTTTTAGCTAACTCTTCATGCAGCACTTGGACTTAGGCAGCAATCTACTCAGCAGGCTATTTTGGAGTGAAGGCTAAAGCAGCAAGCCACCTAATATCCAAAGAGACCCCAGATACTCATCTCACAGCTCTGACTTTCACTCTGCAGACAAGGTTAAGTATTGACAATTTTCAGGCCTGCAGCGCTTTGGTACCTCTGGCCAGAAGACTGCTTCAGTACTCTTCTGACACCAATATAGTTACTCTGTGAGAAGAACCCTCTCCTACCTCCACCTGCACACAAATTAAACATTCAAACCTACTTTTACACAACAAAACCATTATCATCAAAGGTAGAATTTAGGACATTCTATCCATCTAAAAAGCACTGAAAAAGGTTCAAGCAATTGTATATTCCACCTTAAGAATTTAACTTACTGTTTAGCAGAGGAAAAAAATTTAAAATATACTATGCCAGAGGTGTATTTATATCTGCGTACACAGATCAATATATTTAGGACAAAAAAAAGCTTAAAAAAGGATGAAATGAAGCTTTCAACTCATTAACAACTTGCAAATTAGCAAATCATGTCATTCAGAAAACTTATACTATATTTATTTCAAGCACCATCAAGCATAATTGAAGGAGCCTTTAAGAACTGCATTCTGCATATCACAGGGTAAACTTGAGGAAATAGCACATTTCTATTAGTATTCTAGTTATTTGTGCCCTCTGGTGGAAGTACTTTTATTTTGAACATGCCATGTAGCTCACAATTATCTTCAGAGACAACTTTAATACAGTAAGTCCAACATGGAATAGCCCGAATGAGAAAAAGACCTTGATGCTGTTCAATACCCAAATCACATGCATTTAATAATGCATGCAAGAGATGCGGTGGTGGAAGAAAAAGGTAACGCAATACATAATTTTCAAACAATCCAGTTCTTACCTGATCTAAGCTGTCCACAACCCTTGCACACAAGAGAGCTCCCGGCAGGTCAAAATAATTATCATACAAATAGTATTTAGCTGGAAAAAATAATTTAAAAAATATACTTTAAACACCCCTGTATTGTATGCTTTAATCACAAATAAAAATTACATTTAAATAATAATATAAGCTCCTATTTGGATTTTACTGGTAATAAACATTATCTGTTTCCCAACCTTTGTTGGCCTTTATTCCCACTTCTGATTCTCACTACTGGCAACTAAAAGTTGTTTACCTATATGAAGGCAGTGAGACTTTAATAAGACATTTTAAGATTCTAAAATCCCAGGTGAAAGAAAAGGGGGAGAACCATGAGTTTTAAGCCAGGAAGGTATCTTTCAACTCTTCCAAAATATCTTTTTCCCTAGCAGTGAAAACACAAGAAAAATGTTTGAGAAATTCAGAGACATTTGGACAGGTCTGACACAGTCACATCCCTTGTACACACATGCTGCGGACAGGGTCTTGGCCCAAGGGGAAGCGTGCCCACATTATTACATGAGTTCCCAAAACAGAACTGTATCAGGAGGGTGCAAATCTCCTCCCAGACTAAGGTCATGCTCAACAACTCTCTCCAAGGAGTGAAATGACTTAACCAGTGATTATTTCTTTTTCATAATCTCGTGTGTGCTGTCTCTTAGGTATACTCAAGAACAGCAAAATAGGGATTAACATTCACAACAGAGACCAAGTGCATGTTTCAGTGCAAAAGAAAAGCACATTTCCTATATGACCAAAGGAAACCTCTCTTCCTGCCTTTTGCAAAAGATTACCTGCAGTTTAGATTAAGCATTACATCTGCAGTCAGAAAAATGCCAAAGAAAGTATCTCCATTACATAACAAAATGCACCTTAAGTGAGCACTTCCTGTGCATTACTCACAACTGCCAAGATCAAACTAAAACAGAGGAAACACAGAGCAAGAACACAAACCTAGCCACAGTTCCTTCAAAGTGACTCCTCTCTTAAACACAAGGAACTTCAACTGCAAGGGGAGAAGTTTAGTTTCCAGACCCGCATTGTTCTTTGCACCTGCATCGAGACCTCCAGTAACAGCACTGATGGCAATAAGTCAACAATTAGGAAAAATTTAAGATTTGTCCTAAATGAGATAGGGTGTCAGTCGGCAGGTATTGAGCAATTTATTGTGCATCACTCGTTCCTCTTGGGTTCTGAAGCTCTGTCCCCTTATCACTACAATAATTATTAGTAGTATTATTAGTATATTTATTATTATAACATTTTGTTTCAATTATAAATTATTCTCAACATGAGATTTACCATTCTTTCTGATTCTCCTGCCCTCTGGGCCTGGGCAGAGCAGGAGTGAATGAGCAGCTGTATAGTCCCCAGCTGCTGGCTCAGGTTAAATCATGACACTGGTAGTATCAGTCTACTTCATCAAGGGACAGTGTGCCCACCACTATAACCAAAACATGCCTATACTGTCAGCTCATTTGTCTTATCATAAAATAAGTACCATGAAATATATTTAGGGTGAAGTCTAGTACTAGAAGTTAAAAATACATAAAAATCAAGTCTCCCCCAATACATTTACCTATTCCAGTAGTTCCCAGTCCAAGCATTTTTACAAATCTGTGTTAAGAACTAACAGTATGAGGCACTGAAGGGACCAGAGCAATTTCAAAGAAGAGGAGATGCTGAAGTATAGCTACCTGTGCGTGAAACCATTCCACTGACTGTATTAAAATGCTTCCACTCCCTCCTTCCATAGTTCTCCAGGATCTCTTCGAATGTCATGCTCTTTGTACCATGGCTTGCCCTATTCGATGCATTAAGTTGTTTAAAAAAAAACCAAAACAAAACAGAAAAGGGTTGAAAACATGCAAATTACTACTCGTGCAAAGTAACACACTGCAACTGGATATTGCAGTGCATGCAAGCTGATCAAAATCGACTCTCTTTATAGCTTAGAAGTTTCCCAGGACCTACTAAGCTTTTATCATACACATTCCAGTTCTCGATAAAAGCCTTACGACACAAAGGTTTGGCTGGCTGGGGGCACAGCTGCTGTGCCTCACCTGCTAACACAATCACTCTGTATTGCTCGAATGTTTTCAACTGTGTGAGGACACTCGCTATACTTGAGCTATCAGTATACACTGCACAATAAAGCACAGTGCAGAAAGCCTATACATCATTCTGAAGCCTGGTAACATTCACAGAATGCAGGGCAGAACTACGGAAAAGTGCTAGTTTGAGCCCTGCAAGCACCTCTTTAATACATAAGCACACACAAGCCTTTTTAGGCATTAAAAATCAACTAGTTGGACCATCAAACTGGGTCCCATTTTGAAGCAAACACAGGCAATGCCAGAAGAAGTAACCCTGTACCACTCTGCCCTTTAATGAGGTATACCCTTTAATCCTGAATTCCGCATTTAGTAGTCCAAAATTCACGCTATTAAATGAATTTTGGGATACACAGCAATGACTCAAAAGTATTTCTTTCTTCTTTTATTGAGATCTGATTTTTCTTAGCATATTCAGGCTCCTTCTCCCACATGCTATCAGAAAAAAAAAAGTAGAGTCTGTCTTGCATGCTAAATTACACAGATTTTCATTCTGGAACAAAATTAGGCAGAAATGGGACTAGGATTGATGTACTTTAGATATATTTACTTTTCAGTTTTTGATTCAAAATAGCAGTCTTCTATATTAAAAAAAAAAGGAGGGAAAGAAGAACTAAGGATGTACTGAAATGATGACTGGAAGCAAAACAGCTTTTAAGAGAAAACCCCCTAGAATTCTGAAAGTGAATGTATCAGTTTCTATGTTTAATTTATCTCAGGCTATTTAAATTAGATGTTGTAAACTTGCCGAATTTGGAATGTCTATGGCACAAAGATAATAGTCATTCCAGTCATTAATATTAGTCATTAGCACTGCCTCCCAAGCCAGGTTACTCTCAATCCCAAGAAAAACCTTACTCTGGATTTTAGCAGAACTGGATGAAGAGTGCATTGGTAGCCACCAAAAAAAAAGAATTAATTTTCAAGATCGACATGTCCTTAGAGTATCAGATTTTTTTAAAATTGAGATATTATTTACTACTAGCTAACACCAAAACATCACCAAAAGATTCCATATGTAACATTAACAGAAACTGAGCATCACATTACCAAAGAGGATTTAAACTTTTACATCTAATAAATTAATGCATGCTGAAATCAGTATTTTAAATATTTATAAAATTGAGAGATTGCATTTAGAAAGGGGATAAAATTTCAGTGTATTTAACAAAACAACTTATATTTAACAATATAGATTTATTGTCAATATTACCTTAAAACTGTTCCATCTTCTGCAAGTTTCAGGAAGTTTCCTTCTTCAATGTCCAACACCAAGCCTTTGCAACTAAGAACAAATTAATTTTAAGGAAGAAACAAAAAATTAACACTTTCATAGGACTGTCTTCTTATCTGTCAGTGATACGCAGTTACAGAAGCTATGGTGCTTGTAGCTACGATGCTACAGAAAACCAAATGAATCACAACCCTTCAGATACATCCATGTTTGAACAATGCTCTCTATAACAAAGTACCTATTACAATAAGGACTGAATTTTCCTTACATAGCAAAATCCTACTAAATAAACCCAGTTCCATGTCCAGTAAATTCAGTGACTGTTCATATAGATTGGTTGGAGGTTTAAGGTCCAAACAGTTAAAACTAAGAAATGTGATATCTAAGTCAATTCTATTAAAGAATTTTTTTTCTTGTTGGTGGCAACTCCTCTAGTTATTACTAGACTGATAACACCAGTTATTACAGAAAAGAGGGGAAGAACATCACTCTAAATGAGGCAACTGAATAAGCAAAGAACACATGAAACAGAAGCATTTCCGTGTTAGCCAGCACTAACAACGGGAAGAGTTGACAGTGTTGGAGACACTCAGCAAGAGTTTCTAATTCTCCCTAATAAATCTTTATCTTCCGGATAATTAAATCTACATTTGCTTAGGTTCTTTGAAAAATTACTTCAGAGTTCAGCAGTTAAAACACAAATGAATAAATGAGACTGAGGAAGTAATGACCTTCATCCTCTATGAGGCACACAAAGGAAAGAAGATATGCCATGAAGGCAGCAAGCAGATCCCAACCTTTCATGAATGACTCCTGGGCAAGCAGTAATGACACAGTTACCAGCACCGTGGGCTCTCAGGTCCATGTTAATGAACCTCCTGCTTCAACAGGAGACCAAACCCAAGATACCTAGAGCTGAACAAAGGATTTCTTGCACCATAGGCCCCAAAATATGATAAATAGATACACTGATTGTCTCACAGAAGTTGAAATCAATCTCATTGGAAACTGTCCAGTCAAATACTGAATTGTAAAAACTATATACACAAGAATGTACACATTATTTTAAAAAAATCCATGTGTTTCTCCTAAAAATATCTAGTGATTATCTGACCTTCAAATGTCCACCCCCATGGCCTAGATAATAACCTATTGAAGTTAAAAGATCAAAATTCAAGTTCAAGTTCCTGCTCAGAGACCACTGAGTTCAGAGCAGGAACTCGTGTTTCAGTCTTTTGCATCACAGCTTTGTGCCTGATGTGCCACCCAAGGGCTGCCTGCTGGCACTTAACCTTTATGTGGTTTCTCAGAAGGCTTTTGGGATTATCCTACCTTACACAAACAAAACAACATCTGTTGAGAGAAAAATGACTAAAATCTGATGGTTACCATTGAATAGAATGTAGAAGACAAAGAAGATATATAAAATAAGAGAGTGAGACTAAAAAGCTTGTGTTCAGACAGCTGGAAGCACAGACAAAGCAAGCTTGGATGCTCAGTTCTCTCTTCGAAATACCACGTTAGAAGTATCTCATGCTAAATACTTCTTAGAACAAGTATTCAAAACTGTAATTTTTGATTTGTCCATTGGGCTTGACAATCATGACATCAACTGCCTAATAAACGAAGCTATTTTCCGAGCTTTGTAAAAGTTACGGCTTAAAGGAATTAAGTTATTTTGAATGTACTCACCAGAAGTCTAAGCTGTCTGGAGCTAGAATCAGCAAGTCTTCGTCATAGCCCTTCTCCGTTACCAGATACTGGGCAAAACTGTCATATATTAGCTACAAATGAAAAAATATATGCATTCATTATACCGATTAAGTGAGATCAAAGACACTGCTTCCTTGGAAAGTGGCAAGATGCGAATGTTGGTGCCTCCTAAGCTAAACCAAACCAGCTACGGGAACTACGGGCCCTGTCCCACTGCCTCCACTGGGAAATAGTGCCTGAGGTTATTTCTGTCATGGCTGGAAAACATACAATAGTTCTGGTGCAATGTGTCCAGCACAACCCAGATTACAACATTCTACTTTACAGTCCCTGTGCTTCAAGACTGTTGGGAAATCAAGATGTTAAGTACTTAAAGACCAGTCACTATTTCCCCCTCCCCAATCCTTTTTGTTTTGTTCATTCTTTTAAATTTTAAATGTCATGGTTACTGAGATTCAACAGGCAGCTTCCAAACTAATAAATATTTATCCTTAGGGGGCATTTAAAAAGTATTTGAAGGAATTTGTCTTGAAGAAAATAGGCAACTACTGAATAAACGGTTATTATTTCTAAGTTCAGAAGGCCTAGCATGACATTCAGCAATTTATTAACGTACTATGCTGGTAAAGTTTTACAAGAAGATCTACGGAGATGCTGCCATGTCCTTAAAGACGATCCAAAAATAGTAATTGCTCCCTTTTTCTCATGGTTCTTTCATTAAAGGTGTTCCCTGGCCTTTTTTCTTTAACTACAACAGATGCTCTTGGAATTAAAACAAATAATATCTGAGAAAGACAAATATGAAGGCCAATGCTGAAATAGTAAGAACTAACTATGTCTTCAGCTGGGCCTGTCAGCCTTTTAAAATACTTTTTATTTCCAATAGGTAAGGAGGCATGCAATGGGCATGTGTCAGTCCGCCTCTGTCTCCTGTAAGAAGATGAAGAGTGAATCAAGTTTAGTAAAAGTTTTTGGGATTTTTTTCACCATTTTGTTCATTGGTTGGTTGGCATTTTTTAAAAACTCTTATAACTATCAATTGTCTAACGTTTCCCTTCATCAGACAAAATTTTTATCAGCAAGAACGTGCTTGTGTAAGATGTGATGTGTGTGGCACAACACAAAGAATGTGGAAGGTAAGCGTACTGTTACACAGTTTCCACCTAGAAATTTAAGAGCTCATACATTTTATTTTCACTGTTGAATCCTCTTTTGTAAGGAAGATGCCTCTCCACAGAAGTTCACACATGGCCAAGGGAAGCAATGCCCTTTTTCAACAGGGGATGCACTGCACCATGCTTATTAATAAATGGGACAGGTCATAAACATTTGTTTCTATACCAAATTCTGAAATATCTTGCAATTAGCGTGGGAGTCCTGTGCAGTGCAAAATGTACTGTAGGTGAATGGAGGCAAAGAAAAGGGGAGCGTGAGACACCAGGAGCATCCGCGACACAAGATAGCTCCAGGACAAGAGTCCTGACATCAACAGAGAAGGACGAGTCAGTGTAAGATTGCCAGAGAATTTAAAAAAGAAAGTGCCAAGGGCGGGAGCGCACAGCACAGGACAGCACTTCCTTTCCGAAACAGATCACAGGGCTAAATCAGAGGTGCCGCGTGCCTCTAAACTCGGCATTTTATTGTAAGCACCAGAAAGTTCGCAAAGGTCGCCTGTCCAAAGTGCTGCGGACTCCTCACTCTGCCGCATCTCTGGATTTGGCAGAGGGGCTCTACCTTTTCCTCAGCGCCTCTACGGCCAGGAAGGAAGAACCGTTTTCAAGGAAGGAGACATGGCTATCCCCTTCGCTCGGGCAGAGGCCTGCTGAGGAAGCGCCCGGCGAGAGATGCACTTGTGTTTCTCATATCTTCCGTGGATGTCTGAGACAGCCGGCGCAGCGCTCGCTGTCCCCGCCGGAGGGGTCCCGGCCCCGCGCCCCAGGACGCGGCGCTTTGCCTTGGCTGGGCATGCGGCGGGAGTGGGGCGGAGCGGGGCCCCTCCCGCGGCTCCCCCGGCCGCGCCGCGCCGCCCGCACTCACCCGGGCGCTCTGCGGGAGGTGGTACCGGCAGAGCGTGTGGTCCAGGTCGAAGCCCACCACGTCGCAGTCAGCTAGGGAAAAGTGCTGCTGCATCGCCGAGCCGCCGCCGCCACCGCAGGCGGGCGGAGGAGGAGGAGGAGAAAGAGGCGGGAGGAGGAAGGAGCGCGGGCGGCGCTTCCTGCGGAGCCGTGCCGGGCAGAGCGGAGCGGGGCCCGCGGGACACCCTCGGCCCNCGGCCCGCCCCGCCCCGGCGAGACCGCCCTCACCTGCGGCACAGCCCCTCCGCGAGCCCGGCGGCGGAGGGGCGGGCGCAGGGGGCATGGCCGGAGGCGTGTCCAAGCTCTCGAATTCGAAAAACAAGCTTCCCGCCGAGGCTTTGTGTGCCCGCGAGCCGGCGTGGGAACCAGGGCTCCTGCTCCTCTGACAGACCGCAAACGCGAGTCATCGGGGCGTGTTTGCTGGGACCTGGTGGGTAGGGAGCAGGCGGGGAACAGGAGTCAGCCTTGGTTAGTGACAGGACAGCCAGTGCCACACCGTAAGGGCACTTCTGGGACAATTAGCATATGTAAGTAGACCAACACTACTTACTACTTAATTATGCACCCTCAGCACGTTTGCGATGATACCAAGCAGTGTGGTGCAGCGGACACGCACGGAAGGGATGTCATCCAGAGGGACCTTGGCAGGCTTGAGAGGTGGGACTGTGCAAACCTCCTGAAGTTCAACAAGGCCAAGGGCAAGGTCTTGACCTGGGTCAGGACAATCCCAAGCACAAGTGCAGGCTGGACAGAGAATGGACAGAGAGCAGCCCTGAGGAGAAGGACCTGGGGGGTACTGGTGAAGGAGAAGCTCAACAGGACCAGGCAATGTGCACTTGCAGCCCAGAAATCCAGCTGTGTCCTGGGATGCATCAAAAGACGTGTGGGCAGCAGGGCGAGGGAGGGGATTCTGCCAACCTACTCTTTTCTCACTGTGTCCGGCTCTGGGGTCCCAACATAAGAAGGATGTACACCTGCTGGAGTGAGTCCTGAGGAAGGTCACAAAGATAATCAGAGGACTGGAGCACGTCTCTTATGGAGACAGGCTGAGAGAGCTGGGCTTGTTCAGCCTGGGGAAGAGAAAGCTTCAGAGAGACCTTACAGAACCTTCCAGTACCTAAAGCAGCTTACAGGAAAGCTGGAGAGGGATTTTCTACAAAGGCATGTAGTGATAGGACAAGGGCTTTAAACTGAGGGTAGGCTTGGATTAGATGCAAGGAAGAAATTCTTTCCTGTGAGGGTGGTGAGGCACTGGAACAGGTTGCCCAAAGAAGTTGTGGATTCCCCATCCTATGAAGCGTTGAAGGTCAGGTTGGATGGGGCCCTGAGCAGCGTGGTCTAGAGGAAGGTGTCCCTGTTCATGGCAGGAGGGTTGCAACTGGATGATCTTTAAGGTCACTTCCAATGCAAACCATTTTATGATTCTATGTATCAAAGTGCCTGCAGGATATACTGTATACAGTAAACCACACTATGCTGTGCATTTGGCTGTGGAAAAAAACAAATTCCCATAGGTAATTCCATGGGTAACTAGCTACCTTTTAATTTATTGACATTTTTGGTAATCAAGGAAAAAAAAAAAAAAAAGGATAACATTAAGAACAGTACAGTCTGTGTCCAGAATACCTAAGCAAATGAGTTTTTGATAGGTATCTGCTGAATAAATAATGCTGTAGTGCAATTAGAAAGAAAGTGCCGTCTGGAAGAAAGTACTGTATTTGGAGAAATGCAAACAGATGACAGTTGGATTGATGTAATCTTGTTCTGTGTGGTTGAACTTGAATATAGTGTCCAGCTAAGGCTGGACTCAGGATGCTAAAACTGGGCTTGAGAGCCTTATTTGAAGGACCTCCTTATTCTTCATTTTTTTTCTCTCAGTAGACCAATGACACCATCAAAACTTGCTTTGATTCACAAAACATGAAAAATTCTAGTTCAATATATTGTAAATAAATACATTTTCTTTTAAAATTCTTGTATGGCTCTAAATGGAATAATATAAAATGTATTTGAATTGAGAGAAATTGTTAAAAAACATTTAATACAAGTCTTCTTTTCCAGTGTTGCCTACCTGTGCACACCTGTAAGTGTTGTGCCTTGTAGGTGGATAAGCTGGAGTTCATAACCATAGAGGGAGTGTGCAGCAGAAATTTTGGTTGTATCAAATTATGATTTGATTTTTGCAGGATGACTCCATACTTTGGTATTACAGAGCAAAATGCTTTTGAAAATACATTCAAGTAGTTGGAAGAGATAAGATGTACTTATATATTAAGATTCAGTTTGCTATGTTCAGGTAGACACAGATGAGAGAAATTTAATAGCATGACCTCTCACATGCATTTAAAAATTCTACAGAGAAGTTTAGTATCAGATTAGGAAGTGGACTAGACAGGAAAATACATAAAATTAGGAATAAAATTCAAAAATGCTAATAGTAGGACAGGATGAGTATTTAAGGTGTCAGAGCAAGATAGAAATGGATTACATAATTTTACCAAAGCCCATTGTACAGCAGCTTCTTTCAAAGGTTCTCAGTATCTCCCACAGACGTTAATATACTTTTTAATGTTGTGTATGTATATTTATGCATACCATATATTATATACACATTGCATATTACACACAAACCATACATTATATATGTATACACACCATAAATTATGTATACATAATGATACATACATGTGTTTTAGATATATGTTAAAGAAATACATATATGGCTAAATACATAAAAATTAAAATGTGTGAAACCTGAGCATGCAAAAAGGTACATGCAGGACCTCACACACAACAGGGATCATAACTACCCAGATGAGGCAGCAGCCTGGGAGCCCAGAGCACAAGATAATTTACCTTTCTAAAGCTGCTCACTTCAGAAAATACAGAGCAAATTCCTGTCCCACTGAAGTCGATGGCCACAATTTTGATTGACTTCAGAAGGTCCAAAAGTTCACCCACAGTTGGTGTTTCACGCTATTCTCACATAATGTTTGTCTGCCTTGCAGATTATATCAGCACAGCTATCTTATTCCAGTTGTTTTTTGTCCGTGAAGAGGATTCAGGTAGCTTCCAAAAGGGTGTTTAGGTTATGGCATTTAAAAAGTATAACTTTTCTTGCTATGCCAGTAAAAGATTTTGTACAAAAAGGCACCTAAAAAGCAACTAAACACACTGAAGTATTGGAGCATCTGAACAGATATTGAAAATTATGTATTCATTGAGAGAATCATGGGATGGTTTGGGTTAGAAGATCATGTAGTCCAACCCTCTGGTCACTGCATTCACTGTCAACTGAATGTAATCTTGAACATCCAGATTTTGTGAATGCTGCACAATTATATTGATAGCAATGACAAGCAATCATAGAATTTACAATACAAAAGTACTAATCATACTTATCTTAAACCATTCTATATAGGGAACAATTTTCACCTATGGAGGGAGTCAGCAAGGTAAATTTCAGGTACATTAAGCTGAAGATTAAATCAGAAGTTTGGCAACAAGAAATAGAGAAAATACTGATGAAGAGAATTGGTTTTCAGTTCTGGGGAAAGAAGAGAAATGAGAGAATAACACTCTATCTTCAGTATTCACAGCACAAGTCTGGTAACAGGAAAGTCTTGGCAGTTGACTTTCAGCACAGATACCCCATATTTTATTTCTTTTTCTTTTATCTTAAAAGTGTTTTGTCTCTCAGTTTCTTCCTTTCAGATGAATCATTTAAATATACTGACATCCCATTCTAGGGTCTTTCTCAGAAAGGAGCTGCCTTTAATGAAAGTCCTCTGCAAAAACTGAACTACCTTAATGTGCTTACAGCATTCTTTCATCCCTGTCCTTCAGGTTTGATGGCACCATGAGACACTCAGAGATGTCCACATAACTGAAGTTGAACTGTTGGGCTATCAGGTCCTAATTGAATTTATTTTAGGTTTTCCCCCGGCTAATTTATGCATCACAGTAATTGCTTTTATGTTGTAAATACATGGTAATTGGCAAATTGGGAAAAATCACAAATCCTGTCCTAGTAGTGGAAATTTCTAACTGGTCACTCTGTAGGAGATAGAATTGCTTGTGGCGTGGCACACCTGAAGCTGCAGGATCCCTCAGGCTGGGGCTGCAAGGCTGCTGGGAGGGACATTCCCTCTCCAGCCCTCAGCCCCTGGCACACAGACAGCAGGAGAGGGCAGTGGCTTCTACATACCCTCAGGACCCTAATGTTTAGCAACCTGCAGGAAATATGTGTGAAGTGGGAGATTTGATGTGTCAAAGCCTTTTAGAAATATGGAAAGGAGCATTTTTATTTCCATCGTGCACCATGACGCCTGCTTTCCACGCAGAACAGGCTCCTAACACCGGCTAGTTTTACAGCACAAGAGCATACTAATATGCCATGGAGAGTGAAAGGGACATAACTGAGTGCAGTAACGTACATAAAGGCATGAGAACCATGTCAAAATACCTCAAATATATCCTAGCTGTCACACAGAAGTTGCAGGCCTTTGGGTAAGGCAAACACTGCAGCTCCTCTCTTTCTTTGTCCTTAAGGGGGCAGCAGTACAATACATTGGAGCATCCCTCTGAGTTAGCTGTGAATCATCTGCTCCTTAGTCCGTTTCACTTTCCTTAAACTTCGTGTGTGTTGTCCTAGGACTGTGTAAGTTGACTTTGTCCCAACTATGCAGTTGTAGCCTTTTGTCTATTTTGGCAAAGGTTATAAGACTTTTTAGTTAAAAAAAAGGGAGGGGCCCTCATATTGCTATGGAAGAGTATGCAACAGTGATGTGTGAAAATAAGAATTTGAACAAATAGAGATCGTTTTCATTTTAGACAAGGAACACCTTCTTATGCAGAAGTAAGGTCAGAACAGTCTTGATTTTTCCTTTTTTTTTTAAAAAAAACAAATGAAAATACTTCTGAGATAACATTAGTCAAACCAATAAGTGCTGGGTTTGGGGTTTTTTTATATATATTTTATTTTAGCACACTGCTAAGAGATGAGCGTCAGGATTGCACTTGATTTAGCTTTTAATCCATGAAGTTATTCAGTGCACAGGTATAAGATTGCCTCACAGCCCAGCATCCCCACCATGAGCATCCTATGATGCTTCAATGGGATTCTTCATGCATTTAAACAGGATTGATGGATTTGGTTCCTTGATTTTAAGTTTAGGACACTAAGAAGGAAACATGTTTGTTTAGGAACCATCAGAGGAATAAGCTCAGGATATACAGAAGTAGGGCTATGACTTATTACAGAGTGATACTTTGGGAGACATAGATCTATCAACACTAGTTTATTTTAAGGATAACCTTTGCCTCTGCAAGACAGTGAAATCTGTCAAGAATATACTTTCTTTGAAAAACAGTCTCTAGCACTTAGTATTTCTTTAGTAGACTTTTTAAAGTTGAGCAAAATACTAAATAATCTTCAAGGCATCCCTCTGTGGCACACAGGATACCTTGTTACTAGGTAGAGGAAGCTGTAAGAATATCCTTAAGTATTGATCAGGATTTAAGATTTTATTAAATTCCAGTGATTTCAGAAGTTTTACTGTTTACTGGGTTGTTTAGGAGCCTTTTTATATGGTACAAAATATAGACATGTCAACTTTTTAGTGGAATTACACACATAAAATTTATAGTGTCCCGCTGGGATTAAGACATCTGATTGCATCTGGCACCTCAGTACTACGTTTGTTACATTCTGTTTCACCAGCATAGAAATAAGACTCAGGCTGCTCAAGACAAAAGATTCCCAAAACTAAACTCAATAGTTCATCAAAAGGTTAAACAGACAGTAGTCCACTAGGTGCTCGGAGTCTCTCAAAAGCCTTCTTACTGTCCTTATCATCTCTCTCAGATCTTGTAATCTACCTCAGGCTGTTCCCATGCAACATGAAAGAAGGAAATGAAAATCAATTTTTTTTGTCAGAATGATTAGTAACCAAGCCTGATTGCTGGACCCTTAGTGAGTATATATTTTAAGACTCTGCATAGTTGTTTAGAAGTACTTTGAAAGGTTTTTCTTTTTGACCTCGATGAATGTTACATTTAGTCAAAGGAAATTGCACTAGAAATATGGACTTTTGGGGAAACTATGCTTCCAAAGTAGACCTTTTTGTATTTAATAGTGAGAGAACAGTGCAGTTTCTATGATCTATGGGACACTGGCTTATTTTTCCTATGCTTGGGGTTTTTTCCTGCTCTTTTGGACCTGCTATTATTTTATGCTTACAATGTTAAGCATAAAATCCAGAGGACTACTCAGTTCTCAGTCCTCGTTTCCCATTCATTTGTGGTGTATTCATGGACAGATAATATAAATTGCTTATGGCTTCAATTTCTTCATGAGTAAAACAGGAATATGTCTAATTCCGACATTCTGAAGATTTCTAAGTTGTCCAAGTAGATTACAGGCTTGCATTTCAAGCCTGACCCTTGCTGGTGATTGCATAAAAAAAAGTCTAATGCATTTCAAAACACAGTCTGCACAAAAGAACAGACAGTGGGAAATGCCACAACTGTAAAACTGCAGATTTGAAGATAACAGAACTAGGAAAGACCTAACAACAGCCATCTTCTGCCGTGAGGCAGGATCAATCCGACTACAAACATCCTTAAAAAGTCAATTGTCTACTTCTTTAAAAGTACCACTTCAAAAGAGCCACTGAGGCAATTTCTTCCAGTGTTTAATGGTCCTTACATGCAGAACACAGAGTTTTTCCCTCCCTTCATTTCAAAACAAAGCCTCTGTTGCTCTAATGCATCTTTTTTTCTTGTGTTGTGTCCTATTCCTAGAAGATGTGAGAACCACATCATTATGCACCAGACTGCTATTTATTTGAAGGCTGCTACTATGTTTTCCTACAGATGCCTTTTGTTTAATTATTTAAGGTCCTTCCTTAAAGGCTGAGGGATTTTGAGCCCGCTTATCTTTGATTCTCAATCTGGATGATATTCATTCATCACTCCTTCATTATCAAATTGGTCATTATCAAATTTTCTGGAATACAGGATCAAAAACTGGGCATGTTGCTCTAGTTTTGGTCTTACTAGGACTGAGTATAGAAATACTTAACCCACTGTAATGTAACACAGAAATCTGTGCTTTCAAAGTAACATGCAAGTTAATTAATTACAATCCTTACCATGTTAGGATTTTCAAGATCAGATTTTATCTTATTGCTATGATGAGTAGAGAGATCAGTTTTTTCTTTCTTTAACTGTAAGCCATCTTTCTAAAGGAGTGTTTGATCTTCTATTCAATACATATTTTCTTCTGTATATGTTCATTGCTGATTATAATGAGAGTGATATTCCTTGGAGCTGCAATAACAAAAAGCTAATATTAACGCTTATAAATCTAAAATATAAGAGCTTATTTTGAATATAAATTGCATTTGATATTTACTGTTCTGCTTCTGCCTCTAGAGGGTGTCTAGTAGTGGTCTGATGGAAGGATAAAAAAAAGTATGCTGGATTTTGAAAAGAAAGAAGTGATGTAGAGTAATCTATACTAAGCATGAAGAAGAGTCCATCATATTGATATAACCATTTAAATATCTTTACTCTGTTTCTATGTATGCCTGTGAAGCAGGTCAGAGCAACCTCTTCTGTTTTCAGGAAAACCGTATGTCTGCATTTAACTACCTTCATGCTCTTGACAGGGAGGGAGGCAATTCTTATAAGGTTTAAAGCTATGGAAGAAAAGACAAGGGAATATGACTCTGGGAAATTTTTTTCGGAGAAAGAAATTGAATTATTTTGTCTGCAACAACAGAATTCTGTATCAGAAGTCCTTACTGAAAGTGAGTATCACGACAGCTGCTGGCTTCCTATCCCCTTTCCTTTATGAAGATCATGTCTTTCATGTTGGGTAATGTTCTTTGTACAGCATCTCATTGCATAGCTGTGAAAGACGTCCAGCAGAAAGAAAAGATGAGGTAGGAAACTATATAGGAATTTTCTGCATCTCCAGAGAGAGAGAAGAATACAGAAACAAAGGAAAGGAGGAAGAGTAAGAAGATACATATTTGCAAGACAAGCTGTATCAGTTTCCTTGGTGAAACTTTGTATTTTGAAAACACAGAACCAGGTCAGACTGATGCTGAAACACAGTAAAGAAATAGCTCCATATACTGCATCTTTACTTTTACATTAAAACTATTCCAAATATAATTAAAAAACAGATTAAAAAATAATGATACATGAACTAAGGGTAAAAAGGTAATCCTACTCTCAGTTAAACCGGTGAGTAACTCATCACTGACTTCATAGTAAGACAAACATGATTTTAAGACCTTTTACACTGGATCAAATATAGAAATTAGTCATCTAAGTATTGATATTTGTTGACCCTCTGATTATACCTATGTATCTGAAGATGGGTAGGTAAGATAATGTTTTTTAAATCAGTTGTGCCCTTGGCTATGGCTACACTGTGGTGTTTAAGATTTTAGTTTGCAGAGTTTAACACATACCTTGGCTGCTACTTCTCAACATAATTTTGGAGTAAACCCCAGCTTTATAGCTTCCTTTATGCCTATCCTTTCCTCTTCATAGGGAAAATACATAAGTGCACATCCTGAGGTTGCTGTGGGGCACTTTCAATTCCCTCTCCTCTGGCTTATAAGGAGTGTCTTACCTTTTGGGTAGTGTTCTTTATGTGGCACCTCACTGTGAAGGGCAGATACAGCAGAAAGAAAACAGAAGGTAGAAAATTATTTAGAAAATAAACAAGGAGAGAGGGACACCTAGTCAGGAAGGTGGGTGTATCCGGCACAGGATTCATATAGTCATAGAAACTGATTATAGAACCAGTCCTTTTCCTATAGAGAGATTTTAGATTTATAAAATCCTAGTGTATGCACAATTCATGGAAATGGGGTTTGTTTAAATATGCTCTATCTAGCAGGAATAATTAAAGTAAGATAGAGAGGGAGGTGCTGATCCCTTGTCCCTGAGATCCAATAACAGTATGTGTAGAAATGGTTCAAAGTTGCCCCAGGGGAGGTTTCGCTGGATGTTAGGAAGCATTTCTTTACTGAGAGGGTGGTCAAACACTGCAATGGTGTTCCTAGAGAGGTAGTTGGCACCCCAAGCCTGTCAGTGTTTAAGAAGCATATGGGCAATACCCTTTATAACATGCTTTAACTTCTGGTCAGTCCTGAAGTGGTCAGGCAGATGATCATTGTAGGTCACTTCAAGCTGAAATGTTCTATTCTATTCTGTTCTGTTCTGTTCTATTCTATTCTAAAATTAACAGCTAGTGTTATTCCACTGGTTTTGCATGTCACATTTCAGTAATCTAAAGTAATTAGTAAGACGTGTTCCTTTATATGGTATATCAATATATTCTATTAGTAAATTTCAGCTCTCCTCCTCAGTGAGATGCTGCCTTTTTGAGGTACACTGAAGTCAGGAGAGAGTGCTGGTTTTATTTTTGGAAAAAAACCCTGAGCATGTGAACTTGCAGGTGAAACAATGAGTACAGTACTTCGATATACTACTCCTCTCCGTCCGTCTCTCTTTGGACTTTTCTGCTTCTTCTGATGCAATTCCAACTTAAGATAAAAATGGTAAATCATGTTCACAAGTCATCTATGTCATAGTACGCAGACTTTGATAGAGTTATGTGAGAAATGATCTTGACCCATCATAAAATCTTCATAAATATGTACACATTCTAAATTTAAAAACTATTCATAACAGGGTCAGGTTTGGAATACATTTTCTTAAAAGAATGGCAAAGTCATGTTTGCTGATAATTCTTTGTCATCTACTTGCCATATTTTTTCCCACGCAGAGATAGATTCGATTAGAAGTATTTTTCATGCCTTAGAGAGCCACAGCTCTCTGGTTTTATTCAGAGAGACTGCTTCATAGAAAGTAAATTAGGTTACAATTTTTAACACTGTGGGCTGTATATCACTTAGAATAATGTATAATGAAATGAAAAATAATGGTTGAGGTCTGGTCGCATTGCAGATAATGGCAAAACTCACATTAAATTTGAGCAAAGTGGGATCTGTTTGTTTGAACAAATAGAGAAAGTCTCTATTCTGTCAATCCTTGACAGAACCTTATTTCTCTCTGTTAATTTGTTGTCAGATGTAGCGTGTTTCAGGCCCAAATTTGGCTGATAAATAAGCAATCCTCAACACCAAAGCACTTGAAAGTATACTTTTAATGTTTTCTAGGGGAGAGATGGATTACTGGATCAGCCTTATGGAAATAAATAGCCAGAGTTTTCTCATTACAAATGCAAAAAGATTTCAAGTTGGAAAATGCAGAATCAAATATAACTCTGCGTCTTTCTGGATTTATGGTCTAAGATAATAGACAAAACCAGGAAAGTGATTAATCAGTAAGAGTAAACAATTTTGTCAAGAGTAGAATTACACACATAATTTATTTTCACTGAAAAAAAATGGCAATTTGCAAATTAGAGAGACAAAATGGAAGCGCTGATTAAAAGGAATATAAAAAAGCTACAAAGTGGTAGTAATGTGTTCCATTTTAATGTGCAAATGGAAAGAAACATAGCTGAAAAGACAGCTGTAATAAAAAGAAACCACTGTGCTTTATTTCAGTTTGTTACCTTAACTACACAACTTTAAAATGGTTAGTCATTTAAATTATTTCCCAAGCACAGATTCAAAACAATATGCATTTGGTTTTCTGCTAATTTCTTTAAAGATCACATTATTTGAATATTTTATTTTCCTGAAAGATTTGACTTGCTTTACCATAATGCATTAAGAAGTTTTTCTAAGCAAGGTATATAATGTCAAATATTTCAACTAGCATACATTAAATGCAGCAGTACAGCTTCTGGCCTGAAAAAGATTATTCAATACAGAAAGTGATGCTACAGGCATCATAGATTATTTAATTACAATTCTTGTATTTTATACCTTAATTTCTCATTTCCCTACATAGAGTTTTTTCCTTTTACAGAATTCAACACAATTATGAAGGAAAATGTTTGTTTCTGTTGTGATCTCATTAAGAAAAACCACTCTCTCTTTCAATTTCCAATTTCAACTGACTCATATTTCTTAACAAAACTGTTGATGGATATTGCCTTGGAATATTCTTTTTTCCCCAGCAGAGCACTGCTCAGACTACAATTCTTCTCTGCATGACCTAATTGTTTCAAACATCATGTATCATCAGTACTGAAGACTGAGTCTCAGTGATGTTCACTGCTTGTCTCTGAAATATGAACCAGCATATTTATCTGTTGAAGGAGGGTTCATTTTTTCTGAAACTCCAAGTTTTTATGTATTTATGCCAATAATTCTGTACAGAGCACATACAAGCCAATAGTTGTAGGAAATATCTGTAATGCAAACTCATACAAAGTAATTTTTGAAAGCATGGAACACAAATAGAACTTATATCAAAACAAGACTTTTCAAATATTATGGATTCAAATCTTATCTGTACTTACTTAATACAACTCAGTCTGATACCTTAATTCATGCCGAGCAGGCATGATTGATTCCAAGATAACTTCAATTAATGTCAGTGTTGAAGATTAGTTTTGTACTAAGTTTACTAAAGGATGTAATGTTAACACATTATTTTTCTGTCAATTCAGTCAGTTAAGAGAAATATGTTTCACCACCATGTTTAAACATGACTGTTTTGTAGAATAAACAAGGCCTAAGGGATATTGACTCTAAGTTAATTAGAATTTGATTTAATGGATTTAGAGGACTTCAAATTAATCCTTTAAACAGGTGTAAGGCTCCTTGCAAGAGTCTTACTTGTAATGGACTTTATAGGCAATATATAGAATATAAAAACTAACTTCAAATATCTGTAATCCTCAAACTTATAGCATCAGTGTGCATTCTTTTCTTCATGGAACAAGGAAATATACATTAAAGCCATGGGAAATTACCTAGCTTGAAGGGGGAAAGTACTGCTTGATTGAATAAATTTGCTCTCTTTTCTAAAATCTAAGTTTATATAATCCTGTCAGACACAGCTTTTAAATGATCAATCTTTGTTTCAAGGTGTTGCATATTTTAAGAAACTACTTGCAATATTAGTGTTTGGCATTTTTTATAATATAGGGACCAGAATACTAAATTTCAGTATTCATGCTGTAAATGTGCCATTCTGGTTATAATAAATTCATCTTTCTCACTAGCTAGTGCTGGCTGTAAGAATGAGGTGAGACCCTGGTATCCTTCTTAAAGCACTTTTGCTAATAAAATTCATCAATATCTCTGATTAAGTCTTTTACAGTCACTTTACATCCAGTAGCTTATTTTTTTGAATGATTTCTGCTCTGATATTCAGACCCCAAAACAAATTAAATAAAGATACAGAAGGCCAATAAGCAATGCAGAACTGTTTGGCCTCCTTTTGCAAAAAAAGGAAAATATAGTGGGATACAAGACAAAAGAAATAAGTTAAGCCAAGGAATAGGTAATGCAGAGATTATTCTATTAAATTACATGTAATACGAATGCAGAGGTCTTGGACAACCGTTTATATTGAAAAGTCCCTGAATATACATGATTATCCTCATTTGTTCCAAACTGTGAATATGAAAATCAGGATTATGGGATTTATCAGATTTTATTTTTTTTCAGTAAAACCAGCAAGAACGTTTTTATTACATGGTAATTTTCTTTTCTTGCCTGTGATAAAATTATATACTCTCTAAACCATAAAGAGTACTTCTTTATTTTCAGAAATGCAGTGAATCCTCAATAAAGTCACAAGGATGGGAACAAAGACCCTTGCAGAAGTTGCTGCAGTGTGGCCACCACAGCTCAATTACTGTCCTGTCCCACATGGGATAGGAAATCTGCTCAGTGGTTCTCAGTAACTCCAATCTTCTCTCTTTTTGAGAAGACTTTTAAATCTGAATAATTAATTTAATGGCTATTTGTTAAAGTCTACTTGTTTAATACATAGAACTGGTCCTGAAGGTCAGGATGAAAATATTCTGATTTATAGTTATTGACCACTTCCAGCAAAAGTCTTTCTGTTCTTGTAAAGCCAAGCAGGGGCACAAATACAGAGAAGATGAATTTAATGCCTAGAGCTCTTTGAGATATGCACAAATATTTGTAGGCTTGAGCCCTGTTGTAGCTACCGTTATAAATACTTGTCTGAGTCATCTCAGTGAATGCAGTGTGATTTCCAATGTGTTTGTATATAGGTTCCTGAGTGCAGAGGTGGGACTTGATACTGAAAAGAGCTGTGCATTGTACAGATTGATTCTATATGATGCAAATGGCTTTGTTGTCATGATGAAACTATTCTGGGCAGTAAATGTGTTTGCAAATCTTTGCCAAATCAATGCCCAGGTTGCTCTGACCCACAAAAAATTACAGGAAAAGTCAATCAACTATGCAAACTGAAAATTACCAGATTACTTAGTAGCGGTTATATTCTCTGCTTTCAGTAAATGTAGACAATTCTTTGAACTGATGAAAATAGTTTCTTTATCAACACAGGCTTTTCCTTCCTTTGGATATTGTTATTCACACCTAGGAAAAGTAAATATCTCTTGGATATTTGTGTTCGTACTATTATGTGATTAATAACTGCTGGCAAAAAATCATCTCCAGTGGTGTTTCAGAAACTAAATACGATTATCATAATCTGAAAAATCAGCATTCCTTTTTTTTATCAGACCCAAAAGATGATGAGGTTTAGTGATGAATTTAAGGGTATGTTACTTCCTCCTTTATTTAATTTCTTTCGCAGCATTGCAGAAGTATGTGTAAGCAGTTCCCCATTCCTCTTCAGTGGAGATGCAGCTGATATTAATACTATCACTTTCAGTGGAGATATCTTTTAGTCATCCCACAGTCCCTAGTTCATCAGTAGTCTTCTGCCTCTCCCACTGGTCTCCTCATTCAAATGAATGAGAGACATGATGAAAGGAAGTGACTTTGGTTTCTGTAATTTAGTTATTTTCTTTCTAGTAAAGTAAAACAGAAGTCAGCAACTCTAAATTGAACTGAGAGATGTATAGCTGGTTTTGGAAAACATCACCATTTTCCTGACCAAACAAAAAAAAAAACCCACCAGAAGAAAAATATGGGGCTCAGATGTTTTAATCACCAGGAAGTTGTAGGTCTACGTGGGAGTTTTGATTGATCTCAATAAATAGACTCTGATCTGTAAGAGTTTGTCTCTTACTGAAATGCCACCACTATGTGCAGACAGGCTATCTCTGTATCTCCTGTGCTTCCTGCTCCTGCTCCAAGCATTGCATGTCTCCCAGGCTATGATGATTTCCAGGAGTTACAAAGCTTGGATTGCACCACTGAGATGTGGCAGCCAACTCTTCAGCCTGCTTTGCCACGGCAGTGTCCAGACACCAATGCTAGGTCTGTATGCTGGGTTACAGATGCTTGAGAAATAGGAATATACTGGTCAATGCAATGTCATTGTTTACATGGTGACTGGAAAACAGCCATTATTTTTATATAGGGTTATCTAATTAGCCAGCCACCTAGAGAAATTCTTTCTGCTACTGCCTTGGTTTCCTTAAAATAGAGAATAAGGAATGCATTAAAATATACTGCTTTATTACTGTAAGGCACATATATTTGGTTTTCCTTGTAAAAAGTGCCCATCCCAGCTGAATAAAAAAACCCCAGAGGGTGGGTTTGAGGGGCGGATATTTGGCAAGGAATGCACCCGGGCGTGAGTGAGGGCGGGAGCCGCAGGTGCGCTCCCCGTGAAGGCATCTGCCAGTCTCAGGCGAGCAAAGGCTTCCCACTGCAAGGCGAAACCAGTGCAAACCAGGAAACAAAAAGAAAAATTCATTCAAGTTGTCCACGTCAGACTGCTGAGGAAGCAGGCAGGTCAGTTTGGTTAATCATTGCCAAGACAGACATTTACCACTGATCATATGACCAGACCACATCTGAGATAAGAAAACACCCATCCCCAGCAGAAGGAATTGAAAAGCCTCCCTTATTTACACGTTCTGACATTATTGTTTTGCTGTAACAGAAGAGGCTCCCCACTTTCCTGTTGTTCTCAGAACTCAGCCCAGCACAGCTGTTGTGTTGCTTTCGTGTTCTGAAGAGGAAGTGAGAAATTCCCTCCACACGTGTGCTGGCACTTGAATGCTCAGGTTTCACTCCCTAACTGGGAGCCGTCTGTAATGAGCTCTCTGTGGGACCCAGAGAGGAGCTTCCAGCTGTGCCAAGAGTTGTTTCATTTTGTGCCAAAGGAGAAAGGGAAGAAGTCCACAAAAAGCTAAGATGTGGATGGTGCTAAAATTGGTCTAAGGGTCTTGCAACCAGGAAAAGTCAAAGAAGAGCAGAAGCAGAGGAAGGAACAAAGAATCAGGATGGGAAACTTTTGCCAGAAGCACTGTCCCTGTTTGGAGCCTTACCTTCCCTGCTTATTCTTTGGGAGAAATGGCGAGCAGGAAGACAAAGGAGGCCAAGTCTTCGCCAACCTTGCTGTGGTAAAACGTGACCTCCAAGCAGGACAGAAGGACCTAGAGAGTAAGATAAAAGAGAAACCTTTACCTCCACTGCCTGGCCAGGATCTAGCAAAAATTTGCAACTTTGTGGCACTCTTCGACTATGATGCTCGCACTGAGGAGGACTTGAGCTTCCAAGCTGGGGATAAACTGGAAGTGCTGAATGCATGCCATGAGGGATGGTGGTACGCCAGGCTCCTCCTGCCGGCAGGGTCAGTCTGTCCTGGCCGCAAGCTCACGGGCTACATCCCTGCTAACTACATAGCTGCTGACCAGAGCATAGAAGCTGAGCCGTGAGTAACCCACAGAATGTGAAATGAGACTCCTTTCTGTTATGCTAAATAGGTTTGGGACAGGAGGTCACGGCCTTTTCTCTTGCTGGGTAGTACCCTGCCACACTCAGCCTCTGGTGGTCCTAGAGGTGGTAGCACTAGTTGGCACATGCAAGGAAAAAACACCGTAGTCACAGGAAAATAAATTACAAAAGGCAGAGTGTGGAGGGGTTTTATTTTGTTTAAAATAATTTCCCTCTGTAATATACACTAATCAGTTGTTTGAAAATAATCTGGGAAGGTCAAGTTGGTTACTGCTGTGATGGTTCATTATTTTTGTTTGTATAAGAGTAAGTGTGTATCAGACGCTACCCAGAGAGTGAAAATATGCGACTCTTGCCCTGAATAGTGTTCAGCTTAAAGTTAGCAGTTAATCAGTTAAAGCAAGCTACCTTTACACCTTTTCATCTTCTTCCAAACAATGGGTGAGTCTCTAACAGATAAGTTTCTTATGGTTTCTTCTAGACTAGGTCATCTTCTCTGGAGGCAAATCTGCTCTCAGGAGACTTAACTGGAGCAAGTATTGCAAAGGGCAAAAGTGGATATAGTAACAGAGTACAAATGAAGTTGTTAAACTTTCAGAGTTTAATTATCCATCCCATGTTCTTCTGCCCCTTCGAAGCATGCCAGATCTTATTAAATATTCTGAAATAGATCAGGAATCACACAGAATCTGTTACTTGGCTCCCTAGTGATGATGAGTGAGGTCTGAGTCAGCCTGGGCTGCACAGTCACTTCTGTGTGTTGCAGAGGCAACGTTTGCTGAAACAGGTCTGACTGCGGTTCCAGAGGTACGTTTTGGCAAAAATTATCACTGTGTAAAGAAACAGCATAAGCAATATTCATTATTAGTCTCAGAATTAATGTTGACTTTAGAGGGATGATGACGCAGCTTTTCAGTTAAATCTCATTTGGACTTGAAACATCATCTCTGACCTGATCTGCCCACTGTACTGCCATGGGCTAGGAAAATTGGCTCAGACATGATTATGCCAGTCTTTCATCTTCTGTAAGATTTGTGCTAGAGACATTTTAGGGCAACTCTAAGATTAATCTCTAACCTGAAGACCTTAATTTCCAGAGTCTGACCAGCTGTTTCTATTTCTGCATTCAGGCACACAACATTTTCAATGGTCATGTTCAAAAAAATTCTTCCAGCTGGAGAAATTAATCTGCAGAGAAGGCATTTTCTGAATCGCTAGATAAGTGGTGGTAGGCTCTAATTCTGCTCAGCTTGGCCTTTGCTCTCTTTCAAGAGGTAGTTTTATTAGAAGTCATCAGATTTCTTCATGCTCTTAAGGCTTTGAAAGTAATTTTTCTCAGTTATATAACAATGTCTCAGCTCCCAAGGTCCTTATCTTTCTAGATCTAGAGCTTCAAATACAAAGTTAAGTTTGCCAAAGCACATTGTTATGTAACCTCTGGTTTTTTCTTGTTACTGAATCAATTTTATTGGTTTTCACTTTTTTTGTATACCTTTCTCCCTTTATAGTAAAGACTAAGTTACAAGAAAACATTTTTCTCTACAGATTGTTAGAACAGTGGAGAGGAAAAAATGGAGAGTTTTTCCAGCTCTCAGATGAAGTAATCTCTCCAAAATGAGCTCTTAATTTCACAGCAAGCCTAATCTGGCTAAACAGATCTGTCTTTTCTCAGATTTCTCTCTAAGCAACTTGGCTTTAGAGATCTACATATATTTATGTAGGGCTGTCTGCTGTCAGTCCACACACATATAACAGTAGACTAACTGAGGTTAGAAATGACCTCTACAGGACATTTGAAGAGTCATCCCTACTCAAACATGGCCAAAATGAAGTTAGACCTCTTTGCTTTGTTGAGCATTTGCATTTGAGCTGTTCATCCTCACAGTTAGGATTTTTATTGCCTTGTATCAAATTGGAAGATCCCTTGCTACAATTTCCTCCCAGAATTCCCTTTCACCCACCCTCTGTAGTTCACACCTCTGTTATCCTAGTGAAACAGTAAGAACAAGAGTAATGATGGTTTAAAGAACTACCCTTTGTTTTTCCTAAAGATTGCAATTAGAAAAAACGTTGTTCTAGTTTTTCTTTAATGAAAATTCAAAGCTTAAATCATACTCGCTGCCCCAACCTTAGTTTATCTTCTCTCATCTACTTTGATTTTAATTCCCTTTGGTGTTGGCCAATTTTTCATGGCCATGATATAGACATTTGTGGAAACAGACAAAGTTTCTAATGCATCCTTGCATCCTTTGTGGTCCTAGCACAGAACTGACAAAGAATGGAAGACTTACAATATCGTGTTCACCTGCCAAAATCCACATTTACCATATATTTGCAGTGTGTTTTTTATGCTCGCAATATTTGCAAGGCACAGTTGATCAACAGTCTTCGACTTAATTGAATGCACATTTTGTAGCACCGGGCAGCTTCTGTACATCTGCAGAGACAACAGGAATTTTATTTCTAGATTGCATCTCCATCTTATTGGACAAAGAAACACTGGCTGTTCTGTTCTGAGAAACAGACTTGATTCACGGTGTGGCTCTTAGGAAGCTTGGGAAGAAAACCAAACTGATCACATTCTTTAGCAGCTGATTTCAGCATGTTTGTGTATAAACTATTTCAAAAATTGCATTCATATGCATGCTTGACTACTCCATAAAGTCACTGAAACAAAGGAACAGAGGGGCATGAAAGGTTCTGCAGTGAGAGATGACAGGGCCACTCTGTAAGTTTAGCCGATAGATGCTTGAAAGCTGCTTGCAGGATAGTCAAATTTCTTTTGCTTATCATTTCAGTTTTGCCTGTGACCTTCAAGAGTATTAACAAGCAAATATATCTGGCCCTCTTTTATCAACATATTGACGTGGTCTTTATTATAGGGACAGTTAGAGATCAGATAGCCCATCTGGATCTGCGTTGTCAGTTCTGGCAGAGAATAATGCTGGGTCATTGCTTGTTCTCAGCAAGTGCTGCAGCAGATCAGTTTGTCTCCTTGCTGAAGTGTCTGTGAATTTTTATCAGGGAGAAAGTCATGCTTTTTTTTACTTTTCCTTGGTAAAAGAGAGAATTAAGTAAAGCAAGAAGGAAAGTGGGAAACTTCTTTAGATAACAATTTTTTTTCCTGGATGTTTCTGAGTGTCCGATATGACTGAGGTAGAGCTGATAAGGTGGATCAATATCTGGGGGAAAGGGCAGAAAGTATTTGCAACATCTCATCTGGGGAAAACAAAAACTAAGCACTATTCATAACAAAGGCAATTTTCATGTATCCTTGGCTATCAGAACTGAGAAAGAATGAGATTTATTTACTATGTTGCTGTCCTCAAACCAAAGGTTATTGGTAGAAGTTGTATGCTAAAATTGAAGGGAGAATTTTTTATATTATATTTTGCTAGTATATTTATATTATATAATAGAACTAAATAATGTCAAAAGTCAAACACGTCTTTGTGCATGATTTCTTGTTTAAAAAAAGGTCGGTTTGCTTCCTTCCTTTGGCTTGAGCAATCCCTTCCTGGGTGGATGACTTGGATGAAATTAGTAACAATCTGTGTGAATAGAGGAAAAAAAAGGTAAATCCATGGCTTGGGTTCTGTCTGCTGCAGCATTTCAGTCCAAACATGTGCTGCACAAGATGAAATACATCCAAGAAGCGCACACCTGCTACCATGAAGTCTGCTTTGGACAGACTGAAGAAACAAGGCTCTTCATTTTTAAATTTACCAGTAAAGCATCTTCTCATTGCTGGGCTCTTCTGGCACCTGCAGTACTTCTTATACCAAAAACAACCTGTCAGGTGGAGAGACCGTGAAGGAATTGTGTGTAGTGTCTCTGGAGACAGGTGTGTTCTCCTGGCCCCACCTGGGGTAGGTGGGACAAGGCAGCTGGGGAGTGGAAGCATTCATCTGGCAAACCATAGTCACACAGTGAACTTTCTGTTCACAAGGAAATAAATCTGGTATCATGAGAACATTATTTTAAATAATATCCCACCAAAAGCAGACACAAACTATGCTAATGATAAATTAGCAACTGTAAGAGCACTTGGTGCTTTTCTTCTCTCTACGTCATGGGTAGCAGTCAAAACCATGAGCCAGACAGATTTTTCATTTCTAAGGCAGTTTGAATGAGGTTGTATCTGCTGCATCCAATGAATTTGGAATGCTCTTCTTTCTGTGTTTAGACACATAACACTTAGAAAAAGGAAAACAAAAAATGCTACTGAAGATAAAAATCACATAATTTAATTTGCACATCCAACAAAGGATGATCAGAAAGAACAACTTGACAAATACCAAAATCTGAATTAAAAGATAGATTGTATTGGCAAAGAGTGTGACCTCCCTGTCTCTGAGCTCTTTTTCTGTGTCTGTTATTCTGCACTACAAATAGGAACTATAGTAACACATTCACCTGCTCTTGTTTTATTATTGCCAGTTGTTTAAACTAAACAAGAAAATGACATAGTGCAAATTGTTCTGGATGAAAAATATAGCCCAGCTGTACAGTTAATTTTAATGAAGCAAAAATAAAAGAAAACACCTCACTGCTGGAGTGACATGAATTTTTTTTTTGCTAGAGGAAAGATAGAGTGTAGAGGGGGCTCTTGCCTGCCATCCTGATGGACCCGTTGGCTGTTTATTGAAAGTCAACTTACAACCATAAAATCATAGGATCACTGAGGTTGAAAAATACCTCTAAGATAATCGAGCCCAATCGTTAACCCAGCACCACTCTGTTTGCCACTAAACCGTGTCCCCAAGTGCCACATCCATATGTCTTTTGAACACCTCCAGGCATGGTGATTCCACCAGTTCCCCAGGAGCTTGTCCCAGTGTTTGACAACCCTTTTAAGGAAGACAATTTTTTTAATAGCCAATTCTCTTCCTTAGCGCAACTTTTCCTCTCTTCCTGTCATTTGCTATTTGGAAGAGACCAACCCCCACCTCACTACAATCTCCTTCCAGGTAGTTGTAGAGAGCAATGAGATCCCCTCTGAGCCCTTTTTCCTCTAGACTAAACAACCCCAGCTCCCTCAGCTGCTCCTCCTCCTTGTGCTCCGGACCCTTCCCCAGCTCTATTGCCCTTCTCTGGACGTGCTCCAGCACCTCAATGTCTTTCTTGTGGCGAGGGAGCCCAAAACTGAACACAGGACTCACCAGCACCGAGTACAGAGTGACAATCACTGCCTTGGTCCTGCTGTCCACATTATCCCTGATACAGGCCAGGGTGCCGTTGGCCATCATTCATTCCATATGTTCATGCCTGCATTATTGACACAAGACTGCTGTGCTGAGGAAAGCAAATCCATATAAATTCCTAGTAGATTAGGTCAAAGAAGATCATAGCAATTACTTTTAACTTTTGTGAGTTTCAAAAACATTTCTTATCTCATATCTTATGTAGGTTTTTCTCAGCTGGTGGAAACTGAGCCCCAGACCTAATCAATGAAACCTCACCAGTCAATTCCACAGCGAGCTTTTTAAACAACCTTTTGAAAGCAGAAGTGTCTTGTAGGTTATTTTTGTCAATCTCCATGATTCCTTCACCTTCTGTTACCTGACTCAGCTTTAACTATTTTATACATTGACTGAATCTCAGTTTCTATATGTGAACAATAAAGCTTTCACTGGGCTGACTTTAGACTTCCTGCAAAGTGAGGCTTTTGGGGTTTCATTGGTTCATGTGGATCATTTTCCAAAGTGGTATTTACAGTCAAAATGTCTAGAGGCTTTTTAAAAAGTGAAACCTTAGATTCTACTGAATACCTCAGAAAATAGAATGTAATCCACTGTGGTTTCTGTGTGCTCCATCTCTCTTGCTCTTTTTCATAGTTCCTCTTTCTGTCACAGTACAAACTCCTGAGGACACCACCAGAACCACCACTAACCCTTGTACTGAAATGAACTTGTAAAAATTATTCATTGCTAACACGACTACACAAAGTACTAGTAGGTTGTTTGCATATTCTTGGAAGCTGTTAAGTACAAAAGTCATATATTTTTTTGTTAGAAAAGGTCTCTATCACCAAAGTGTGCATTTACTATAAAACGTTGAAAAGGCTGTATATGAAATTCCATCTTTTCTTTCAATTGATATACTTTATCTATGGTGGGGTTTTGTGTGTTCATACATGTGTACACACAGAACATAAAGTTTATAAGACTGATATTTTTAAGATCATGCAATCGTCCCTGTGAGACGAGGTGTGTGTTGCAAAGCTAGGTAATGCTTTTGATGTTTTTTGACTTGGAAGTGCCTTCCTTGAATTTAAACGGTGGAATACTGCAAAAAGACCATGAATTTATTAGCTTAACTTCTTTAATTATGATTAAGCATTCCAGCGCTGTCTTCAAGCACATATCAGCACTTTGACTTAATTTCTGCTAGTTTCTTAAATATTCAAAGACTATAGTGAACACAAAAGGAAATTGTTTACCTAACTGTGAAATGTAAAATCTTTTCAAGTGCCAGTACTATTTATACATCCGTGTGCATATCCATGTCCAGAAAATGTGTCTCTGCTCAGAAAAGTAGAAGGAATTACGGCATTGTAGATGAGCAGTTCATGAAAACTTGTCTAATTAAGGTCACCTATTTTCTGGAAATGTGGTTTTGTAAATATATATAGCTTTATCTGTTTAAATTCTAAGAAATTAAGAAATTTTATCCTACCTTGTCTTTGTTTGAAATTATAGTGAACATTACATATTCTAATCATTATCTACTACTTTTTATTACCCTATTATGAAAAATCTGGCAATGAATCCTGTGAACACCAAAACCAACATCCTTAAAACACATCCTGCAAACACAGCTGGTTAGCTTTCTCTAAGACTTGGTGAAACCCAGGTGGCCTTTACAGTGCCTTTTAGAGAAAACGAAAAATAAAAAGGCCACCTACTGGTCATAACAACTCAATAGTCCTGTTTGGTGAGTTTTTTCAGACTCGGTAGGAATAAGCATTCTGCATACCAGCATAGATTGGTTGTGTTTGAGTAATGTTGTTGGCAAAAACATTCTCCAGGTATTGTACAATGTTTCCTCAATAGTTGTCTTTGATGGCTCTCCGCCCAGGACAATTCAGAGCCAGGCAGAGCTGAGTGATCTCTGAGCCGGTTTAGAACTGAGAAATAGTAACCAGCAGTTCAGCCAGGCTAAGAAGTCCTAAAGCTGGTCTCATTTTAAACAAACTAGGTCAGGTATCTCTGTGAAGAATTATTTTGTCACATGTGAAAAGCACTGTTGGTTATAGAAGACTTTCTTTGTGTAAGATTCTATTTGTACTGAAGAGACTAAGACATAAAAACATAAGAGATACCCTACAAGGTCAAACAAATGGCTCCCTCTACCCCCATTACTTTAAGAAAGGATTTTGTGAAAAGTGCACAAGCCCATCTACTTTCTTTGGTCTCTTACCTTTGTACTTCACCAAAGGCTGGAACTGTTGGATAAGCAATGTCAAGGGTACATCACTGCCATGTTTAATTACAGACCTATTGTCAAGTTTGTTTAGAAAAACCATAGGTGTTGACACTGCACAATTCTTTATTTCTGTCAGTGAGCAAAGACCAAACTATTAGGACAAAAAACAACCCCAGAAAAACCCCTCTCATCTCTGCAGAAAGCTTCATATTTCTAAACAAGTATTTGGCTTTTTTTTTTCTAGATTGTTGATTGTTTAGTCATTAGTGACACAAAAAAATGACACGCTGAAAATAAATAGGCACAAAAGGAAATGGTAGCACTGCACAGGTCCCTGTGCCATTCAGGAACTGGTCCTTTACACATCACACATATCTGCCCCACCTACACTAATGCCTCTGAGTCAACCCAGCCTGCAGGCATCAATGACTTTACCCTCACAGATTTGCCCACCAATTAATTTTGCTCCCTACCAAAGATGCAGTGCTAAACCCAGGATATGTTGTGTTGTTATACTGACATTATGTTCTAACATGAGGCTATAGCAGACATTGCAAACATTATGATACTGAGCAACCTTCCAGCAGCGTAGTTTAGAGGACACAAAATTTACCTGCACTTTAATTTTAAAACAGGTTAATAGAGAAAATATGATTCATCAGACTCAGATGCTTTTCTGTGGTAAAACGTTTTGTTCTTTTTCAAGCTATGTAAGCAAGGTATGCATAGCAGAGAAAGAACATAATTTATTAGGTGATATTTTAAAAAAGGACAAAATATTATTACATATTTGCTACTCTGTGTAAGAGGAAAAGTCGATTTTCTGTTATTTTTAAACAATACTATACAGGATATATTTGAAGGCCCTTCTTGTGTTAAAACTTTTAAAATAAGAGATTAAACTTCTATACATAAGCTTATCCTTCATGCAAATTTTCTTAAGTGCTGACATTCATGTTTTCACTTGATATCTGTGTGAAGAAAACCGTGAGTGTTATAAGAAATTAGAATGGAAATTTACATCTTTGAAGTTTTCAGTTCTCCAGACAGGCCTAGAAGTCATCTGGAAATAGCTTTTCAGAAGATCAAACAAAATATTGACCATGAAAAAGTATTCCTTTTCTCTATCACTTGAACCATATAGAGATACATACTTTTTCATGCTGGTACACTAATCTTGATCAATAAAAACGGGAAAAACAAAGCAGTGATTTAAGTGATAAGTGACGGCTCCATAGAGGATTGCACTAATTGACATTTCACTGCTTCTATGCAGAGTACTCTATAATATTTTACATTATAAATTTATCTGCAGTAATGTTGGTAAGAATTTTTCCTTAGCTTTCTCTCACTAAATTAGACATATTTCTAGTTTAATTAACAATATTTTTTTTCTGTATTTATAGCACAAACAATTTTGCAGCACAGCTTTTTAAACCTCACTGCAAAAGAAGAGAAAAAAAGAAATCTAAGACTCACATGTGGGAATGAATATGTACCATGAATTTCAGAAATGTTGGGAAGTCACCAACCTCACTTTTTGTTTTGAAATTATTGATCTTTTAAGTTAGTGGAAGTCTCTGTAAGGGTATATGGAAGGAGCTTTTGCTCCTCTGAGGGTGTGTATGGAAGGGAGCCATACACAAGGACATGCAGACAAACCTGAGGGGCCCATGAGGAGGGTGTTGGTGATGAGGAGGAGCTGCTCAGTTGCACTGACAGAGAAGGGTATGTGGAATGTGGGAACATTTCTTTTTCAGGATTATCTGTGGACCTTGCCAACAAGGAAGGGGAGGGAGACAAACACACAGACAACAAACCTGACAAGCTAATGCTAACAAAGACAATAGCCAGAAATAAACTCAGTCACACTAGCTGATGAGCTATCAGGAAATGACAGGCAAACTCAGACAATGCAACTCATAAGGATGTAAACCTGGGGGTTCAGAATGTTACTCCAGAATAACAACTTGATTAAAATAATAAGATAATTATTAGTTTTCTGATTACATGCAAGGAAGGAAAAGAGAAAGTGAGATCTTGTTCTTATTACAGAGCTAAAATGCTTGAAAACTCACACAGAAACTTCCTGTGATGCTGACATACGTTTCTGACATGGTGTTGTGATCTCTTGCAAAAGAAATCCTGTGTGAGGTCCTGGTCTGATAATGCACACACTGTTATGGAGTTTGATGTGCTCCAGCTTTACTTCTGGAAGTCAAAGGTGTCTTTAATGTGTCACCCTTCCTGTGTGTCACCCTTCCCATCTCTCACCCTGAAGAGGTTATTCTGAAAGCTGGGAGACCCTTTATTTAAGAAATTTATCCCCTCATGAAAGAACCGTTCTTTCCTTTGGCTTAGAGTCACCTGAGGATGCCAGACTGCACAGTTCCTTTCTGAGTTCTTCTGTGGACAGAATGTCCTGGTTTTCCTCCACTGAAAGTTGACCTGACAAAGGACACAAGTCCACCAGACTGCTGGCAATAGTCTGAGGAGGTGGGAATCCAACAAGTGAATGTCCAAGATGGAGCTCTGCAAAATGGATGAAGACATCTGCTCTGCCACCGGTGTCTTGGGCTGGCATGGGGGGCTTTTTGCTTCTCAGGGTTTCTGTATTACTTTTGTACTGATGAGAGTTTCTCTGTGAGAAAAGAAAATAATTTCTCTGAAATGATTTTCTCAAGAAAATCAATTGAGTGCTTTTGGAAGCTGTAATGGTTTAAGTGAATGTATGATTGAAAATTTTCTTGTCTATTTGAGTTTCCCATAGTGTTAAATCAACTCATGTTATTTGTGTTCTCTGTACCGTGTTAACATTAAGGCTACCTCAAGATTTCCACTTTGTTCCTTGGTTATGAACAGCATAGTTATTGCTACTTTTACAGTATATTATGTCACTATATCAGTACAAATGTATACAGGTCTTACTAGCGTTGATGCAAGAGTTTACAATGCTATTTGGAAGACTCTATGCAGCAGAAATAGGGTCTCAGGAACACATTTTTAGTTCAGGGCTTTTATGAAGAAGTGATTATATGGCCGTATTTCACACCCCAATCCCAAAGCAATGGGTGTTAAAGACTGTGGTAGCCTTTCATTGCTCCAAATGCAAGTTGTTGTTTCAGAACAAGTTTAAATGCAATGGAGCCCTTATCCAGGTGCAAAACTACAGCAGAGAACAAATGTTGATGATTGACTTTAGTCTCTTAAAAGGGACTTGTCTAACTAAAACATCACAAAAAGTAATATGATATCACTTTCACCTACTGTTTGTTTTCTCATATGGAAGAAGTTCAGAGCAGATTAAATAATACAGCAGGCAGATGACTAATATTGTGGAGAATGAATACAAATGTTAAAATTGATTACACAATAGTGAAATGGGGACTCACAAAATGAGATTGATTAATGGATATTTCCACAAATTAATCCTATCAGATTGTGATTTGGTTACTGTTTTATTATCTTTTGTTCCTATTGTGCAGTGAACTCAGTACTGGGTGAGCTATGCTAAATTACACAGCTCATGCATTTGGCCTTGTAGTACTATTCCTACAGGAGAAACAGTCACTTCCAGTCATTACTGAGTGCAAGAGTAGCCAAAGGGGCAATGGTTTGTCATCCTGCAGCAGACTCAGAGCAAATCAATTTCCATGTTTGCAGCACAGTCAGCTGCCATTATCAAATACTGAAAAACGAATGTAGTATTATGCGTAATCCCTTACAACATAATCAGGTGACAGTACGGTCACGGCCCACCATTTCCCTTTTCCCTTGAGCGAAAGGTTTACACGCAATGTGTCACAGATTTTTAGACTAATGCACGAGTAATCTTGGTGTTCACGTTTAAAAGACAGTAAATTTGTTTTAGACTGGAAGAGGAAATGCCTGCCATTGTGGTGGGTTTAAACCAACTTACTCACTGTTGAATTTTCCCTTATCTAAACAATCCCACACAGTTACTTTACTGTAAAAGCCTGTGAAGCCCTAACAGGCCCTTTATTTAGGGCACAGCTTATTATTTCTTACAAAAACAATGGTGTAACACAAAACAAAGATATTTCTTGGACCAAAACAGGCTTTGGGGGCTCAGAGTCCTTTTTGACACATCTGTTGCCCTTTTTACACAAGAACGTAATCTGCAGTTTCTTCATCTCCACCCCAGTGATTTGTTAGTGGAACCTGGGGCTCCTTTTGGGTCTCAGGTACACACAAGGTCAGTCTGCCAGGGTAGGTGGGAGTTTTACATTTGCTACTGTTACCTTGCAGCCATTGTGATTGTGTGGAGTAAGCTACTGTTCAGTGTTCCAGACGAGTTGTCAGTGATTAGTGAAATTGAAACCATCTGTTTTTAAAGGCACTACCCAATGAAAGTGTGGTGAATCTGCTCCTTCAGTCTAGAAGAATAAAGACTTTTTTTCTGGCAATAACCTGCAAATTTCCATCTTGCTAAAAAGAAATGGTAGCAAAACATCTGCCTAGTTTTGGTGGTAGGCTCATAGACATTCAGTCCCCAAAATATTACTTCTGTTTGTTAAAGTGCTATGATTTCCATATGACTGTATTTAAACATCTATGCACATTGTAAACTCCAGCGAGATAGTGACTATAAGATATTAGAAACACAGGTTTAAATTGCCTCGTTTTAGCTAAAAGTCCACTTCTACGTGGATGAACATATCACTTGTGTTCTAGTGCGCACATTCGTTATCAAATAAATATGGGACAAGAGAAAGGAAAAATGTCTCCTTTCTCCCAGAAGAAAGAAGCAGAGAGGTTTCTCAAGAGTCCTTCATTTAACTTTGTATGAAATCAAAACATGCCCTGAAATAAAGTGAAGAGTATTGCTTGGTTTTATCTTGTGTTCAGATAACATAATCACTCCTGAACAAAATTAAAAGAAAAGAAAGTGTTATATTTTGTTGGAACCTCCATTTGAAAATAGAAACAAAAAAACCTTTAAATTTTAAAATTATTCAAATTGAGTACTTTCCCAAATTAAATTATAATATTTTGTTTAGAAAATAGATGGAGAAGTATAATTTAATTCTCTTTCCCTTTTTGCTTCTATGCCTCTTCTCATATCTCCTCTTATATTCTGCCACCTCACCAATAAAACTCTCTCAAGTTAAATTTAGTGTTTCTGGAAAAACACCAACCAGTCAGCTATATCTGCTGACAAGAATACTAGGAAAACATTATCCAAAAGCCAAGAGCAAAATGGGATCTGTTATTTTCCAAAACTGTGTTTCACACTGTAATGGTTATTCAAAGAAAAATCACAGTGTTGATCTCAAAGTATGGAAAATACAGCGAAACTTAGAGCATGTTGCTGCAGACACTCACTTTCAAACATAGAGACAGACTTTTAAAAACATAAACTAGTGCTGCTCTGTTGCTTTGATAGATCTCTGCTGCTTACATAGTGTAGAAATGAGCCTTTTTTTTACACAACTATTTTATACACAACTATTCTATACACAACTATTCACATACTCTATTTTTTTCTCTGTGGAAAGAAAAACAAACTTATTCCACCTACTGTCACTGTGAAAAGACTCAGAAGCTCCAAGTCCCACACACAATGCATGTAAGATAGTCTTCCTTTTAGTTTATGATAAGTTATTCAACAAGGTTCTGACCAATATACATGACTCAGTTCTCTTCGGATGAAGCAAGTTCATTGTAGTTGCCAAAGGTTAAGGGTGATGCCTGACATAAACGTTCCGGAAAACCTTAATTTCTGGTTTCCCTTGGAGGGAACTAGATTCTAATTGTGGTAAATAAGTAATCAGAACTGTGCTGAGTCATTATACATAAACAATTTAAATATTTTTTTTATTTCAAGTCCAAGTCAGGTACTCTCTGAAGTGTGTTAAAATCTCAGATAATTTACTTATGTAGATAGAGAAGGGTGTTGCTACATAAACATTTTTTAACAACCTCCCTTGACTCGCTTTTTACTGATGGTACTTTGGTGAATGAGGTTTAAAGCAATGACCTCTAGACAATAAATATATGTGATGAAAAGTAATGTTAAAGTATTCTTTTGGCAAGTACAAAAATGAGTGGTTTGATGAACTAAGAAAGTGAAAGAGAAAAGATCTGTATAGAGTAATCCTCACAGTGAGAGTTAGTCTGTGAAATTGTTTCAAGAGATGTTCTGTAAAATTGTTTTCCCAAGTAGGACTGAAATAGCTGCCAAAGGCCAGGCTCCCTGTGGGAGCAGGGTAAGATGAAAACCAGCATTTTCTGAGCAGTGCAGTAGCTCAGCAGCAGCCTATGGGCACTGAATGCAGTCCTCAGCTTTGTCTTTCTTTTCTCCTCATTGCCTACTAACTCCGACTTTCTTCTCTCCATCCATCCACTTGCTAATATTCTATGGTCCTCTCAGCTTTGAATTTTTACTGTCCTGTTTTCTTCCTTCCTCCTGCAATGCCCTATGACTTCCTTTATCATTAGCTTTAAATTCCTTCCTCTTAAATTTTGTCCTTCCATGTATCCTTCAGTATCTGACAATGACAGATAATAAATGACAGTGAGAGACAGACAATTAAAAATGATCCCAGGCATGCCTGTAGAAAGAAGTAAGGAGGAAGGGCCCTGCCTGAAACCCAGTCTCAGGTTTTCTAGATTCTGCCCAATTAAGGTCTGAAAGCGCTAGAGAAATCCCTGACTTTTCACTGTGTAGATTCTTATGCCATATCTGGGAAGGTTTGTGTTTTCCAAAATGCTCTTAAAGGAATCTTGCTTGCAAGTGTTCATCTTCATGGTTTAGCCAGACTAAAGATTTTTCTGGTTTTGGTTGGTTTTACCTCATGTGGTTTTCGTTGGTAGTTTTTTTTTTTGTTGTTGTTTTGTTTGTTTTGTTTTGTTTTGTTTTTTTCCTCTGAAAACTGTCATCAGGTTCCCTGTAGACTATATAGGGAAAAATTGAAGCAGCCATCTCCCACTCTCTCCTTCACACACACAGCTCATCATTTGTAAGGCACATCTTTTTCTTAACTATGTTATATCTGGAAGGCTTTTATCTCTGCAGTGATATTTCCTAATTTTTTGAAAAATCAGATCTTGAAGAAATGCTATTACTTCCTTAGTCTTATAATTAAAACAACCTAATATTTTCTATCAGAAGAGCTTGTTTAGTTACTTTTAATTTTTCCAGGCTTTACCTGATTGGGTGTGAATTTTCCAGGATTGATACCAGGCACAGGTGAGGCACAGGCTGCCTCTTTCTCTGCCTGAAAGCAAAAAATGTGGCTCAGAACAATACAAGAAATCTTTTGTTCATTGGAGACAGGGCTTGATATTTAGTAGGGAAGATTGCTGCACTAAACGTGTGTGCTTTTTTGTTATCTAAGAAAACTTTGCTTCAAAATAACCAAGGCTTTGAAAATACAATTAGACTTTATATGTAATAACTGAACATAATCATTAAAATTTGACAATTTCATTCTCTATTTTTGATATTTTGGGAAAATCCAAAAGTGCTTGGAGCCTTTCTGTCAGCATGGAGAGGACTTGCTGGTGGCTCCCCTGGTAAACTTCTGCACTTGCTTCTGCACTATTCTTTACCCACAGCAGACTGCAAACCTGGCATGGATTAAAGCTGGTTCAGCAGCCCTGTTTGACTGCATGGATGACAGCAGTGAAGAGTGGTGCACACAAGCCTGTTCAGGTTTCATGTGCTGAGTAAGGGCAGTGGTCACAGGATGGTCATATGATGGAAGTAATTGAATAAGACCCTGGAGGATCTCTCTATCTCTTTCTGTGTCTCTTTAGCTTTTCATGCATCTCTCCTTGTCTTCTCTGGCACAGAAGTTAGCACCTATTGCTGTCCAAATAAACTACTACATGCTGCAGAACATTAAATTCCCTGAAAGGCAGGCCCTGGACTTTTCAAGTTGGACATCCAAAATTAGTAGAAAATACTTATAATATTTTCTTATTGCCTTAGTCTCCTTTCTGGGCTGTTTCTCCACCACAGAAAGTATATTACAAGGAAAAGTGCCACAAAAAGAATTTAATGAATGTTTGTTAAGCATTTGGATATTACAGTCATGAACACTGTAATAGAGGCTACTAGGAAAGAATCCATTCATGTAATTTTGTAACTGGCATTGAGAGCAGAGGCTAAACAATATAAACTGTTTAAAACAGTAAATTAACTCTATCTATGCAATGACAAAACAAAATAGAGTGTAACTATTCATTGAGCAGCATTCATATTAACGCTGTAGGGAGCACTGGATATGGCCATGTAATTAAAGATGGTATCACACTGGAGCTTCTGAAAATGGCTGAGTGGATGCCATGAAAGCAATATTAATACTGTCATCTCCTAAATTCAAAGCACTTGAGTGTGCAGTTACAGCTTTCTATGACAGTAGACTTTGAGGCACCTAAAATGGAAACTTCAAATGCTGTTGGAGCTTTTCTTTATTTGTTTTAACACTTACATAAGCTTTCTGCACTCCAGAAGAAACTGGGATATTTGTGGTTTCAGTATAGATATTATCTGGGGTTTTTTGTCCTCACCCAATAATTTTGCTCTAATTGCAATAATTCTTTGCTCTTCTCAGTTGAAGAAAACTGTTCTCCTCAGCCTAGTACTACAGACACAGTTAACACACTTGAGTTCATCTTCTGGAGGGCCAGCTAACCTTTTTGTCATCACCATTTGCTCCCTAATGGAGACTTCTGGTTGAGAACCACAGGAATCTCAACAAACCTTCTCAGCTGTTGACATTTAGCAGGCCCATGAGATTTACCCTAACATGAGAAAGTAAATCCCAGTGATAAGCACTTCTGAAAAGTGAGAAGAAAGATGCCCTTATGCCACAAAGTGCTGATCCAGGAGTGCTGATCCAGGGTAGGATTATGCTGTTCATTTTAACATCTTCAGTAATTTTTTAAAATAAATGTTATGTGACTGATTTGCTGTTATTAATTCTGTTATTTCTCCATGCTCTTTCTCAGCATTTTTTGTCTCCTTTCCTCCCTCTTCATTCCTATTGTAATGATCACAGCTTCTAAATGTGGTTGTACCTTACTGTTGACTCAGCCCTCAGGATTTTTGCTTTTAGTTGAACATTAACAAAATTAAGAGTATGTCACAGACCTCTGCTTTTAGCCTTATCTTACCTCCAGTGTCCTGCAACTTGAATGAGAAACTGAAATAATCCCCCCATATCCCAGCTGCAGCTAGTTATTAAAGCAAATTCAGTGACTTCACGTATGACATTGTGGAGTTAATTCTGACTTTGCTTTGGTACATATTAAATCTAGGTAATGCTAGAGGATAAAAGTGGGAAACTGTTCTCTGGTGAGCCTTAGAGGAAATAGGTGACAAACTTTCACATCATTTTCTCTGCTGGTTTTCAGTGGGGATAACAAAAGAGCAGAGAGGGATCTGCTGAGATTTCCAAGAAAGTTAAAGATTGCAGCTGTTATTTCAGAGTTGGTGTTTAGCTTGGTCACAAGCATCTTACCCACATCCCAAAGGGGAATGTTCACAGAGTCCTTAATCACAGATTTAGAGTGTCTGTTGGAATACAATTGCGAAGGAGCTGCCCAAGGACTGACTTGTCCAAAGAAGTATTTTGTCTGGCCCATGACTGGGGTGCTTTGGCTCAGGCTCAGCACACACCTTGTGTTAGAGTCAGGATTTAGCATGTTAGGGATTTAGGAGAGATCAAGAAGAGAGGTCGAATGTAGGGAGGTGTGGGGTCTGTAAAAGGGATGTCCAAGGAAAGGCAGGCTGCCAAAAAAAGATTTCCTCTGAGAGCATTTTCATCTGGAGCATGGATGGGAATCCTTTTTTTTGGGGGGGTGTTTAGTTCTGAGTGTTGAATAGAGGTAATTTCAGGACAGAAAAAGCCCATAGTTCCCAGATTAGTTGAGATCTTCTGTAAAATCTTCAGTCTCTATCTCAGATAAGTGCATTGCACTGATTTAATCAGAAGGGTATTTTGCATTAGTGAGAGGGAAGAAAACTCATTTTGCATACTCTTTTTTTTTGTTATGGGGATATTTATGGGTTTTGCTTTTTCCACTGGGGCTTTTGTTTTCTTCTAGGCATGTTACCAGGCACTGGAGATGTTGCCAGTGATATAGCATTGGAGAACTTTGCCTCCATATTTTTCTTCGCTTTAGCTCTTGGCCCACGTTACTCTTCCTCTCTTCTACTTTCCAGCTTGAAAGTTCCTGCCATATCTTCCTGCTATAAGAAGTGTAGAAGTAGGAGTAACTATTTTTATTTTAGCAGATTTTTATGTAGCAAAGCATGGAGGGACAGAAAGCAGAGCCAAGTAAATGGGGCTTTGACATTTAGCTGGAGATCAGCTGTGCATTGCGCCCTGGAGGACAGAAGGCTTCTCACAAAAGGCAGTGATAGAGCCAGGTAGAACTACCAACCTTCTTTTGAACTCATGACTCCATTGTAACCCAAACTGGGCTGAATAGGTAGGCAGGAGTGAGCATAAGGTGACGTGATCTCTGTTTCTTAAAATAATTGCCCTTCAAGTATAACAACCAGCATTCAGCTAGATGGAGGTTTCCTTTGCTCGAAGAAGGTCTTTAGAAGTCTCAGCAGTGATACTGTCACAGTTAGGGAACATGCCATGACAAAGCCTGCTATGATCCACGATGTGATCATAAACGTGCTAGCGGAACTGATGGCCAATAGAGATGTGATTACTATGCTCTCAATAGCCACAACAAATCTCACTGGTATTCCAGTACTGAGAATCATCTCCAACAAGTGTGGACTGTGTCTGTTATGGACCTATGTGAAGGTCATGTTTTCTGCCTCCAAATGTGTGGTGGTCAGAAGTGACTTGGAAGTACCCTGGAATTTTTAATGAACATGTCCCTGATAGCTATGAATGATGCTGTAAGCAAAGTATTCTGAGGAAGCTGCTACAAACAATTCCCAATGAACAGATCTGGCATCGTACACTTAAAGGGAGTTGGGGTGTTGGATGCAGTGTTGGCCAAGAAAGCATGTTCCTGGGTCTTGCTGACAGAAGAGCACTATTGCTGTGCTAGCCAGACAGCTCCTGCTAGAAGTGGAAAATTGTGCCTGATTCGGAATGCACTCATTTGTGCCATACCCGGCAATCTACTGGTCCAGCACTGACAGTCGTGACCCAAATTGACCTGACTGTGAGCTGAAGTTCAGACTGATACTGTGTAAGAATTGCTAGTTCAAATTTCTCCTGTACTGTCTGGTGCCAATACACTGCACTGCAGTCAGAGAAGTTACTTACCTTGTGCAATGGAGAGTGCTTCATGTTTAGCTCTTGTTTTCCAAGTGTTCTGTTTTAAAACCTTCTTCTGTCTTTGAGCTATAAAACATGAATAGATTTACAAAGGGCTGGGTGTTGTTTTGGTTTGACCTTCCTATCCTGCAGAGCAATATCTTGTGGTGAGCAATTACTTTGATTCATTAATACTTTTTAGAGCACTTTTCCCTCCAAGATACACACTTTTGGATGAAGTAAAATAATAAGCCTTTTGAAGCATAAGTTCAATTGCTAGAAATCGAAATAAGCTCTTCAAGCTTTATAAAAGGAATTTAAACTTCCATTACACTGAAAATAGTACTTTAAATTCAGATGTGCTTTTGTTAAAAAAAATAAAAGTGAATAACAAATTAAATTATTTGCTTTGAAGTTAAGAGATTGTTTTTTCACGTTCAATATTACTTTTGGTGCTGTATAATTATTATTGCAAACCAAATGGCTTTGAACTAAGAATCAAATATTCAAGTGCTATTAAAAGTAATTTTCCCTGTATTTTTCTGAAACATTTTAATCAGATCATATAAAGTCAGGCAAATGAGGTAATACACAATATGTGTCCACTTTTCACCCTCCATAATAATTGCTTCAGTTACACTTACCTTCTCTAATACTGTTATTCTAATTATCTTATTTTGCAAGTTAGGATCTTTTTAACTACTAAGCTTATCTGAGTCAGAACCTACATATTATATATACTCCATATAACCTTTAATGGTAATTTCATATCGATTTAAGTGAAGTTTTTTCAGCCGAATAAAAATAAGCATATCAATTGAAATGTTTTGAAATCAAAAAAGCAGATACTTATGCTTAAATGCAATGCACTTATGTGCATATTATTTTCCCAAATCATGGTTTATATTGTAGATATGGTTTTACATACACAGAGTAATAGTATATTAATTTATATTTCCAAAATAAACCAACAGTTTCCTCTAGTTGCATAGATTGTATTACTTCTCAAGTTTTCAGCTTTAGAAATTTGAGTTACTAACAGTGTATGTTCAAATGTTGAGTCACATAAAGACTATATTTTGACTATCCCGACCATACAATGCAGTCTTGCAAACAATGCACTGGAAACTCTTCTGGGTTTGGTACAAAATTAAATTCTTTTGAAAAGATGCCATCCTTGTAACCCAAGAGAAAAGGACACAAAAAATTAAACACCTCTTCCTATACACTCTTATTAGAATCAGTCACTTTGAACACTATTGAGTGATATCTAATACTTCAAGGGGAAAAATATTCAATTGTTTTTTGGCTCATATAGTTTGTTAGATTTCAGATGTTATTCTCAGAGCAGGTGTATTTAGAAATTTCAGAAAGATTCTAATTCAGATTTTAGGGCAGACTGATTTTCTTTGGGACTTGAATACAGTTGAACTTGTACTCTCATTCCTTTGACAAGAACCTTAGTCAAGGATTTGAACATTTATTGATTACTTAGTTTTCTACACTATAATGAATGAATTAATTAAATTAATTAGTTGAATTAATGAACACATTTAACTAATTAAAATCACTGCTAACACATTCCAGCTTTCTAGTGAGATTACTTTGCTTGCCAAATATGTATCAAGACCTATTTTATCCAAATCATCTTCTAGTCAGAGGACAGGAATATGGTCTGGAAAATCTGTCTTTAATTTTCTTTTGTTAATAGAGCATATTCAGTGTGGGTTAGTGCTGTCTGTATTTGCCTCTTTCTATTTCCTCTTTGTTAATACACAACCATTTATCAGTCCTCATGCTTGATCAGCTAAGGTATCACCCAATATTCTCATTTATTTCCTCCATTCCTCTTGATGACTAAAAGCATTGCAGGTACTAAAATTGTTGATGACTCTGTCTGTAGTTTTCACTAGTAATTGACAAATCAAGTAGGCAAATTACTTATGGTGCATTGATTTATATTTGAAGTTTGTATAATAGTTTTAGCCATGATTAATTTAAAAGGAGTTCTCCTGTGAGTATACGGCGTATTTCTGATACCTATTTATCATCATTTGCTTTTAAATAAGAGGTGGAGCTAATCTTGGAAAGAGCGTTGCATGTTTGTTGGAAGGAAGCTGAATGCCACCCCAGTTGAAAATGCTGACTCATCTCTGTCTTATTTCCCTTTAATTTAAACTCAGCACAAAGCAGCAAGGGAGCTAAATCTTATCTTCAGAGGAGCAAATTAAAATTATTGCTTGAACAAGCCTTTGTGAACTACAGGGTTTAGTGAGAGAGGAAAAATGTTTTAAAAGGCATAGATAGGAGTAGATTTTCACAGAACACAGGTGTTGAGATGTTTGTAGTGACTTGGGGATACACTGGTTTTGTTTGTCAAAAAGCAGCAAAGCTGAAAAATTGCCAGTTTCTCATCTGAGGTATTGCCATGGAAGTGGAATGGGGAAGGTGGGTGATGATTTACACCTTGGAACCTGAGAGCCTGTCTGCAGTTTCAGAGATCTTTTGGCTTTTAAGATGTTGGTATGTTAGCACATACCTGCACCTCTACATAGTTCAAGGGGCATCAATGGACTTGGCATCAATTTCTGCCCCTGTAGCCTTGGCAAAATTTCTTTGTGATTTTTTTCTGGGATAAGACCAGTCTGTCATTTCTGAATGCTTGTTGCCTTGAAAGCAGGAAGACTTTTCATCAGCAATAAAAATCCAGATTTCACTCAAATGTATAAGTGATGCTTTCTAGCAATAAATTTGTTCTGTAGTTCTCGTTGGCTTTTTTCCCCCATACTATTGACATTTAATTAACATAGCACAGATTATCTCTCAGTAAATATGCAGCATGTTTATAAAAGCTAAACTGTCTTCCTGCTATGTTTCACTGAATGGTAAAATTAATGGTTTTTATTTGCTCAGATGGTTCTTTGGCCCAATCAAACGAGCAGATGCCGAGAGACAACTGTTATACCCTGGAAACCAGGAAGGAGCCTTCCTAATCCGAGAAAGCGAAAGTCTAAAAGGCGAATACTCACTCTCAGGTATATTCTAGTTTTTCATCTGAAGCAATGTTTTAAAAATTTCTCAGGTGATCTGGGCTTTATCATCTTTGAGAACAATAAACTGTGGGCATGAAAATGAAATTAAATTCATAATAATATTTTTTCCCAGTACATATATAAAGAAAACATGGCAAAAGTAATTTGAATTTATATTTTATAGAATTTGTTTATCAATATGCTCAGAACAGAAATTAACTTTATGCTCTGTACTGCCAGTGTTCTAGCTGGCTTAAAATAGATCGTGTTCTCATGATCAAAGCATAAAAAAAAGTACATTACAGTTGTGCACTATTGTTCTGATTAGTACACAAAACAAAAATTAAAAAAAAAATCATGTTGACAGATATCTGCAATTTAAGAAAATGAGATTTCTGTTAGAGCTCACACTTAGGTTTTTACTTATTTGTTTTCCAGGATAAAATTGTAGGAAGATGTTCAAAGCTGTACTTTATAATCAGTGATGTTTCATTGAAAATTTCAGTGTAAGCATCAGAAAAAATTATGTTGATGATGATGATGATGATGATGATGTATTTTGAAATTTATGCAAGTCCTGTATTTGGATCTGAAAGATTATCAAATTAGGACACTTATTTGTTAATAATTTTACTCACTCACATCTAAGTAAATCATGTTTTCCCTGCTGTAGATATTTGCCATTTTAGATAGTAAATGTGATTTTTCATTGGTTGTTTTCTGTGAACATTTCCCATCAAGCTTGCCATACAACTACGAGTCAGGAGTATAGTGTTGTCCTTGAGACAACAGGGCTATACACCCCAACTTCCTAATGTGCTCTACGTATGATATTCCAGAGACCAGGAAAGGCTTTGGATGTTTGTGAATAAACCATGAATAGTCATGTGCAGAATTATGGCAGTAAAAGGAGAGGCACCTTGTCTATAATCAGATTCTTTCATATTGATTCCTCTTTTTCCTGGATGATTGTGTGTCATTCACCTTCTTAGCATTACACAGAAACACAGTGTAATGAAATTTTGACAGATTCTTGGTTTCACTTTCCCAATTACAAGTAAAGTGTGTATACCTGCAATGTCTCGTGTAATGGGAGGAATGCTTTCTATTGCCAAGACAAAGAAACGTGGAGTGAAATACAGGGAAGTTTATTGAAATAAATGTGATGTTTACAGTTCTGGGAGAGTTTACTCCACAGTTTTCAGTTTGCACTCAGGCAAGTTGGTTCTTGCCCTGAAGTGCTTTAAGGAAAACCACCATCAGCAAGGAATCAGACTGCTCCTGAGCTGTGACAGAACAGACCCCGGCATGTGCACACTTCCATCCAAGGACTGTATTTCAGCCACAGACCTCTCAAAATGCTTTCTTTCCATGTGGCAACTTATTGCTATGTTACATGCTTTCAGCTTCCTCCCAAGTGTTCTTCATCAATGAACTGATTTCATCCAAGGACTGGGCTAGACTGATAACAGGGTGGTGTTATGCAGGGAAGGAGAAATAGGCCTGCATTATCTTCTTAATGATGGCACTTGAATACATGGTGCCTTACTAAAAATCAATGAAAAATCTTTTGCTTGTGCACCTAGGGGTGGAAATGCAACTTCTTTTTATTCTCCAACTATAGCCTTTTAGGAAAGATTTAAAATATTAATTATTTATCCTGCATCCTAACCACTTTTCTAACAGGAAAGTAGAAGTATCTTAGTTAAACTATGAGATACTCCAGAGAAAAATCCAAAAGAATGAAAATAAATATTAGGCCAGCATTTGTAGTAGGATAGGATCATCCTTTGATGCTGCTGTTTGTTTTTTTCCTTACAAATTTTGGATGGGAAATTTATTCTACCTGATTTAGTATTTTTGATTCCATTACAAAAGCTTGTGGTGGACATTTTTATGTTTTTGTGTAAGCTTACTTGGGAACAGGAGATTTGATGATGACTGATAACAGCAAGATATGAAACCAGCAGTGTGGATTTGTTTCATGCTAGTTTGTTTGATTAAGGAAGGTAAGGGCGGCACTGAAGAAAACAATATACACAGAGGCAAGGCTCCAGCTGCAGGAGCCAGCTCTCCTTCATGCACAAACATGGGCTGTCCTCTGAGCATGTATGCATGATTATAGGTATCATCTCAGATTTATTAAACATTTGTTCTCTTTTAAGCAAAGAAAGAGGATAAACTCTGAAGCAATCCATAGACACTATCGGTGCCATCATTTCCCAATGCTGCTAGATCTTTTAGCAGCTTCCCAGAGTTGAACATAATTTATCCTTAACATGCTACTTCACCCCAAAGAGCCAAATTTTATTTGCTGCTTACTGAATCGGCTTAGCTGAATGGCATCTGTTTGTATTGTGCAAGCTCTTTTGCTTCCAACCTAATAGTACACATCATGGTCTAGATGTTTTATGTCCATAATCTCATTACTTCTTGCCTACTTCTTGGAAAGCTAGTGCATTCTAAAGCAAACCATGAAATGGTTTGTATTGTGGGAAGCATCAGTGGGAAAGAAGGTTGTTTAGTTCACCAGGTGCTGTGGAGAAGGCAGTTTTCCTGCATCTCTCCTGTTAGTGCCATCAATAGGAATTATGAGACACTAAAGCTGAGGCAGAAGGATGGCTTGTATCTCCATGGTAGCTGATACTCTGGCAGGGGAGAAGTCACAAACTGATATTTTGGAATACATCCCTAATTTCTATTTCCAATTTTTTTTCAGTCCAGAAACATTAGACCCCAAAAGTCCCATCTTCTGTAGGTCTGACTGGTTTTGTTCTACCTTTTATTGCTGTTTTTGTTTCATTGCCGAGTAGATGATAATGGCTAGAAGAGAGAAAACCTGGCTTTCAGAATTAAGGTCTTTCAGAAAATATTTTAATTGTCTGTCCAGCATGCCATTTAGGTAAAAAAGAAGTTGAAAAGGAAGAAAGATTTTTACCCAAGAACCCAAAAACTGATTTCATGGCTTTCATGCTTGATTTCATACTCATATGGGCAATGAGATATATAAGAGATTCAATATTAATTAAGGAGACAAATGATCTCCTTAGTAAGAAAAAAAAAAGTTATCTTTCATGAAAATTACACTTTTTACTTCTAACTTGCCTTGTTGGGAAAACTCTCAATTTGTAAGATTTGGATAATAAATAATTATTTTAATTAAAAACAAAAATTCGTGTTCAGAAAGGTTTTTATCATCTGTGGATAGTTAAATGGAAAGCTCATCAAGCCAGATAGGTCATTGAGATGTGTTACTATAAATTTAGAGTGTTTGACATTTTAAAAATAGGTTTTCCCATTTTAAAAATGCACATGTTGTTGACAGATTTTTATGTTGATGACTCCAGCATCTGGTGTGAAATGCATTAAATTTTAAACATGTTGGTGCCATCTTAGACGTTGGCTCTTTTTAATTAAAAGCCATAATTTAGATGCGCTCAGCTTAATTGAGTGTCATTGCCAATGATAGCAGGAGGCTCTGTACTTAGGCCGCCACTGAATAATGGTATCTGAAAGACTTATTGCATTAAATAACAATGTAAATGGTTTGTGTTTACTGCAGCTATTTTTTCCATGCTCCTAAAAAAATATTGTGAGCTTTCCTCTAGGCCACACTGGGTTCCAGCATAGGAAAAGCAGGTAGTTGTTTAAGGCAGCAGACTCACAGAACTGGCAAAATCATGGCCATATTAAGAGGATGATTTTGGATCTGCCTCTGCACCCGTTCTGTGCTGGTGAGAGTGATCTCATGAGTCACCCTCCTCCCACATCCCCCCTGGGCACGGAGGCAGAGCAGAGGTGCTGGTGGCAGTGCTGCATGGCTAATGCTGGAGGAGCACTGCTCCCAGGAGCCGTGTTGGGACACATCGTTTTTGGCAGTAATGGCACATTAGTGTCTCCATGATTCATTTGGTGAAGGTGTTGACTCTGCTGATGCCACCATAAATTCTTGTGCCCTGGAGAAGGAGTAGTAAATTATTTTATTCACATTCTTCAGGTGGCAAAATCTACTTCTGCTTAACCCAATCGTGTGAAGATGGATAGCTGGGAGAGGATAATCCTTCTGCTAGACTGAAACCATGTAGAAATCTAATGGGGAGCTGTAATTCTTTTGGAAAGGGCAAGTTGAGGAGAAAACCTCTGCAGTCTTCAAACCCAGCTATTGTCAAGCTGTGTGAAACTGAAGTTAGATTCCTGTCCTGGTTAGTAATCTGGCATGGATCTAGAGATGACTGGAAGGTGCTATGGACAGTTCTTTCCTGAGTGACATGTGCTCTGTGTAATGTTGGCAGAGGAGCCACACCGTGCTGCAGAGCTGCAAGTATGTGCTGTAGGACCTGTACAGCCAGATTCAGCCCTGAGATACAAGTAAACAACCCCCTGTCAAACACTGCACTAATCTCAGCTACTTATTAGAAGACGAGACGGTATCAGGGCAGAAATTTTCTCCAGCTTCTCCACACACATCACCACCTGACCTGGATGCTGTCAATCATAAGGCTTTGTAAAAAGCTCATTTAAGAAATTAGAGCACATCCTTCAAACCAGCTCTTGCATTATTAATATTAGCCACTTCACAAGTAATAGTTATAATACTACTAATAAATAAATCAGGTAGTCAAACTACTATTACTTGTGATACACAACCGAGACTGGATTAACACAGTCATCGTGTTGACCTTTTGTTCAATGCATCATAAAGACTAATTAATTTGTCTGGATTAATTTTCCTGTGAACTTTGGAAAAGTCATTACATTTTCAGACTGAATTACTCTTTCCTTCACCTTACTTCAGCTCCGTTTCCAAAGGATATAACACAAAAACATTAATAAATTTTATAGTTAAAAAGTAGTAATTATGGGTGTTAATTCAAAAAGAAATATAATTTTAAAAGTGCAATATAATATGGATTTTGTTTACAAATATTCTCATTCCTGTCCTCACGCAGAATTGTAAGTTCTCTGGTCCCTAAAAATACTACCTGAGGTGGAGTATTTTGAACAGCTCCTGTCTGCCCTCTGGTGGTTTGGGATGGCAATCTCACAGTACAGTGCAAACATATTTGATCATCCATGATAGTACTTAAAGAAAGAGATATTTCCCTTTTAATTTCATCACTTAGATGGTGAGAGAAATTATTCTTCATATCAGCTTTGTTAATTTCATGCAACCAATTCTATATTTTCTCTGCATACAATATGTAACCATGTTCTTCTGTTATTATGACCAAAGTTATTGCCAAGATCCATGCAGTGGTACAGGATAAAGAATCTGTCTTCTAGGTTTATTGTGGAACACTGTTAATGTTAGAGCTAACAGCTGTGGCCTTCTGAGGAGCTAAATCAGTTACCCTTCTGTATGTGATAGAAGCTCTCTACTGCCCATTGAACATGGACAGTGATGTCTAAGTAGTGGAGTGTCTTGTAAATAACAGCCACATAAGCAACTGAATACCTTTTCAGCTCTTCTGTGCTGCCCTCTCTGGTGATTCTGAGCCTGCTATTGCTTCTACTGATATTTCTTTGTAAAAGAGATCTCCAATTTTTTTTTTTTTTTTTTTTTCTGTGACTTATATACACTTTTTGTCTCTCTCTGATCTGGTGCTGGTCCAGGTCTAGCCCCAGCATGCAGCGGCTCAACCTTTTTTCTGACACATCTAAAGAGTGCTCTGATGGTCACAGGGAGGGACACTGGCTGTCATGATATGCAGATAAGTAACCTACAGGAGGTGAGGAGTGGTCTTATTGATTAAGACACAACAGATTAAAACAAAACACATTTAAATGGAAATGAATTAATCAACTACTTGAAACAGAGCATTATTCACCTGATTTTTACATATTCCAAACATGCATAAAATTCAAAAAAACCCTTGGGAGATGTGAGTGCTTTTCAGAGAATCATGGCCATGTGGAGGGTATATCTCTTTCCTCTGAAATGCCTGCCAGCCCAGCAGCTGCTGTTTGGACTGTTAACACTAAAATAAAGGAGGATTAAGGAAATATTAAAAACTGACTAAATGATTGCTGTCAGTTAAATGCTTTTGGCCGGTTTTGGTGTCTTCAAAGATGGGAAACATGAGCTGCCTCACAGAAGATGTATTTATGTACTTCTCCATCAGTTCTTGTGGTGCAGAATCTCCAAATCTGAATACCTGAAGACTAACATACAAGATGCATTAAGCTATCTGAACAATGGGCTTTCGTTCGAAAGAGGGTTTTTATAGTTGGCATATTTGAAACTAAAATAATTTATTTTAAGGTCCTCATAAATATATTTAGGAACCTTATGATGGTTTGGGCATAAATGATACTGTACCACTGCAATAATTCCTGGACACTTAATATATTTAAATCTTTTTAGTTTTTGATGGTGAATCTGTGAAGCACTACAGGATCAAAAAGCTGGATGGAAGCTTTTTCCTGAGCAAAAGGAAAACTTTTAAAACTCTGAATGAGTTGGTTGACTATTATAGAAAGAACACTGATGGCCTCTGTGTGTTGCTCAGGCAGCCATGCCTAAAGGTAAGGAGTGGATGCTACACTGTGCAAAGTATTTTTTGTGAGCTAACTCATCAGATATCTGTCAAAAAGTGTTGACCCCATATCTGCTTCTACCATTTCAGAATGTCGATAATCTGCTTGTATTCAGGAAGTTCTGGGTAGTGTTATAGTTTCATCTTGAGGTTGACAAATTAATAATAAAATACCATGCTGTTTTGAAAAAACCATCAAGTGTCTGGGGGGAGGCGGGGGGAAATATGCCAAATCCTGATTTATGAATGCCTTTTTATAAATATGTATGGAGATGAAATCTCCAGCTTCCTAACTCTAGCTGTCCATAAGTAATTACTGAGACAAAACCACAAGGCTCTGGCAAACAATACGTCACTGTTCAAGAAGCTTGCGAGAGGGATGATTTCCAGTTTTTGCTTTTAATGGCAGGATATTTTCTTTAGCATATTTCTTATTTCTAATGAAAAGCACACAGTACGTGGGTTATATTTTATGTTCTCAGCTCACTTTATCGCATTTGTTTAAGGAAACATTATTTATATCTGTTCCAGCTTTACATAACATAGTTAACAATGATTTGTATATGCTGTTGAAAAAATGTTGCAAGTCTCAATTATTATATTATTATTTATTTTTAACCAGATACAAATTCCAGCTACTTTTGATTTGTCTTATAAAACTGTTGATCAGTGGGAGATAGACCGACTATCTCTGAAATTGGTGAAAAAATTAGGATCTGGTCAGTTTGGTGAAGTATGGGAAGGACTGTGGAATAATACCACCCCCGTGGCAATCAAAACATTAAAACCAGGTATGTGAATTATTCTTAAATGTTAATAATATGAAATATTAGCAAGGGTGCTCCTTTACTTTCTAAATGCTACAGCAAAGAGAGCCTATCCATATGTGCACTCATTCTTAAAATCCACACACCTAAACATGAAGATTAACAGAGCTCTAGGTCCAGAGTACATTCTTTGGTAATTTGAATTGCAATTTTATACAGTTTTCTGTTTCTAGATGAGCTGAATTAATTAAACATCTGTCTCACACAAAAAGTCAACTGCAACAAGGGTTGTACCTATTTTGTATGGTTTTGTTTGTATGGAACTGAGTAACTTTAGATATAATGATCTGTAGGTGAAGTAATTGATTTACTACTGGTTTGTCCTCTGTAGAATTTTTCTAGTGATTAGGTGCTATATTATAGTGATTTCTTTCGTAATACATAATACTTATTATGCCAAGTTTGTATTGAAGAAGTGCTTTAATCCTAGTATTGCTTGAATAAAATTTCTTAAAGTTTTTGATACACAACGTTTATACCCACTATTTGCATGTAATATAAGATTGTGACTAATACAGCTTTTAGCATTTTTCTTAATTATGTTTCATTAACTTCAAGTAATTTGTGCATTTTAAATTGACAACATAAAATATCTGCCAGCAGATGGCAAGAATTACATAGATAAGGGAGGTAGCCTGGATGATATACATGTTATTTAAAAAAGAGATAACAACATGAGCTGTGGTTAATTGAAAAAGCTTGTGCGGGGCACTAATGAACATGGTTCAGGAAGCAGAACAGATTCAGACCTTTGATTCAGAATAAGATCAATATGCTTGAGCACTGCTTGAATGGTCTCCTGAACAGGGAATTTAAGCATGTGTTTTAAGGCTGTCTCGTATCAGGACATTGTTTGTGATTCGGGACATGCAAATTGAAAGGAAATAAGCACCTTTTTTTTTCCCTTTGCTTAACTAACAATATAAAAACTGCTCAGACTAAATATCTTCTATAATTCATATGAAAGACAGACAGTACTTTTTTCAGTGAAGAGGTGCATCTCCCTAGAGACTCAGTAAACAGAAACCATCTTGAAATCTCTTTCTCACTGGAATAAACATAAGGCTCACTGCAAACTTGTTATCACATAGAGACTATCACAGTACAATGGAAGAAACTCCTTCAACTGTGATTCTTTTTGTAGTATCATAGTCCACCTTGGAAAAAGGGCTCGATTAATCAATACTTTTTCTATCTCAGTTTTTTCCACTCTAGTCTGACTCATGCTAAGGTCAACAGCAGTAGTCTCACTGATTGCATGGTGGGTCGTATAGAGTTAGGGCAGATAGAAGCCCCACCTGGATGCGGTGCTTGGATAGCAGAGTTTGTGACCTGATACTGTGATAAGGAAGCTGTGCATTGCACGTAGTGTTGCTCAGAATGAAGACTTTGATTCCCAAAGCCGTCTTGATAAATTATGTAGTTAATGCGGAATCTCTTATCACTGTACTTTGTGAACTATCTCATTCTACAAGAACAGTAAAACAGTCAGAAATGTAAGCATTTAACCTTGTAGTACTTCTTCTCCAGGGAATTATCCTCTTCTATGCAGGGTTTTTTCACCATTTGGAGGGCCTTACAGTGATCAGCACATTGGTTTTCCATAGCTTGTTCTCATTGTTACTCATGAGGAATAACACTTCACTAATTAAAGACAAACCACAACACCCTCACCCTAATCTGAGTAATAAATGTTTACCTTGGTACTAATAAAATTTCAGCAAAGGGTAGGGCTGGTAATTTCATTCACCATAACATAAAGTTGATAAATGAATGGAAAACATAATAGTTAATGAGTAATCAAGAAATACATTTTGCTGATGACTGAAGCTTCCAATATTCACATAAGCAATGTTTCAGGCTTCAAGTGTAACACACTGTAAAATGATCCTCTCCTGTTGCTTGGCTCAAAGATCTAAATCACTTGTCTTACACTGTGGCAGGAGAGGGCGTATTTTAAACTACAGACTTTTCACTAAGCTGTGTTACAGTTTAGACTCTCTGGACAAGAAAGTAATCAGAACAATGGAGGAGTGTGTTAAACTTGAAGTGATCTGGCAAATATAGGGGGCTGAGATGGAAAAGGTTCGGTTAAAAAGGCTTTACCACTGGACAAATTGTGAAATGGAACAATGCTCTTATTACCAAGCAGGAGCAGGTTGATCAAGTAGGGTAATCACATGGTGAACTATAGAGAAGAGCATAATGCAATCAGCATGTCATAGATTTATAGGCCTGAAGGCCAGAAAGGATTTCTGTTACTTGGAGTTTTTCTGTCGAACATTGTTTTGCAGTGTACATCTGTTCTAGACAGTATATAGTCTGAATACTTTGCTGTTATTTGCCATTACACATCATCCCTCTGCTGAGATTAGTATTTATATTTAATCAAAACACAGCTTGTTCTTGACTACACAATAATGAGAAGTCTTCTAGTCCTAAGATGAAGGCACTGTAAGAATGTGGACCTAATTTCACATTCAAATTTCCCTATGTCTTCTCTTTAACCCTTGCTATGTCTTCTTGTAATAAAATAAAAGCCTATTTGTATGTATTAGTTTTTCTTTCCATTCTAGAGGTACACACAGAGTGAGTTAAACCAATTTTCAGTTGTCTTTAGAAAGGCTGCATGTAGTTTCTTGTTATATAGTATCATTCTCATTTCTCAAACAGTTTTTTTCTGGACTTAAACTAATCTCTAGATATTTCTGCTAAAAGGCTTAAAACCAAGTACGCATCCTGGCCTGTATCAGCAATGGTGTGGCCAGGGGGACCAGGGCAGTGATCGTCCCTCTGTTCTTGGTGCTCGTGCGGCTACACCTCAAATCCTGTGTCCAGTTCTGTGCCCCTCAGTACAAGAAGGACATTGAGGTGCTGGAGTGAGTCCAGAGAATGGCAATGGAGCCGGTGAAGGGTCTGGAGGCTAAGTCCTGTGAGAAGTGCCTGAGGGAACTGGGGTTGTTTAGTCTGGAAAAGGGGAGGCTCAGGGAAGATCTTATCACTTTCTACAACTGCCAGAAATGAGGTTGCAGTGAGGTAAGGATTAGTGTCTTCTCCCAGGTAACAAGTAATACAAGAAGAGGAAACAGTCTCAGATTGTGCCAGGGGAGGTTTAGATTGCATATTGTGAAAAAGTTTTTCATGGAAAGGGTTGTCAAGCATTGAAACAGGCTGCCTGGGGAACTGATGGAATGAGCATGCCTGGAAGGGCTCAGAAGAGATGTGGATGTGGCTCTTGGGGTCGAGGTTTAGTGGCGAACATGACAGTGCTGGGTGAATGGTTAGACTCAGTGATCTTATAGATCTTTTCCAACCTTAATGATTCTATGACACTATGACCTTCCAATATATAGGAAAAAATTAATCTCCCAGAATTCTGGTGAGATGGAAGTAATGAGTTTTCCTCAAAGCCAGCTCTCCCTTGATGTGTGATTCCTGACTTGTGAATATTTAGGGTATTCAGAAATCTATTTCCATTCCAGTTTGGAGCAAGAGCCAATTTTTCAAATATTTTATACAAACTGGAAATTTCAGGACTGCTGCTTTCAGAAACATTGATGTGCAGCACACTAGCTACATTTTCCCTCTTTTTAGGTATCTAACATCTCAGATGTGTCAGGATTTTTTAATAATTAGCAGGAAAAAACAAGCACTCACATATCAGATAAAACATATTATAGATTAAAAATGCATGTTACAATGAGAAAATAACATATGCTATTAAAGCACATTTCTTTACACTGATTGTAAAATCTGGATTCCAGGAATCCAAAAATCTTAAAACACCTTCCTCCCTGCCACCTTCTTCCTGGGCTTAACTTCATTCCCGAACTCTCTACCTCCTCCTCCACTGTGGTGCAGGGTGACAGGAAATGAGGGTTGTGGTCAATGCATTACATGTTGTCTCTGCTGCTCCTCCTGCCTCAGAGGAAGGGCTCCTCACGTTCTTCTCCTGCTCCAGCACAGAGTCCCTCCCACAGGAGAGTCCTCCACAACCTTCCCCATCGTGAGTCCTACCTCTAGGCTGCAGTTCTTCACAAACTTCTCCAATGTGGGTCTCTTCCATGGGATGCAGTCCTCCAGGAGCAGACTGCTCTGGTGTGGGTCACATATTTGCACTCCTCTCTTCTCTGGCTGTTGCTGGTGTTGCACAGGTTTTCTTTTCCCCCTTTTTAAATCTGTTATCCCAGAGGTGCCACCACCATTGCTGATGAGTTTGGCCTTGGCCAGCAGCGGGTCCATCCAGAAACTGCCTGGCATTGGCTCTGGACATGGGGGAAGTTTCTAGCAGCTTCTCACAGAAACTACACTGCAGCTCCCCACTACCAAAAGCTTTCCACTTAAACCCAATATATTCTGCATCTCAGCTCCCTGGATCACATATGTAAGAGCTATCATTAAAGTCCACATTCATCATACAAACTTCATGAACTTCACTAACATCAAGAAAAAGAATTCTCGACACCAAAAGCAAAATACCATAATCATGATACCAAAGTCAACAATTTGCACATAATCCATCCTTCGTCCCTTCAGCACAATTACAACTGAAATTCCCTGCAATCATTCCACTCTTTGCTCTCAAATATCATTGTCAATGTCTTGCCCATTACGTCTCCTTATTCCCTTTACAATCAGTTGATCGGTGTGACTATAAACAAGCAGTAGTAATGTGATGCCTTCATTCAGATAATTCTCTGGTTTGCTCACTGGTTCACTTGTCTCTGCTTTGGAGACATCTGTGACATTTTACCAGCCAAAACCATAGCCATGAATGTGTGAATGAAAAAAAAAAAAAACCATAAGAACATCATTTCCTTATGGAACATCTCTGACTTTTGAGCTGTTGACCCACAGTTTTCAAAGAGGTGTAGGGATCAGTAGACAAAACAATAGTCTAGAAACCAGCAGTTTCTATTTCTGGTTTTGGCTCTGCACAGCACTGTCTTGATGCAGGTCCCTGAACATGTCATTTCACATTTCTGTTTTTATTTCCTCACAGAGACATTGTTTTTTCTATTTAAGTGGAAATCATTGCAGCAGGGATTTGCACTTTGTCCTATGTTGAGTGTGATGGATTTTCTAGAACCTATTGTCTGGGCTAGCTTGCTTCTCCAGCTGTCAGCATGTGAAGCAGACATCTATCATCACCAATTAATTGTATCTGATAAAGTTCCCTATGCCTGCTGAAATTGACAGATACATTTGTCATTATCATGTTGTAAAGCATCTCCCAAGCTTCTCTCTGCATGGAAGCTACCCAAGCATGATTTTTTTTTTTCAGGAGGCTTTCCCAAAATAGTGTCTGGGTTTGTACTAGTTTTTAATAATATTTTCAGTTCTTTAATATGTCATCTCTTTAATATATATGCAGTATAAGAAGCTTTGCACTCAGGGAAGTCCCCCAGTTTCCCTGAAAAAAAGAGGTTCTTTTATTCCATTTAATTCAGTATGTGGCCTTACACTAACTTGTAAGTCTACTTCTGTATGGTGACAAAGTTGTTTGAGAACATCCAGATACATATTATTCATCTGTTAATGTGAATAGGTTTTTTTAGTCTCTTGTGTTGCCAGATACTTGGTTTTTTAATGTTATTTCTTGTTTACTCATAAACTTCTTCAGAAGATCATAGTTATACACTCAATGTAGTCTCCATGTAAATTAATTTTGTATAAACTTCTTTAGAAGACTAGGTTCCTCTGAAGTACAAGATTACTTTGAAGCAATTTGGGAAGGTTTATTGAAAGTTGCAAACAAAGGGTCTTGTGAGGGGTTTATCAAATATTTAAGGGCCATTTATATTTAGGCCATCAGAATCTGGGAAATAGCTGACTTTCCTCTCTAACTCATTTCCAGATTATCAGTGTTTATCTTAGAATGTGGAGCTTCTTCAGATCTAGAAAAAAATATTTTCAAAGAGAAGTTAATCCGAATTGATATACCTGTTTTAAGTAGGCTTAAGATAGAGGTGATTCCTGGAAAAGCAGCACAACATAGAGCATGACAAAGAAAGAGATTCCAACATTTTGTTTTTAAGAATGATTTTGACATTTAGTAAAACATTTTTCATTCAAAATACAGATTGTCAAAACCATATTTTTTTCAAGTCCTGATAAATCTACTCCCAAACTGGTATCTTGCACAAAAGAAGCCTTTACTTGTTTCAGTAAAGGCTTCTGTTAACTAATTGTTTTATGACCAAGTAGTTTCTACTTACAGGAATCTGTTCTTTATCCTGTGTTTACCACTTTCAGCTGAAAATGTATATTTCATTAAAAACACACATATTCAACTACAAGCTGAAATCCCTCAGTTATTTGAAACTTCGTGTGGCATGTGTTTCCTACCTCAAAGGGATGTACTCTAAATTCTTTGCCACTATTGTGACAGGCTTTATCCAACTAATTTGTAACAAGCATGTTTGGTTGCTTTTAGATGCAGTTTTTAATTTGCTTGTTCAGTTGCTAAAACCTAATCTTACGCAGAACATTCATAAAGACACTTTTACATTTTTTTCAGTTGGCATCCAATCTTCTTATTAAGTACAGTATAAGATCTAAGGGTTCTGGGGGGTTGGGGCACTGTCTGCTACTTGTACTACTTCATGATATAAACTAAGTAAAACTGAAGGTTACATATGCTCTTTAAAACATGCAGGAAATACTTATTGACCTTTTTCTGATTTGTTATCATTATTATCACTGATATTTGCTTTTACAGTGTAGAAAGGGAGTTGCAGCTATTCAGCTAATGGAACACTTCCCTCCTGATCAATTTATTGAAAGTTGTCATATGTGAAAAACATGTTGCTTGGTTTCATTTTGTTGGAAGAAGTTTATAGCATGATTAAACTGAGAAATTCCTTGTAGGCAAACTTTGATGGTGGGAACAAATCAGACTGTCATATTCTATGGTGTGAAGAAATCCTGTATAATGATCCATAGAGGGTCCATGATTTGGTAGACCTTAAGTGAGCAAGTACTTTATCCTTTTTAGGATCAACTTGTCAAATTTTGGCACTGATGCTAAATCATTAGCCATGCTCATGCATTTGCTTTTGGATGCAGAATGCTTCATACCATGAAGCTTCTCTGTAGATTTTAGGATGATTTTTATGACAATGCATATACCTTGAAACGAGTGAGCAAATGGGGCACAATTTCATTAATATACTCACAATATTAAAGTGAGTCTAAACCCTATAAAGACAACCCTAGATTTCTTAAAAAAATTCTTTTAATCTAGAATTGGTGGAAAGTTCAAGTAAATCTGTAAAGATTGTGCTATTCTAAACAGGAAAAGGAAATAGAGTAAGCATTACAGATATTTGGGGTTTTCTCTCTGTCATAATCTCTGCTTTATCCAGACCAGGTATGATCTGGTATATTATCATATATCATATATATATATGGTATATACTCTTTGTGCAGGCCCCCACTTCCCTCTGACATTGACTAAAGAAAATGAGTACAGCTTGTACCTGTTGAGGAGATGTATTATTGGCTGCTCGCCATTTATTGATGGTATGGAAATTCATTAACTTTGACCATTCCTCCTAATGACATCCTATAAAGTGTTGCCAAATTGGGCACTGTGGGAATGGCAAGGGAAGTATGAGGACACGGAAAAGAGGAGTACCTGTTCCTTGCAAAGTAATCTTTGGTCTCCCAAGTAGCAATGTCAACTGGCTCTTTTTTCATAAAATCTATGTCAGGAGCATTTCTGAGTCATTTTTCTTGTATTTATGTGAGGATATGAAATCACACATCTTCACTATGTTTTGGGAAATAGGTTGGAGCATTTTTCAGGAGGTGGCATTCAAGGTAGGTGTTGGGTGAACAGGATGATTTTTCCATTTCATTTTGTTGAACAGATTTTCTGTTGGAATTTTATTGATGAGCTATTTAACATCTTTCAAGAATTTCACTTAATTTAAACATCTGTGTTTGGAGCAGTCAAATTCCCAAATGAACCTTTTAGGTTACCTAATATTAAAAAAAAACCCATAAAGACTTATTCTTGCAGCCTTGGCTTCTCAAATTTCTCAGTCTGCCTACTGAGTAAGATGAGTTTGTTTTTAAACATGACATAGAGCAAGATAACTTGGATAACTAGATTTTTTCCTTCCCAGTCTTCAGTGTAATATTTTCTTAATTAAAGTGTTTTGATTTGGGAGGAAGGAGACATTTGAGTAGTTGAATAATTTCAGATTTGCTTGTACAAGCATTTTGAAGCAGATATTATTTATCAATTTCCTCAAACATCTGACAATATCTGATCACTACTGGATCATTCATATAGAAAGCTTTGCTTCTTTATTTGTGCATGTTTTCCTAATCAATCCCCTATTCAGGTCATATGAGCTTTAATCCTAAATTTGCTATGACTTTAGCTTCCTGTGCCATTTCTGATTGCTTCTTTGACATAGTTTCTGCATTGGTTCACTGTGCATATGAATAGAACTAGAGATGTTATGACTTTATGTAACACTTAAAAAGTTGGCATCGTTTGCTGTCAAGACACTTTGGTATTTTAGGGATTGTAAAATTAATGTTACATCTGTGAATACATTGGTATTTCTAATAAGGTTGCTATTACATGATCATTATAAATAGCTATTTGTTTTTGTATCTATAAAATGCAGACATCTTCTCTGCATATGCTAAACTGATTTCAGTGCTTTCAGGATTTGATTGGTGAAGCTGAAAATATAGTGCAACATATTTTTATTGCAGCACTAGTTCTCTCAGAAATTTTACGTTCATTTCCTAGACGCTCTCACCTCAGTTTCTGGTCCTTTCCTTAACCAGTTTTTTGTTGAAAATGTATCCCTTAACATTCTAGCCTTGCTTTTTTTTCCTGTTTGGGGGAGGCCTGGGGGCAGTTGATTTTAGCCTTTATATTCCTCATGGCTGGGACACATATGTTCTCCGTCCCTACGCAACTGGCATGTTTCACTCATTAACTGTTTATTTCAGCTGCACTGTCTCTTTTCCGTGGGAACTGTGAAGATTTGAGATGCTAATGTACTTTCAAAGACAGAAAACAATCTCAGTTACTCCCTTAAGACTGCTCGGCTGCTAGGAAGGCCTTTAATAACCTCAGCTTATGTTTTGTTATGTGCTGTTGTTTCAGGTTCAATGGATCCAAAAGACTTTCTGAGGGAAGCACAAATAATGAAGAACTTGAGACATCCAAAGCTTATACAGCTTTATGCTGTCTGCACTTTGGAGGACCCAATTTATATTATTACTGAGCTGATGAGATATGGAAGTCTTCTAGAATACCTTCAAAGTAAGCAAATTACTCTAAACTCATTTTAAGAGTGCTGCAGTTTAGTAAATACACTAACATAAAAGATAGAAGTACAACACCCTGGTTTAAAATAAAAGCTGCATTATTTGTTCATGTGGGGGGGGTGAGAAAAGCAGAAAAAAAGGTTTATGAATTTTCAATGTGCCAAAATACTTGAGAAGTAGGAAAGAATCACATTCACAGTCTGATTCTTGCCTTATAATGGCCCATATTTTTTCATGCAGTTCTACGAGTAGATGGGAACTTACACAAAGTAATAAAAATATAAGTATCCAGAAGGATAGGTCATGATACTTGACATGAGACAGAAGCACTTCCACAAAATGTACTTAACAGCTTTGAAAACTATTACTAGTCAGGGATAGCTTTTCACTACAAATTTGTCCCTTGCCTATCTCATCAGGGCTTTTATCTCAGCAGCACTTCAAAGTACTCTTTTGATGGCAAATAATAATTAAAAATAAAATTGCACAGCCTGGAACAGACTAGCATAATGATTGCACTTTTAAGTTCACTCCTGTTACTGGGAAACACTTGATTCTAGTGTTGTTACCCATTTTCAGTTTAGCAGATGTCTGTGAGATGCTAAATGTCTTTAAAGCTGTAATGATCTCTTGAAGACAAAATGTTTGCTGCTATTGTCATGCTGAATTTCTTCTCTGTTTCCAGCCCATAAAGCAAAACCCTGTGTAATACCACAGACAGCACTTACCATGACACACGCCTTCCCCCATCTTCTCTGTGGAACCATTTTTAAATGGGTATCTGTCCACTCACGATTACAACTAAAGAAATATCTGACACAGGAACAGCTGTACCATAAACTGCCCAGAATGGGTTTGCCATGACGTTGGGCCAGATCAGCTACAGTTTTGTAGGCATTTACTGGCCAGAGGTAGCAAGCCACAAATTTCCTTTAAATTCTCATCTTTGGTGCCTTTGTGTGCAGGTTGCCACTTATCTGATTGAAAGAGACTGGAACATCAGGAAATGATTGCTGTGCATGGAAACATTTATTGCACTGGAGAAATAGCTCTGAGAAAGCCAGGATGAGTCACAGCTATTGTGAGGTGAAAACTGGCCTGTTAGCATGCATGGAGTAAACATGTCCAGGGCACTTCAGCACTGCAGCCTGTTTGTGGATCAGTTGCCAGCATATGCACAGCACCCTGCTCCTTGCCTAAGTGCTCACTCTTGTAGCTCTTCATCAGAGACTGTGGAAAGTCAGTGGGTTTCCAGGCAGCCATCAAGATATCCATAATAATGTCCAGTTGAAATCCAGCCTAGAGGTATCCCTCCTTGTCTGATGGCCGATGCACAGGGCAGTGCACAGAACTAAGAGGCGGAGGCAGAGATCCAAGTGTTTAGATAGGTATTGTGGTCAGAGAAAAGATTTTGCTGCCAGTGAGAGTAATAAGGAAAGAGATTTGAAGCTTATATAGAGCTCTGTGACTGGAAGTGATCTGTGTCAGCTGGAGTGCACAGCTACTGATAAGTTTTCTTGAGACTCAGCCTCTGCAGGGAACAGAAAAATATTTCCAGAAAGCTTCTGTCTCTGTGTGCACTGTGGGTAAATACGGCAAACTAGAGCAGGCGAAAGTCCAGAGATATTCTTTGTTCCTATTCCCCTCCTAGAACTGCATGGTATGCTTTTCCAGCTTTAAAAGTCCTTAATATTTTATTCACAGTTACTATCACATTTCCTCGTAATGACAGCTACTTAATAATGATGGACATGTGAATTCCCTGTGCACACCGTAAATGTACTTTGGGAGAGTTCTTGATGAACACTGCTATGCAGAGTTATTGAGCTGCCACCAGTATGAGAAAAATTCACCTGAAAACTTTTCTTTGTTATCGGAAGTGAATGAAATCGCCATAAATGTATGAGTGCTTTTATCAATTCTGATAGACCTGGGGCTTGTTCCGGCAGGGATGCAGTCTTGAGGTTCAGTGAATTATTATGGAGGCAATATCCTCACTGGAGAAAGTGCCACTTATTTATTTTTCTTTTTTTTTTTTTTGTCAGATATCTGTCAATGAGAATATTTTCCTGTCTTTTCTGCATGAGATATTGTGATTGATTGCTTAGAACAGGGTGCAGACCCCAAGACTTCTTTAATATTTTCTCTAATAAATTTTTCATATGAGGTTGAGGGTTTTGTCAAAAAATATTAGGAAAAAAGGATGTGGAGGTGCTACATTTTCTTTATCAATAAAAGAATAATCCATGGGAAGATTTTATATATTCAGCAGTAGTGCCTGATTTTGAGTGTGGAAGTTCCATAAACATATATACCTAAAGGGAGCCTACAAGAGAGCTGGAGAGGGACTTTTTACAAGGCCAGGTAGTGATAGGTCAAGGGGGAATGGCTTTAAACTGAAAGACGGTCAGTTTACATTGGGTAATTCTTAGAAATTCTTCACTGTGAGAGTGGTGAGGCACTCGAACAGCTTGTCCAGAGAAGTTGTGCTTGAACTTGTGTGCTTTGTCTGGCCCAGCCTGGAGTTTTGGAGGTGTAGTCAGAAATCTTTATGAGACAGGCATACATGATTTACACTTCAGATCCCAGAGAGACCCATGATTTCATCCTCTGTCTTTGTGCACAAGTTGTAGCTCCTGGTCAGCTGAGGCTCCTCCTTAAAGCTTTCCCTTCTTTAGCTCCAGAACAGCTGCAGTGCAGAACCAGCTTACAGAGAGAGATCATCCGACATACTTCAGCAGACAGGGCAACAGTGTCCTCTTCCCCTCCCTCAGCTCACAGGCTAAAGGCAATAGGTCAGCCCAGTCTGGTATTCCAAACAGGGCCCAATGAAAGAAATGGTTTTTCAGCTGCCACTCCACTGTTGGAGGTGTATCTCATCCTTGTCCTTCAGCACAGTGCAGCTCAGAGTCCTGCAGGGAATAGGACAGGGAGGGTTTAGCAGCTCTAAATCCTATTCTGCACTGAAGCAGCTCATTAAACACGAGGCTGATGAGTCACCCCTTTTTCCTGTGGCATTGCCTTATTTTGTCTCTTGGAGCAAACTTAAGTCAGGCTGTCCTGGAGCATCGGCAGACCAGTGACAAACTAGTGCTCAAGTTTGTCAGCATCTTTGTCTGCTCTCACCAGCAGGCAGTTCACAACACGTGCAGATAAAGTCATGTGAAAGGGAATATTTAAAGCTGTCTCACATAGGCTAACTTCCAAAACCCAGGTACTAATGCTAGGTACTTGTATACATTTCGTTATTTTCCAATTAAATACAACATGAGCGTCATTTGTGGATTTATATCTTTGTCTGGCAAGATGAATAATAAATGTTGATGCCTGCCGGTTATCAGAACCAAAAATCTTCAGGGTGTTGTATTATTCTGTAGACTGAGTGGATTTTCACACAGCCCAGTTTTTGTTCCTCTCTCTTTTAAAAGTCCGGGCACCTGTGAAGCATATGTGTAGGAGAGGAAAAGACATTCTGAGTCAACAATAGAAGTAAATAATCTTAGTGCTGGATTATCGGCACAACGAGTTTAGCCTCAAAAAGGGAGTAGGGTAAGACACATACAGGATAAATTTAATAATTTAATTTTTTTTTTTTTGCCTAATTATGTCAGAACATCCAGATGAGCAGGAAATTCAAGGCCTGGAGATTGCAGAATTGATTAGTAAGCAATGGCATTTCACACTCCTCATAAGGTGGGATCGCAAGGTTACATCAGATAAAGTGCCAGAACTGGAGGAGGCTATGCAAACCAATGCTAAGACACACAATCACCGCAAATCAATTAAAAATAAACAACAGAAAACTGTCAGCTACAAAAGTTTTATTTCTCTAACACAGAGGCAGTAAGTAAAAGTCACCAACCTGATGAGAAAGCAGAACTGCCAATAAGCCTAGCAGCAAGCATTCAGCTTTTTGATATTAAGGTTCTGAAACAGAAAGTTGAAACTGTTTTGAGTGTTAGAGGCTACAGAGGTAGGAACTCATGCTTCGGCACTCCAGCATTTGGGATTGGGTGAGTGGTCCTTTAATGTAACACTGATTTGGTTTACCATCGATTACCTCATGGTTTAAATTATTTCCATTGAGAAGGTTGGTTAGCTGTCCCCAAAATGCCACAAAGGCCCTGAATTTGTACTCTAATGTGTTATACTGAATTTTTTTTTTGGTTGCCTATCTTATAATTTTTGGCTGCAGTTTTCTGTGGCCTAAGACTCTTTCCTTCATTTGTGGAGGCAAGTTGCTCAGCTCAAAGTTCTACTGCATTGTTTGAACAATGATCTTTGGCTGCCAAATATCAATTTCTGGGATTTGCGTATCCTAGTGTGGTGGGAATGACATGCACATTGCTTTAAAAAGTTCTGCTGGAGAAGCAGGCAGCTTGAAAGCATCTCAAGGAGTCCTACTGTTGAGTAGCAACCACAGAGATAACAGCATGAAGCAGTTAAGTGGACTGGAAAGTAAAAATGAGAGTTACACGTGACAGCAGATGGTAGTTTTTCCTAGTAAGAATCATCAGAGAACAGGGAACGAGGATAATTCTGTGCTTTTCCATCTTTAGTCAGCTCTGGCTACAGCCACTGGGCTCTTGCTTACAGTTTGGAACAGTTTTATGAACCTGTCAGAAAGGTGCATACTATGTTACTATCAGTAGATAAAAGATTTTGGACTCTTTGGACTCTGTCAGCAGCTCCTTCCTGGCCTAGATCAGCTCCTGCGTTTAGTATCTACTCTTTAGAGAAGATGGGACAGGCATTGTTACTCAGTTATTGTGAAATGAGTAATGTCATTCATTAATGCCTGTCATTTGGCTGGGCTGTTACTTTATTGTGTTGCATGGTTTGGTTTGTTCGTGTTGGCTGCTTGAAGCAGTCAGGTTTTTAGTTATTTATGTCTTAAATCTGCACGTTGTTCTTGTTCTCATGTTGTTCTCGTCATCTGCTTTTTAAACAGAAGATGGAGGCTCTCAAATCTCCCTGACACATCAAGTAGACATGGCTGCTCAGGTGGCTTCTGGGATGGCATACCTTGAATCTCAGAACTATATCCATCGGGATCTGGCAGCCAGGAATGTTCTTGTTGGTGAACACAATGTTTACAAAGTGGCAGACTTTGGACTTGCAAGAGTTTTTAAGGTAGGTTGTGAGAGGGTTAATTGTCTCTGCTTTTAACTCTGGAGAACAAGGTGGAAGAGGCCAACTAAAGAATGAATTGTAGCCCTGAATTGCTGCATTCAGACAAGGGCAAGCCCAGGGAGAAAAGGACCTATAACATGTTCATTTGTATCTTCTACCTGCATTATCCCATGCAAGGCTAGAAGTTGTCCTGTGCCTTTGTGTCAGTCTGAAGAATCCTGATGTCTGCTTCCCACTCAGCCACCCAGGAAGGAGACTGGCACACAAACCCCTTTGCTGGACAAGCTTTATCCACAGTGTCTGCAACATGGAGAGGAATGATGGGAAGGTTATACACCTGGGCCTGTAAGGGAAGGCATATAAAAATGTATTGACAGCTATTCTCTCCTTGTTCACTTCCCCACTGCCTCCATGATGCTTGCGAGCGCAGGTAGTAATCATAAAATGACCTTATTCCTCTCCACAGCTAACAGCAAAGTTCATAAAGTGAGCTCTCAGTGCTTTAAATCTGATGCAGTCACAAATTGTTTGCCACTGTTTTTGTTTTTTTTTTTCTCTAGCCCTTGAAGGCAGACTGACTATCACTGACTAAGGTCTCCCTGTGAAAGAGTCCTCGTTTAGAAACAAGATTTCCTACCTCTGAAAATGATTTATTCAGTGTTGCAAAGATTTAATTTGCCATATTTTATGACTTTCAATATGAAATCCATAATTTCGGAGTCTGTATTTTTTTGGGTTTTGTTGTTTATTTGTGTTCTTGCACTGAGAAGGAAATACAGAGAAAAAAGTCCTTTGCTTCTCATTTGGTTTTTTCATTCAAGCAGCAGAAACTGAAGTTCATAACAGAATTGGATTTATTACATACCGAATTATAGATTAATGGCTTAAAAATGGCATCAAGGGACTTTGAAAATTCTTTCAATTTAATTTTGATTCTTCTAAATATGCATAAGTTCATATTGCAAGTTTTTTAACGCAAAAAATTTGTATTTTTAAATGAACAATGCTCATATTAGATATTTCTCTTCTGTCCTCACTAGAGAGGGTAATAATTTTCAGCTGTTGACATTTCTTGTTAAAACTGAACTTTACTAAAATACTCAGTCATAGAGTCATTTGGGCAGACGTTCTTAGGAATATTTTGTCTCCTAAGCCAAAACACTAACATGGTCACATACAAAGGATTAAGTGTGAGAAATGAAATCTGTGTGTTCACATGTGTTATTTATATAATGAAATAATTTCTTGTTTCTAAAGATGAGTGTTATGGTCAAGACACCAACTGTATCAGTATAGAGATACAAATCAGTAACAACCAGTATTTTCAAAACTATAGAGCATTGCAGCTGGGAAACATACATTCTGTATTTAAACAATCAAAAAAGCAAAATCTGGTATACATATGCCTGGATTTGCATGAGAAAAACTTGACCAAGACTTGGGTGTGACTTGTGTTCACTAAATTACATGTAGGAATTAAAGAGAGAATAAATGTTCACAAAATTTAGATGTCTGTGCAATAAACCTTTAAGGACATGATTCTACAAATTTGCAAGTCAACAGTTTTTCTATGTGTATTTCACCTACACTTTACATTACTTAATTTGACTCACTGGAAGCTAATATGTTAATTTGAATCAGCCAGAGTTTATGCTTTCGTCCCCAAAAACCTGCTTAAGTGACTGTTATCAAAGTCAATGGCCCTTCAGCACCACAATAAATCACAGAAGAAAGGTTCTGAAATTCATTAGCTCTTGCTCTTGCCCTCTCTGTTTACTAAAGACCAGACGTGGAGATATTTGGTCTCCAGTGTCAGCAGGATGCATACAATGCCACTCCTGACAGACTTCTGAAATCCTGCATGCCCCATCCAGAATTCACAATAGCAAGTCATAATTAATCAGGAGACACTCCAACGCTGTGTGCTTGCTTGAAATGATAAATTAGAAAAGCCTCTGATGAAGCCTCTGCATTTCTCAACTGTGAAGCAGAATCCAATGATAGACTTCAGAAAATGGGTACTTTAATGCCATGAAAGACACGAGTTTGGATAAAAGATGGTAAGATAAAGCACATGCTGAGCTTAGTAAGATGCTTAAGTGCTTTGCTGAAGCAGATCTGAAATCAGGCTTGCTTCGTTTTACCCATGACAGGTAGAAAATGAAAACGTATATGAAGCTAGGACTGAAACAAAACTCCCGGTGAAATGGACAGCCCCGGAGGCAATCCGCTATAACAGATTCAGCATTAAATCAGATGTCTGGTCATTTGGGATACTTCTGTTTGAAATAATCACCTATGGGAAGATGCCTTATGCTGGTAAGAACTTTTACCTAAAGAATGATGTCTCATTTATTCTTCCTTTCAGAATGACACAAAAAAAGGAGGTTGAATGCCTGTACTACAGGCATGTTAAAGGGTTAAAACTTTAAAGAGAGAAAGAAGGCTGTTCAGATGAGGTCCATTAAGTGGGTCAGATCTTCTGGCTCCCCCAGGCTCCCTGGAAACTTTGCAAAGGCTGTGATTAGCACACATTCAAGCTTCCTCTTGCTGGAGTCAACCTGTGTGCTGCAGAGGCACCTAAGCCAGCTGGCTATTTTCCTCCAGCATCAGATCAAAGATGCCAATTCTTGGAATATGAAAAAAGGGATTAAAGAGAGGAAGGGGTTTTTATTCCCCAACCCGTCCTTTTAAAATTTTGTTTTTAGTATATCCCATGGAAGAATAGATTATGTGTGAAGCCCTGCACAAGCACTTCAGGAAGAAGGTGTCTGAAAATTAAATCAGGGTGTTTTTACCCCCTTCCATCATAATTGACTATTGCAGCGAAAAGTCTTCATAAAGGAAAGGATCACAAGAATTAAATAATTAAAAAATAAAATGTCACCAACCTCAAAGTAGATACAGTAGTCTGAGAGCAGCTACTATTTCTAATACTGTGACAAATGCTCAAGGAACTGTGGCTCCAATAACACAAGATATCAGTGAGATGATTGACTGTGACTCATTTTGTGCTGGTGAGTAGAACTCAAGGGAAGGACTAAAGTAAAAAAAAAGTTACGTTGCATCCATGCAGGCCTGAGGGGTGGTGTGTTCGCCACAAACTACATTTCACAGGGTCCCAAACTGATATTTTCTGTAAAAGGAAAAATTGATTTTGCTTTTTGATTCCCACCCTCACCCCCTGCAAAATTGTTCTGAAGAAAAAAAAGCAAAGCAAAATATCCTGAAGTCTTATATAAACTATAGGTGCGTGCATGTGGACATGCACACATAAATCATTTTAGTATAAAAAATATGTAACACGTGGCTCTGGATACTGTCTGAAAATCCATTCAGTATTACCCCTTTGCAAAGGCATAGTTTATCTGTATCTTGAAAGTAGAAATAACCACGGATATTTGCTTACTTGGTATTACTTCCAGGAGTTTGTTCTCAGTAATCAGCTAGGAGAAGAAGTTATGTTGATTTGTGGTGGCAGTGGGTACTGTGCAGAGGGAACACCATCCAGAGATCTTGGCAAAAGAAGTTAACACAATTCAAGATTTAATTTAAAGAGTAAAAAACTGAAAGGGAACAGGACAATAGTCTGAGTATATAAAGGTATAGCAAAGATAGGGAAATGGTTTCTTCTCTATGATTGGTGGCGATGAAGCAGGCAGGATGCCATCGCCCAGCTGTCCTTGAGGAAACTTAGGGCTGACTTTAGAGAAAAGCTCCTGTATGTGAAGAAAATTCAGCAGCAGGACAGATTTTCTTGGGAGATTTTGTAGTCACTGAGACTAGAGGGATTTAGGAACTACTTTAGCTAAATAGATGACAGAAAAATTTTGACAAACCCAAGTGGTGGAGGAAAAGCCTCACACCCAGACAAACCTATTTGTGATGCTTTGCAGGTGGCACAGTCAGGGTGAGGTGGCTGGGAAATGTTGGAGGTGGTTTTTAATTGATGATAAACATTAAGAAATGAGGGCCTGTCCCTGGAATTTTTCAAGGTCAGGCTGGAAGGGGCTTTGAGCAACCTGGTCTAGTGGAAGGTGTCCCTGCCCATGGCAGGAGTTTTGGAACTCGGTGATCTTTAAGGTCCTTTCCAACCCAAACCATTCTATGGTGATTCTATTATGAAGAGAGAGAGGAACTCGTGGCATCCCTAAGTAGACCCTGAGTAGCCTGACGAACTCATTTTGGATTGCAGGTATGCCAGGACACCAGGTGATCCAGCTGCTGGAAGATGGGTACAGACTTCCTCAGCCGGAGACGTGCCCAGCGCCACTCTACGAGATGATGCAGCAGTGCTGGAGCGCGGAGGCCGGTGGGCGGCCCACCTTCGACGCCCTCAGCAAGCAGCTGGAGAGCTACTTTGACACCAAGTCCTATTCCTATGCCTAGGCCCAGGCCATGGGAAATGAACCCTCAGGAAGCTCCTGAAGAACATGTCCTAGCCAACATGGCTAATAGGGGGCTGTGGAATCAGCCTAACCCCAAGTGTGTGGGTTATTTCGGGGTGCTGAGGAATCCTGGTACATTTCATCCCTTCTCTGATCTTCAAAGACTCTTAAAATTTTTGCTGCTGGCAAAGCGTTTTGCAAGACAAAGCATCAGGAAGCTGGTCCAAAAAATAAAGTGTCTTCTATTTATTTTAAAATGACAGATTGCAAGAATAAACAATTGAAATGAGTCTAGCTAAGTAACTACTGTAGCTTTTTGTAATTTCTTTTTTGGAATAATTATTTGCTGTTACTTAGATTTTTCATTCCTATCAGTTTGTTCTCATGAAGGAATGTGACGGCTCTACACAGCAGGTTCTGTGGTCCCAGAGTCCTCTCACTGTAAAGAATAACAAAAGTAATCCTGTGACTGTGATGACTCTGGTTTGGCAGAGTCCAAATTAATTGCCTTGCTTAGACTTGAAGTACATGTGCTCTTGCTCTATCTGAAAATAAACAGATATTCATGGGAGAAAAGGAATTATTTTGTTTTGTGGATACATAGGCTGACCTTTTTATATTTTGTCTACTGTACTTCTTTTACAAGAATAAACAAAATTATTATTAGATATCTGAAGCTGTTTGTTCTTAACATCATTAAATAGTGCCACAGAACCTATGAGTTATTATCCATTGAACTGTACGGATTTATTTTATTGTTCTTAATTTCAGAGATATTGGAGGAAAATACATTTTAACATGAGTTCAAGACTGTGTCAGTGTTTTAGAGTGACAGTCTTTTCAATCCTGCTCCCCCCAAATCATGAACTCTCTCCAACAGGCCAGGTCTAGGTATTTTGCAGAGTAACTAGCAATCCCTTCTTCTACCTTCTCCAGATTCAACTTTAATACAGGAGACTTAAGTAATAGATGATCCATTTTACTTTGTTCCATGGAGAAATGGAGCCCAGGTGCTTCTTCTAGCAGTCTCTATAGCTAGAAATGTTAAACTATTTTTGTCCTTTCCCTGACTACAGTATCGGTTCTGCTAAAATCTGGTATCACTGTGACAGTTTTATATTCTCAGTTGTGAGGCTTACAGAACCAAGTTTTAATTATTTACTTAAGGTTCATCAGTTAATTATTTAACAGCATAATTCAGGAATTAAGAGCTGTATTGTGTTAACATACTGTGAGGTCAGTATGAGTGTGCTACCATTTTCCTCTAATATCAGAAAGATTCATGACTTTAAGGTCTGAGTGGCTTTTATTATATCTTTTCCATATTATTTTCTTTGCTTTATATTTCAAATCTATTCATCTTGTTTGCTTGCCTTGCTTCTAATTTTTAATTTCCTTTCCCCCTCCGCTACCTTTGGAAGGCAGCACACTGCTTGTTTCTTTCATACACACCTCTTATGTACTCATTATTAAAAAGCCCTTTCCTTATTTATTGTTTTCCTCCGTTTTCTATCTCACTACAGCATCTTTCCAGCACTGTGTCTATGTTCAACTTAATTTTCTGTGCAGTGTTTCTCTCTACTAACCCCCGTTATACTAATTAAATTTGTAAAGCATAATACAGCCATAATTAATTAGCTGTCATAGCATCCATGTGATTTTGGAAAGTAATCATCCACTCTGAAAGAAGAAGAGGTTAAATGGCTTTGCCAAACCCATCTGATGAGAATTGGCATGGAAGGACCTGGGAGATTCCCAGGCAAAGTCTCCTGCTGTCCTCTGTCCATGCTTGTTTTGAGACTTGTGCTAGCTACTGGCTCATGGCCTCAACAAGATGTTATTTGTGATTATCAAACCTCCATCAATCCATGCATCTCTCGTCTAGCTAGGAGCTGTGTTTAACACTCTTACAGTATGAGGTTAACAAATCCCACAGAGTGGGTTTTATATAATAAGAATAGGAATGCTGTTATTTGGAAAGATCTCTGAGTCAAACTTGTGATCTTCATGTTCAAGTAATATTTCTAACATGATTTTTCAGACTTATTACATTAAGAATGTTGCAAATAAAAGTTGAGTTTGCCCAATCAAAAAAAACCCCAAAACTGCTGATAAAAGATATAATCTTTAAAAGCACAGACGTGTGCATTTCACAGGAGACAAGTTGCCAGGAAAAAAAAAAATTGACAGCAGGGAAATAGGAAAGTTTTCAGAATTCCAAATTACACCAACTGGTTCAAGCTGCTCTCTGCTGGCCTCTGCCCTTGGGTGGAAGTCAACAGGATATTGCAGAACCCCACTGAAGTGACACCAGTAATTCTGAAGAAATCCCACCTGTACAATGAATATATTCCTAAACCAACATTTATAGAGTAGAAAGTCTATTTGTCCAGCTAAATTGACTTTGTCTCCTCAATTTCTTCTATAGTCAAAGGAGAGAGAGAGAGAGTGAGAGGTTCCTTGAGATGATGAATCAGTGCCCCAAAACTGCATTTCTTCTCTGAAGCACCCTTGGCAGGGTTCTCCGTGTTTGCTGCTGTGAAGGAATCTGGCAGAGACGAGGCCCTTTGCAGAGGATATGTGTGATAATCCACATGCTGCAAACTGCAATCAGCTGTTTCAAGCTCCCTCTACCAAGTGCGGCCTCGGGAGCCACCTTAGGCTGAAAGGAGCAGAATCTGGAAGTGAGCTGCGCCCTGCCGAGCTGCGTGAGGAGCAGGCACCTGCATGCGCTGGCCTCCAGCGGGTGCAGCTGGCACTCGGGGCTGCTGCTGGCAGGCACCTTTCCCTGCGGGCGCATCCTGCCGCTCCGTCTCTGCTTTCCCTTTGCGTGCTTGCACAGCCGCAGCTGGTTAATGCAGTTTGGGTCTGCCAGCTGCCTCTCCCATGGGCTGGCCCAGGGGGGGAGACCTGCGGTGCTGTCTGAAAGCAGCAGGGAGGTTCACTTCAGTGTGTCTCATTTTAGGCGCTACATCAAGTAAATTAATTTTGTGTTCATCTTTGAGGAAGCCTGTGCACGTCTGGCCTCCCCAAAATGTGCTGCAAGTGAAAAGGCGCGGTGAATCTTTGTCTTCCAAGCATGAGCTCCGTTTCTGCCTCACTGATGTGTGTCCTGAGACCAGTGCACTTTCTTTTCATAGCAAATTTGAAAGCAAGGAAAAGCAGGAAAGTAGGTTTTTCATTTTTCTCTTTCCCTGGGTTGCACTAAGTCTGGTGCCTGGTAGAGTCCCTTTGCCACTATGAACAATCCAGTGGAGCAATCCAAGCTTGGAAACCACAGATGCTGATCTGAGATCCATTGGTTCTTGTTTCTGGCTTAAATCCATGCACTTGCACTCACACCGTCATTTTGCCTGTCTGGAAACTGCTGCTATACAGGGGAATTGCTGCCACTCTAATATGAGGTCTAATTTTGGATTTTTTTTTTCCTTGGGTAGCAGGGGAACAAAGGAGACAAAAATCACCAAATGCAACAGAATCACTAAAGCTCTGGAAATAAAAAGTAATATGGAAAAGCAATCATTTTTTTCAGCTCTTTCTTTCCATATTTTTGCTGTCAAATGGATCCATTACTAAGAAAGACTGGAGGAAGAAGGCAGCAAAGAGTGATAAACCTTCACAGAGTTCAATTTGCTTACAGGCAATGCAACAAGCAAAACCATACCTTTTCAAGCCCATTTCCATTTTATAATAATTTTATTTATATGACAGGTAACAATTACAGTCAGAAGTCTTTGCTATGACTTGTTTTAAATTAAACCTCAAGGTTATCATTTCCAGTTATAGTGCACAGCAAGATAGGTTTAACAGATCTCATTCTATTCTTGAGGCCTTTTATGTTCAAGGCTCTGCTAGAACTGCCTATTGCACTTGTTTTTACCTGATGGATCATGGAGGGAAAATAATGGATTCAGTTATGAGAAACAGTAATAGATTTTTTTGAACTGACATAAATTTCTGTGTTTAGATAGAATAAAAGGATCAGGAAGAGATAAGTTGAATTTTCTACAATAGACTGGTCCTTGTGAAATTCACTTCACATAAATTGTGCTGAGATGTCTTTTATGTAATGTTTTATTTATGTAATTCAGTTATTCTTTGACAACTAAATCATTTTATGTGGTTTTACAAATGATAACTTAAACATGTCCAACCATAAAGAAAGAACCTCTATTTTTCTTAAACTCTTCATTCTGCAGAAAGTTATGGAACAATGCAATTGAGCAGTAAGTACGAGAGAGTCCCTGGTGTTTATTTTTTTACTTCTATTGGAGAACTTTGCTCACTTAATCTGCATTCAAGAACATACGCGGGGGTATTAAACATGATAGGGTAACAGGGAATCTTCCGCCTCTTGTATTGCTTTCTTTTTCTGTCCATTGTATCCCCTGCTTGCTCTCTGAATTACTTGACTATGAGCAGAAATTTTCTTTGTGTATATTTGTAACTTACAGCAAAGAAAGAACTGAACCAACCAAGCACATTATTTTGTGGTGGTTCAGATTCAACAAATTATCAGTGCACAGAAATGAAGCATATGATTTATTCAAGTGATTGTGCTTATGCTCTCTCTCCTACATGCTTCTGTTTCTCACCTTTAAAAATTGCTGTAGCAACATGTCCACCCAGTGCCTCCCACCCGTTGTGACTGGTCAGCTACTTGTAGTGTATGGATCTTGGAGCAGATAAAAATGCTGCGTGTAGCAGCTGTGCCACTGTTCTTGAAGAGATATAAGTGCGTGGTATATTTTTATGGAAAGCTGTGTGGCTTCCATTCTGTTCCAACAACATCTGGGCCAGTGTACGCCTCAGCCACTGCTGCAAAAGTTTGCTCAGAAGAGCTCTGTCTATGCTTGAACAAAATACTGAACTGGGGTCTATGAAAAAAGACTTAATTCTATCCACGCTTACTATTAGCAGGCCCATGTAATTTATTTTTTCAGTCTCAGGCTTCTCAGGAAAGACTAATGCAAAAGAAAAAAAAAATCAATGGCATGTATGAGCAAGCTGGGGAAATCACTGAAAAGTACTTTGGCATTTTAATCTTCACAGCTATATTGGGCTGAAGAATTCAGTCTGGCCTTAGTTTGGTGTAGAGAAAATTAAAATGTACGTTTGAAGCCTTCAGTAGCCTAGAAATGAATTTTAGCCAATTTCTGGATCTCAATATCACTAGAATTGAAAACTGTGATAGAAATTGTACCTTGGTTCCCACCACTATTTTCAACAAAATAAATTCTCCAAAATTAAGCAGATATGAAGAAGACAGATATACAACATCTTGATTTCTTTCCCCTTCCTCCATTTCTTTACCAATATCATTACAAGATTAAAATTGCCACTGAGTGAAAAGACTCTTTAGTTATGCTGAGAGATAAAGAGGTTTTTTCTGTTCTTTTTCTAAAATAAAGAAAAAAAAAGTTGACCCTTAAAGATTATTCCTAAAACTACATTAAAAAAAAAAAAAAGAGAGATGGGAACAGTTCTTCATACTTTCACAATTGTTCATGTCTTTAGAAAAGACAATGGTGAACATTTCAGAGCAAAGAAATTGAGCATTTCAGAAAGCTGCTACTGAATTTGTAATGAATGCTCAGAATAAGCTGATTATGTTATTTACACTGTTAAAGGAAAGCATATTGCATTGCATTCTTGTTCCTTAATTACTTTGATATGACTATCTGAGCATACTGATTGGAATTGTGTTTTGATATACTAGAGAATTCAAATATATATATGCAGCAACATCAAACCCATTTCCTGTTTCTCTCTCTAGCTGGACAGTTATACCTCTCTGCTTGAAAGAATATCTAAACATTCTAAAGTTTCTGTTGTTGGTCATGATGATTTTCATGGTTTTCAACATTTTTTTCCCCTTTTGACTATTTTTTTCTGTTCTTGATATTTAAAAAATGTTTACTTGGATTTTTTAATGCTATGATCTATTTATTTACATTTGAAAAGAGCAAAACCCACTCATATTCCAAAGTGCTCTATTACTCTACCAAATTTTTAAAATGACCAAAAATAGAACATGAAACATTTCGTGGGTTTTTTTTTCCTGTGAGGCAGCTTCTTATAAGAAATACCTGTCTTCTCTGTGTCATCACTGTCATTTTAGTTGCACAGCCCTCTCAGAAACCAGAAGAATGAAAACTGAACTTCCATCTTCTTCTGGAACTCCTTAACTCTGGATTAATTTGCACCAAAATCAAAAGTTGGAAAAATGTGCATTTCATTTTTCCTTTTACCTCATCTTCCAAACATAGGCACCAGTCCTCCAAAGTCAGCAATGTCACCTGAAGCCACACTCTTATCATAGCACTTTGATAATTACTGTCTCTTCCACCATCAGCATTGGCTGTCTGCTCAGCAAATTGGCTCTCATCCATACTATCATGTCTGCCAGATACCAGATCAGTTATGGAAAGAGAGATGTGCAGTAACAAGTTAGAAACCCAGAAGTCTTCCCTGATGTATTTAACCATCCTTCTGCCATGCACACGTACATTGGATTATTAAAATAACAGAGACTCCTATTGCAGCTGACAGACTGCCTTTGGAGCTGATGAGAAATAACCCAAGACAAATCTTTGGGAACCTTCAACTATGAATGAATAACATTACTGTAAGCAGATTAACAATGTATTGAAATTTGGAAGAAATGAGGTATGAGAGCTGCTACTTTACAAACTTCACAACAGCCTTCCCTGAAAGAGAAACACAGGCCTGTTTCTTCAGGAAAGGGGTGATGGAAAGAGAAATTCATTCATGGTGGGGCACAAGAGATTGTAAGGGTTCCCTAAATTCCTGATGTCAGGGTCTTAATATTGATCTGGCATTTTCCTGTGCAACTAGAAATAGAAAATGGACTAGACTTTTAGTGTAGGAAAAATCAGTGGTACAGGGGTGACTCTAAGGTGTTAGTAAAGCATAAATCTGCAATCATGGCTGGTTGCAGAGAAGGCTGGCAAGCTCTTTTTCTATCTGTACTGTGACTACAGGAGGGTCTGTCTCCTAAGCTGTTTGCCTCAAAAGGCAAGCACACACACACTGGAGACCAAAACTGAGGCGAAATTTCACCACTGTCAATTACTTTTAAGAAAACTTCTGCCTTACAATCCTGTAAGGCAAACACTGGTGACAAATTTTAAGTATTTGTTTGCACACTGTGGATGTGTGTAGGAATATCCCAACTAGCTTCAACTGTCTGCCTTCAGTAGCTGCTGTCATCTGGATATGGCATGTGAAAACAGCTGTTCCAGATTGGGATCATTCTGACTTTCGATGTGGATGAGACATCTGATTTCTGAAATAACATTGGTGCATTTTGGAGCTTGCACACAACCATGACAACATTCTGCAGGGAAAGGCTTTGTTTTGGAAAGTGCTTATACCCTGCTCAGCTGCTTTCCCATGATCTTTGAGAGATTTAACAAGACCTCAGGTTGCAGTAGGTAATGACCTAGGTACGTTAGCAGAGTTTCTCAAGAGAATATAAATAAGAGATGAACAAGGAAGCAGGAAGTTCAGAGCAATAAATGAATTGGGTTTTGAATCAGTTATCCATTTAAATCTTCAGGTTTGTATGGATATTTCATTTTATCCTTTACACTTGGATGATTTGAAAGTTTGGGGGTTTTTTCCCCTCTCAGGAAAAGCTACTCCTAACCAAAGCCATAATTGTCTAGAATTTCTAGCTTATTTTAATTCAGCTTGGCAAGTGAAACTTTTTAGTGTCAAACTGACTGAATTAGATAAAAGTTGGAAGCACTCCCATGCCAAGCTCATTTCCCATTCAGCTTGTAGCTTTAGCCCTGTATAGCCCAGTAATGACACAGATTGCTGGGTTGGGTCATGGGGTCACTGGTAAGATGAGGCAGCGCCAGGGTGATCCAACAGCTCTCCCCATCCTGGCACTGCAGTGGTACATGTTTGTATCTCTGCAAGTCTGTCTCCTGAAAACACTTACCCTCTCCATTTCAGGACCATGCAATGTAGCTAGGATTTCCTCTAATCAACTGTCATGCTAATAAAGGAAAGATATTTGCTAATCCCTGCTTCATAGAGTGATAAGAGGTTTCATATACTTGTGGCTTCTGGAGGTCTGATAAGTGCACATCACATCCTCTTATAGGTCCCAAAACTATAAAATAATTGTGGTTTTCTTAATCACCCTTGATATAGGAAATGTGGCTCCAGCAATCAGTTATCATGTGAAATGATTCTTAAGGACAGAGATAAAACATCCAGAGTGTTCGAGAATAACCATATTTTATGTCTTTAATTCTTCATATAACTAAATTATGAGTTATAATGAGATATTACAAATGATTTATTTAAGATGGATTTTGGAAGATCATTGTGGGAAACATACTTACAATTATAAGTTGTTTATTGTATTGGTCCTTCTTTAGCCTCATCTGTGGAATAATTGTATTCTCAACAGTGAATTCTTAATGTACTTTAGAGCAATATAATTTAAATATAGTGCAAGTGTCAAATATTGATTTGGAGTTGACTTACCACTGATATCTAAATCATAATGGTGCTGTTTCTTAAGGCTACAAACATCTGGCCCCTTACTTTACTATCTTTTACATTTTATTAGAAAAATTAAGCTTCTGTCCTTCTAAAATTAAAATTTACAGTTGCATACTCTCTACACGAATACACTTCTGTGGCTATGAAAGCAGCTTAGAAACCTTCTGGCACTTCAAAGAGGCTTTTTGAAATTAAGAAATAAGAGTTTTCTCCATGGTATTTCCATGCTGTAGGCAAAGGTGCAACTTCATTCTCTGTGGGTATAATAGAGAAAGCTTTACATCACAAGGTAACTTGGTACCATTACCAAATAGTTGTAGAAAATTAGAACCTATTACCCGGCTCGCTGAGAAAGCTGGAAAAATGTGTCACCAAGTTAGTCTCTGCAACTTTGGGATGATTTGGCCTCACTGTTAGTGACCCCTGCACTACCTGGTGAAGTTATATCAGGTAGGTTAGCATAAGTTGCAATGACTGCAACGAAGATACATACTCTCTGTACTTTTGAGAAACTGATAAGGTGAGGGCTTACTTCACAGCCTATGCTCTCCAGTTAACAAGGTGGAAAAAATGATTGTGAATTTTGTCTTCCAAGGTCTTTTAAAGCCCAAATCACCCAATTATAAAATGTTTACTATCTACTTCCAGTAACTAATTTTGCTAGGCTCTGCATTGTGGTATTTTTTAACCAATACTAAAGCACTTAATTTTGTGAAGAAGAAGAAGGAAGAGAAGCGAAATTAGCCCACACCCAAAATCCTCCATCTTGTTACATTCATATTACTTATTACTATATAATAAGTAAGCCTTCACCTGGTCATCCATGTTCGGTATTTTGGTCTCAAAAGTGGGAGATGAAAGATTAATAGTCTCCTGAGTGGCATTTTGAGCTAGGTTTCTTACCCATCCCAGGTAACTTGGAGCTCAGTACACTGCAGGTGTTCAGCTGAATGCTGTTTTTACCCTGTGTTACTGCAGATGCTGATACTGGATTCAGTTAATGGGTGAGGAATGGCCTGTAAAAAACACAGACTTACTTTTGACTTACAGTGAAAGCCACTGAAAATAATTTGTCTGCCTTAAGTGGGTGAAGGCAGGATTAAAAGACAAGCAAAGAGTGAGAATACCTATGGGGATAAAATGTTCCTGTCTAAAGACTAGCACTGCAGTCAAGAACATGACAGCTAAATACCTGGAGTCCTCCTTTGGATGTTTCGAAAACAATGAGGTTAAAAGGCTGAGTCTCATTGTGACACTATGTGGGTTCAGTAGGATTTAGGTGTCCTTTGTTTATTTTGGCTAGCAAAAAATAATTTAAAGAAAGCCATCAAGTGTTTTTTTTTAAAGGCACAAATTCCTTTGGCAGTTTGGCTGCCTTTCCTTGTGTTGGAAAAGAAGGTAGTAGTGCTGGTATAAAATTTACAAAAGGCTTTTTCAAAGTTTATGTGGTGCATGACATCAGCAAGCCTTCAGTACAGTCTCTGTAGCGAGGGCAGTGATGAGCTGTGTAGTTGTAGGAACAGTCACTTCTGTCTCCAGGTTCTTTGGCACGGGGCAGAGCTGGGGCAGACCCACATCTCACAGCTTCTAGCAGCTTACGTGAACCACTTGGTTTCTACTGTAATGAGTAGCAAGCTACAAAATCATAATGTAGTTCTAGTTTTCATACTTGTGGAAAATGCAACCAGGAAGTTCATTCCTTCAGAGTGGGAGTTTTCCAGCCTGGCCCTCACCCTGGTGCCTCCTCTGCTTTTTCTCTTTCTCTGTGTTTCAGATTAAAAAGGGACACTCCAGCAGTCCTGCACTCTTTTCAGGCTGTATTTAACTTCTTTCTTTTTTTGAGGTGGTAGGTGTGTGATTGTGAGTTTTGTATGTGTGTGGTTTGATTTTGCTTTGCTTTGTTTTTAAATTTTCTCCAGCAGAGGCACAAACAAGTTATAGAACAGTTTGGGAGGCAATGTAAAACCCTGTGTGGAGACCCCTGCATGGTCAAACTCCCTCCTTACCCCAAATTGCACTAAATCATCTTTCAGTTATGATGCCACACATGCTATTGACATGCAGGTATTTGCTCAACTTGACTTTACCTGCTGGGATCCTTGTAGCTGTGGAAAACCTTGCTAGTCTTGAACTTGAATTCAACCTTTAACACTTCTGAGAGAAGAATTTCCTTTCCTGTCTTTCCTGATGTGGTGGGGGGATGGGGATAGTAGAAGAAAAACGCTGGATGTAGAGGTAGACGCTTGCCTGCAGTTGCTTACTTGATTCCTTCTCCCCCTCCTTCATGGAAGCTTACTGAAGTGCAGGAAAAAAATAGAGCAGAAACAGACTGGTATAAATTATTCAAGGATGCTGCTGTTTCTAAGAAGAATCCAGAAGGAGTCTGCCTATAAAACATTAACATGACATTTTTGAATTGTGATATGTGGGTTGAGAGAAGAAAGCTTAAGAATGAGCAGAACAGTGCTCTAAGGAAACAGAAACATTTTTTTAAACTACAAACAAGCCTGCTTTATCACTCAGTTGTGTACAAGTTTCCAGAGATTATGAGTTTGGGAAAAAGGGAGATGGGGGTAGAACAGGGTATATTAAAATCTTACGTATTCTTTTCAATAGGCTACAAAAGATCTGATCAGCACTACTATGGGAAATCAGAAAAAGAGTCAGAGTCCAGCTGGGCTTCTTTGCTGTTTCAGTCCTTTGGCTAAAGCTGGGGACTGATCCCCTTGCCCAACTTAAAATGTTGAAAACTCCTTTTTCTTCTGATAGACAATTTGGAATCTTACCTTGGTTGTGATCTGCCTGATTTCCCTCCAGACTCCAAAGTACAAGAGGTGCAAAGAAGGTGTAATTTTTTATTTAGCTTCAGTAGACAGTAACAATACAATGGTGCAAAATTCCCTTATCTGATAGAGCATTTTTTCAATTGGGAAGCCCTACGGCAATGTCAGATGCCCTCTATTTAATGACATCCCTATATCTTAGAACTAAAATAGTATTTTGGACAGATTGAAGGAAATTTTCCAGGTGAATAAAATATCTCCCAGGACTAGAGACAGTGAACAATACCTTACGTTGAATGGAGCCACTATGTAGAATTCATGAATTTGTCACTGTATTTTTTGGCTTTGTACCTTAAGCTCAATGTTTCAAATCTTTGACTCCTATGATTTAGCCCTATGGCCTTTCTCTTTTTCCCTATAGGTGATTCAAGGTTTCTGTTCCTAATGCAGGTTTTCTGCAAAAGCAAAGTGTGCTTGCTACCTATACAGAAGCTAGGCATAAAAGTGATCCTCACAAAAGGCCAGCCTACAGAAGTAAATTTCCTTCTCTCTCTCTTTCCATATATAATTTGTGTATAGTACGATTTCATTTCCCAGCTGAATTCCTTTCTTTACTGTTTTTCTCCCTCTTGGGATGACTTTTTTTCTCCTCTCCGTCCTGCAGTGTATGATTTTCTTTTTATCTGCTCACCATTCCTTTTTTCCTCAGATATACAATGCCAATAGTATTTGAGTCAAATTTTTAACAGATGAATACGTTTAAAATAATGCAAAGTTATCCTGCCCACTTTGTCCAGGCAGCGCAGGAAAATAACACCTTTGCATAGTTAGACAAAGGTAAGATTCAGAACTATGTCTCTGATTAAATTTTTATGAAATAGATGCCCCTAAAATGGACCCTAAATTTTGTGTTGTTAATTTGTTTTAGCTCCCTCTTGTTATTTAATGCATGGCCAGAAAATCCTGGGTTATTCTTTTTAAATGCCCCAAAGGAAGACTTCAGACTTTTAGGCCTGCTTACTGCACAGAGGGGCAAATTTGGGTCCCTGAATCAGTTGTCCTTTCTGAAAACAGCAGTCAGACCTGCAGACCAGGTCCCTGTTCCCACTTAGGCAGTCTCGTCATCTCCTGTAAAAGCAAACATCCTTGTTTGGGAATGAGGGGCTTTTAACTCCCAGGAAATCTAGGCCAGCCCAGGTAATGCTGAGCAGAGAAATATTCCCTGGTGTTTGCAGCTTGTGCTTGTAACATATCAGAAGATACTATTCACTCCATGTATTTGTTTTCCGTGCAGTTTTGTTTCTTTTGTACCCCCCAGGGTATCAGCTTCTGCAGCCCTCCCCACACGCAGGTGATGGCTGAGAGCACGGCGCAGCAGGTCACCCTGGGAAGAGGCAGCATTTGTGTGAAGCTTCGTGCCAAAACTTTGCTGCTGGAGTGCTCCAACTGTTCACTCTCCATTTTTGTCTTAGCTCAAGGAACAGCCACCTCCTGCCACGTCTGCTACTACAGAGCAAAAAGTGGATTCCCACCATTATCACAGTTCACCAGCCAACTCCTACCACTTCCACCAACTGCAGAATGGGCATGAGCAGTCACATTTACTCAGTGTGCATGCTTCCCACATGTTAACCCAGACGCGCCTTTGGCTTGCCAATCACTTGCTCCCATGCCGTTAGAACAATACATGAAATGCTCCTCTGTCTCTTGGACGGAGGCGAGACTGACAAGATCTCACCCGTAAGCCAGGAAGCTTCATTCCTTGAATTACAAACACCAAATCAAAGTGATAAGACAAAATCTCTTTTGTTCACTGAGTTTGACATGATGCTTGAAGGTGGTAGGCTGAGTAGCCACACAGGAAATCTGTGAGTCTTCAGGCATTTTCACCCCCAAGGACTGGATGAGGGAGAAAACACAGCTCTAACATGCTGAGTCTTTGGCATGAGGGAGCCAGGCAAAGCAGTGAATGTTTCTTCAGTCCCAGCTGCTGGTTGATTGATGGGAACTGAGTTGGTGATAACTCTGGAGGGAGATGTTTGCCCTGTCTTCCATCTGGAGCTGCTGTGTTATGACTCACAGAGATGGCTATTGAACAGGCTGGGCTGGCAGACCTTCTCCAGCGAGTCAGACTGGAAGCTGTGGGAATAAGCAAGTTATCCAGGGGTGCTTGGAGTGAATGCAGTTTGATGTGTCTAATGCTGATGGCTTTCATAAAAACACAAAGTTCTGGGAAAGCAGAATGTCTCTCTAAGATGAGGAAACAATTGCAGATGGCATCTTCTACCTCTCAAAATTATTTTTTCAGGGCCAGATTCTGCCCTTGAATCTGCTTGATGCATCACTGTAAAGTACTTTAATTTAGCATGTAAGGTGGTGCCAGCTGCCAGGGCTTAAATTACAGAGACTTCCATCTCTCCTTGAGCCCAGTGTCCTTCTGTGCCTGGGACTTACCACGAGGTTCTGAACCAAATGGGTCATTGCAAAGCATTGTGTAAGGCAAATGGAGATGTGCTGCTGCCTCATCATGGAAAATATTCATTGATGGATACCTAAAGCAGGTGTAATATTAATAACTTTCTTCAATTTTGGTGGCCCAGGAAAAACATCAAGCTCAAGAAAATCCAGGAGAAAAGAAAATTTAGACATAAATTGTGCAACATGGTACAAGGAAAAAGGATATCATCTGAAGAATCTCAGCTGAGGTGTGATTCTGGGGTGAATCTGCATGTTGCAGAGTATTTGAAAAACACTCTTCAGTTTCTATGGGTTTCTACCTATCCTGAGGAGAAAAAATGTTTCCAAATAATAATACAGAAAAAAATCCAAAGAGATTTGCCTAGAGCATGGCACCTTTAATCTTAAAATGTGTTGAAACTGGTCTATGTACAGAATTTCTGCTATAGTTCTGGGTAGAAATATGGAGTAAGAAAGTCTTTCAACTCTATTCAGAGAAAGAAATCCCCACATACAGAGCACCGGCGATGGGAGGCCAGATTGTGGAAGCTGTCATATTAATTCCTGGGCTTGGTTATTTTAGCCAAAGTTGGGGTTTTTTGCCTTTCTTTGGTGTGGTTTAGGTTTTTTTGGGGGGACATTTTTTTTGTGTGAGGGGTTAGGTTTTTTAAACTTTGTAAACTACAAGGAAATTGCTGAAAGAATAATGTTTTTCGCAATGTTTTTTATGTGTTAAAGAAATTTCATTTTGTGTAATGATTAGTGTTCAGTGGTTTAAATAGATAACTATGTAACAGTGGAAAAATAATTTTAACTTTTTTATTTTCTATAAATCTTAAATTGTTTCTCCTTTTAACTCAATATTCAATTTCAAACTCTCATTTTACTTCTTAATATTTTTATTTTTTTACCTACAATTTAGAATATGGTTAAAATGTGTAGTTGTTTATGGTTCTTCAGACCAGGCAAATACATGCCAGTTTACTTCTTTGATATCTATTTTTCTTTGTAATATTTATTTTTTGTGAAAACAGACATCCTTCTGAAAAAAAAAAGCCCAAAACACTTACACTGTACCTAATTTTCATTTCATAGATTAGAATTGTTCTTAAAAAAAAATTGAAAGACCAGGTATTGGAGGCAAAGGAAATGCTTAATTGAAAACTCTTCTGACTGCAAGGTTTATAACCCTTGGTGTCTATCCAGAAGTCTCACCTCTAAACTCTTTTGCATGCAAAGTGAAGTGCCTGGCATACAGAGAAGAAATGTGCGGAGGGAAAGGATTGCTGATCATTTCTTGTCTCTTTGAAGTTGTTGGAATCCCTCAACCTGCTCTTCAGTATTCTGTCCTTCACGGTGCCCTTGAAAATGACACTTTCTCATTGCTGGTAGGCACAAGTTTGCTGAGCAGGTTGTAACTAAATCTGAAGAGTTTAGTAGGTTTCTCAAGCTGAGAATCTCCCAAGTGACTTCTTCCTTCCTTCACTTGCAGCTGGTGGTTTTGCAAATCTGTAACACCAATAGGATTTAAAATATTTTAACTACTCTGTGTCACACTTTGAAGATATTTTCTGTATACTCTGAAGAAGATACTTGTGTAATTTCTATCAGATTTATTAGGGTAAAGAGGAATTCTAATCCTCCTTCTTCTCCAAATCGTTAAGGTGGAAAAGCTATGACCACTGAAAAGACTGTTTACGCAAAGCACTGTTTGTCCAGTGTAAAAAGACCATGTTAGATGCTGTTTATTCCTGAAAGTTAGGCAACAGAACTACTGAAAACCTCTTCACACACACACAAATCCAAAATATACATATTAATATGAAAAAAGACACCAGTTCTGCTATTTTCCCAATTTTTTTTATTAATCTGATTAGAGGACTTTTAAAAAGTGTATCCAAATAAAAATATTTTGTCTTGCAATGTCAATATTTGTTAACAATATTGTGAAATACTAAATTCACCTCAGATGTTAAAATGTTTTATTTCACTAGAAATAGAAATATCTTTCACTTCTTTTCAAGCTAATGGTTTTGAAATTTGCTCTGAACAAAGAGAGCACTTCTGCTTTTCATTTTAATTATAAACCAACTGGAAAATATTAAAATCTCTATAGAAATAGAACGCCATTTTCCTTCAAACAACTTGACCCACACAGATAAGCTCTAAGAGATTTTCCAACTCCCCTAAAGAGATTAAAACAGTGAAGTGAAGGTTTAGACACCTAAAAATCACATTTTTGTATTATTGGAATCCCAAGACTGTTTGATATTGTCAAATGAATTATCTCTAATGTAGACAACCTCTGAACTATCAAATGTTATATTGCTTTAGAATCATGAATAAACCCTGGGTTTATGTAACTTAAGATGGCATTCCAATTAATTTTTTTCTAATTTGTAAAAAGTAATGCCACTAGAACTACTATTAAAGATTTGGAAACTTCCCAACAAATCTGGATAGTTTAACATGAAAATACAGCAACAATAACAAATTCCACATTAACATGCAGTGAAAACCTGTTGAAACTTTAAATAAAAAAAAAAGAAACTGAGTGTAGTGTTTCACTTTTCTCTAAACAAGATATCTCTCCTTTGTCTACTTTTAAAGACCGTAAGAGAAAAATACCTAAATCCATGATGTATGAATTATTGTGCAACATAAAAAATGAAAGATGTGATTTTTTGACACAAAGTGTGAAATGTACTGACTTTCTACCACGATTTGTTTTCCATTAAAAGGAATAAATCAACAAAAAATCAAATAATTAAATGAAATGGGCACACATTTAGAAAGTATGCTGCTGACCATGTATTTATATTTTTCTCCTTATTTTCAACCATGAATATTTATGAACAAACTGATATATCCTTGGGACTTAATCAAATCTTTAGGCAGTCATCTATTTTAGAAGGCGAATTCAAAGTTCGTGAGTTTGTAGTCATATTATCAATTTATCTTGTTGGAAATGAAAACTATTTTGTCCAGCCTCTGTGAGTATTTTGGCAACAATGGACTCAAAGTAGTGGATTTGGTACCTCTTTAACTCTTTGGCTTTGAAGTACCATGGGGGCATTTTAAAGTAGTTTTACAAGGATATAAAGGTTCATCAACAGTTTATTTTAGGATTTTGCTATTAGATGTAGATTAAAGGGTATGTGCAAAGTGGGACAAAGTCTGGATGCAGACACTGCTTTTTATTATGCCAGCTAATAGATCGGGGAAAGATAGACAAAATTAGTGACCTTTTAATGGCTTGCAAAAAGGCTTTTCTACTTTCTTTACTTTTCTACAGCTGTAGTAATTCTAATTACTCCATCAATAAACATTTATTTGCAAATGTCTAAACACTATTGGCGTCAAAACTTATTCTAGTCGGACTAGCACTAAACAATCCAAAATCTTAGGATACACAATATCATAGCAGCATTTACATTTTATGCCACCTCTGGGCTTAAACGCTGGATTTAAACATTAAATAACTTCCTTCCTTTAAACCTTTCCTAGGCTCTCTCATCTTCTGGTCCCTTTTGGGTCAGTATAAAGGAGCTGAGGTTTGGCCAGCTATTGCTGTTCAGTCAGCTGAACCCAGAGCAGACATAAAGTCTGAGATCAGCTCCAAAACACAGCTGGGCCATTGAGCCAGCCTGTCCAAGCTGGGCTGTGTATTTTGTCAGTTCAAGTGTTCCTACCAAGAACAAGGCTTGTAAAAGAAGGTGGTAAAGAGGCCAGAGATGAAGAGGCTTCCCTGCCCTTTTCCCTTTCCAAAGGATCAGCCTGTCCAGGCTGAAGTTGGGGGCAATCTGTCTACTGTGTATATGTTGATATCTGTCCAAATTCCCTTAAAAGCTGTAGGACAAATGTCATTGCCAGCTTTGGGGACTGTCTTATCTCTTAATACATCTTTGACCCTGAGGCTCAGAGCTGCTTTTTGGAATATATGTGAACTCCTGCAGATTCGTCTAGAGCCACTGCACAGCTCTGACTACCAGGTGAACTATTTGGTCTGGTCTTACTGTTTTGAAGTCACAAAATTCATAAAAGGCAGAAAACCAAATTCTGCACTCCCAATGCACATACTTAGACCAAATGCTCACCATTTCATTTCTCTGATACACAAGCTGTGATATTTGTGTTCTGCAACTGCCTGGGAAGGCCCTTGTTGCTCTTAATGCTTTAGTGGCCCCTTATGTATGGATCTTAAGTGCCATGTGTCTCCAGATATATCTGATGGAAACCAGCACATCTGAGCACAAATATGACAATGGGCTCTTAGAGGAGAATATCGTGCAAATGGGGTGTGGCTTACTGTTTGCATGCCTGGATAAAATGCAGCTGTTTTCCTGCTTCATTCTTCGCTATTTTTCCCTTGGTGGATGATTTCTAATTTTATTTCTAGTCTAAGCACAGATAAAATCTATTCAGTAACAATGATGACTATAATAATAACAATAATAATCCACATATTTTCATATGTCTCCCTATTATATAGTCACTCTTCAAAACATGCTTTAAAAGGTAACTGTGGAAACAGAAAAACTGGGACAAACTCACTGTTTAATAAAGTCAGACTGGTACACCCCCCAAAAATTTGCTTATTATGACACATAAAGAAGGAAAGATGTTTTTCATCTGTTACACTTCTGAATTTTTTTTTCACTAGTTGCTCAACATATATTTTTAGTTCTATGCAAAAAAGAAGAATTGAACCCAATTAGCAAAGGCAATAAATTCGTTACAGTGAGGTTTGTAAACAATCAAATGGCATTAAAAGGCTTAAACTCAATTTAATGCACACAATTTAATTATTTAATGTCCATCCAGATTTTTTTAGGTGCAAGGTGAGGAGGTGAAAACATCCATATTATAGTTGAAAATGTGTGAGAATGTGGATCCCATAAGGATGCAAAAAGATCGCAGTCCTTTAACTCTTCCTTACTTCTGGGGAAAGGTTAGATATTACCATAAGACTAAACAATTTATGACTGAATAATACTGATGGGATGATCTGATTCTGCAAGGGACACTCATACACACTCCCCACTGCAAAGCAATGCCTCCATATCCCAGCATCTATCAGGATTAATATCTTTTAGCCCAAACAAGTGAGTGTGCTGGTAGTATTGACTTGTGAAAGAGCAGAGGTTTTGACTTACTCAGGAAAATTTGTGTGCACTGTAGACTCAGTGAAAACTTAATCCTGCTATTTTGTCATGATAGGATTATTGTTGTCCTGCAAAACCTGACTCAGAAGTGCTTTTCCTACAGAATACTGAGATTTTTCCTGTTTTTCATAGTTATCTTCACCTCAGCCCAGAATGTAACCAAAGCTCAAGCAATCAGCTTATCTGAGTTGAAGAAGATTCAGTTATCTTCAAAAAGAGTACAATGGGAGACTTGAGTCTTCCATATTTAAGAGGAGTACCTTGGTTCCACGGTGACTACCTAATAGATGTTAATTTTCTTTCTTTTGTGCTATTTTTGACCAGAATTACATCATGCAAAAATCTATCCTAACAAGAACTAAATTAAAAGCAGTGTATTTCAATCAGAAGCTTTTATTTCCAATTTAGATATTTTCCAACTAAAACCAAGACAAACCAATTCAAACAACCAAAACCCTCACACAACTGGAGATTTGCTATCCACTCAGCCTGGAATTTTCTACTTGGTGTAGGTTCCAGCTGGAGCAGCTCTCAGCTCAGCATGATTTCTTTTATTCCTTGTATACTAATCCATCTCCTCAAGTTACTGCACCTTCCCTTAGATGAAAAGCAGCCAGTATTCTATTTAAGTTTGAGAGTGATACACGGCTGCTCCAGTGTTATGTAGTTTATTATCAACCAAACCTTTGTGATGGCCTAAGCGTTGTTTTTAGTGCAAGGCTTGTAAAATGTGTCTTCTGAGCTGGTTCCGTGGCCAAAACAGACAATATTCTGGGGACTCACACCTCTCACATACAGACAGTTCTAGATTTTAGGTGGCAACTCATACCACCCAAACTGAGCAATGCTGTTTACTGTGAGACAGCCATAGAAACTATCAGAATCAGGAACATGTTTTACTGGTACAATGGCTTTTAAGAGAGTTGTATAAAATGTGTCTAGAGTAAAAGCCTGTTATACTTAAATAAGTATTCTTTGGCACTTAAGTTCAGCAGCAACAAACTAATTTCTGTTAGCACTCCAATTAGTACACATTCTAAACTTCATGCTTCAGATGTCACTCAGATGACAGGATACCTGTAGGTCTGGCTCAAGGTCTTGAAAGAAGTTCTATGTTTCCCTTCTCGCATTCTTGCTGTACTTCATTGTGTTACTCAGTGAATATAAAATTAGGAGGGTTTTGTTGGAAGGGGATAAAAATGATGCTACACCTCCATTAGCATTTATACATTGCCTTTAGATCCAACCTTTTATTTGTTATGCCTGTGTTATGCTGAAAGGAGCTGTGAAAAAGCAATACTTACTGGTTGGCACAAAGAAAGTAAGTAATTTTGATGGTACTATATGGGTCACAATTTTTAATATTTTCAGAGGTAATTTATTTAGTATGATTAAACTGAAAACGTTCAGTGAGAAGAGTTAACTTGTTAAGAAGTCACTGCAGTGAGTATTTCACCTTTGACACGTGGTTGAAACCAAAACAGACATTTTCAGAAGAGAAGCGAAAACAGCACTTCCCTGTCATCATATTATTGCTTGAGATGAAACATTTCCCCTCACCTGAGTTCTACAAAAGTCTTCTTAATGAATAAATCTCATTATCACCTTCATGTAAATGAAGAAATGGAGCAAATTATTAAAGACCACCTGATACTTTTCGGGTAGAACTGTGAATCGAGTTCCTATGTATACATACCCCAACTTTTGATGTAGATTTCACTTCACCCATCTTTAGAAAACAACAGTCTCAATGTTCGCAGTTTGACTAATCATTGCAGCTCCTTTTGTAGTTGTTGGAGACACGTGGGAAGGAAGTTTTAGACTGTACTTTACGTGATATAGTTTGGTTGGTTGTCTCAGATTAGGATGGACCACTTCTTAAAGATGCTTTCTTTTCTGTGACTACAAAGACAGTCTAGGGGGACTAACTTGGATGTATACATATACATTTGTTGACGTTGTGCATTTATTCAGGTGACTCCTGCATTTAATTAATTGCATTCACACAGTAGTTAATAAATGTGCTGCTTGTAGGATGCTACATTAACCATATTACACCAAGCAGAAATGGCAGCTAGTGTACATTCTGAACAACATAGTCCTAGGTATCATAATGACCTTCTGTGCTTTCTCTTTCAGCAAAATGCAGAGCGCTTGAAGGATGTCTCAGAAAAAGAGTCAGTGATTCTACTTCTCTTGCATAAAAGTCTGTAAGAAATATTAATTAATTAATGTTTAATTGAGTACATGATATTTTAATAATGCTGTTTATTGGGGAACATTTGGATTTCCTTCAAGAACTTCTAAATCTCTATCATGACCTGCACACATATACCATCAAACTTGATTATCCTGGAACAAAGTGCCAACAGCAGATAAACCAAAGCAGAAAATTATGTGACTTGCACAAAACCATAGCAAGCTAATTAAAAAGAACCAGAGTCAGGCTTGATGCTGATTATAGCAGCCACGATTCAATCTGCTAACTAAAGTCACCGTTATTCTAAAATACTGGCAAGTTTAAAAAATGCTAGTTCAGCTTTGACAGTAGAACACAAAACGAAAAAATAGCCTGTTTACTTCAGTTGACCTTCTTATCATGAAGAACAGGTGTGCCTATTCATTCCCAGCCAGGCAGGTGTAGTCATCAGAGGCATTGCAGAGTTCTTTGTAACTCAAAGGGTTTGTTTTAAAACTTAAGTGTTCTCATTTATAAGCTTAGAAACATGTACAATCTGAGGAGTGTTTTTCCACTTGCAGTGTTCTCTGGAGGACGCATGATGGAGCCAGTAAGTTCACAAATCTTTCTGCAGAGGATCTGCAGCGAAAATAAGATAATGCATGCTGGCTTCTCTGAAATGTGTCCAGGGACAGAGGTGCCAAGGTGTTTCATCACCAGTGCTATTCACCAATCTCCACGAGCTCACACAGCAAACAAAAACAACTGAAGGGTATCAGGTAGAGTCTAACGTTTCAGTACATTTCTTTGGCAAAAATACCTGCATTGGGGAAGGTGGCTGAGTTGTTAAGATATTGGCCCAGAAGGTCTTGCCTTGCAAGATCCCAGCCCTTCCTCAGTTCTTCCATTGTTCTCACCTTGGGAAGACCCAACTTCAAGAAAGGCGGATTTGAGCCTTTATCCTCAAGTATAAACTTCTGTTAGGTGTTTGTTCAGAAGCTTTGAAGCACTTTCTTCAGGAGGAGGATTTGAAGAAGACATAATGATGGTGGGCAAACTCAGTACTGTCTAGGGAGGAGACAAAATCTGGGATTGTTTATGAGTCTGTAGTAGTAAGAATGTCTTAGAGAAGCTAAGAGACTTTTCTCCTTTCCTTCTTGGCCCTTGGGCTTGATGAGATACTAGAAACAACCTGAATGGTAGAGGCAGAAACAAAGCAGGAGGGGACTGAAAGAGATGTTTAACCCTTGCCTCTACTCCCCTCATGCTTATGGGTAAGCTATGGGCTTACACAATCAGTACCAGTGGTTACACACTGCTGTGTTTGCCTGGGTCAGTTCTCTCACCTTTTCAGAAACTTTGGTATAACCTTTTCTTTCGAGTTTACACTTCAGTGAATCCAGAATGATTCTGTATTTGCCATGAAACAACCAAAAGAAAATTTGAAATATATTTACAAAAATGTCCCTTGATGAGCTGTAGAATAAAACTTCCCTTCTCCTTTTTTCCTTCACCTCCAATCCACTAGTGGTGGAAATTCAAGCAACTGGTTTGGAAAGTAGATTGGACACTGCAGCTAGCAGTGCTGTGCAGGGAATATTTTTGAGCTTGCAGAAGTAGTAACAAGTTTTCTTAACATACTTTATTCATCTATTACCTTTGGAATTCCATCATCCCTCTGAGGAGGTTTCAGTTTTTAATTTGATTCTTGATCTGATGACTTAAATATCACTGCAACTTTAAAGTGTCTCCTGAAATACCTGTTTGTGTTCAAGGTCTGTCTGGGCATATTCAGAAGAAATTCTCAATTTCCACAGTAAAAAAAAATCTCTTTTTTTTTCCTGGCATGTATTCACAGGTGCAAGATGCTTCAGAGAAAGTGAACTGATTTCTTTCATTTCTATTGCCCTATTAGCCCAATTTTATCACAGGGGCGTATTCTACTCTAACAGTAAGATAAATTAATTCTAGTTATGCAGCCTTCATCTCCCGTGGATGATCTGAAATCCAGAATTGGAAAGTTCAAAATCATTTTGAATGATTTAGGAAAATAATGGCTATCTCTTGTTTGTAATCTTCAAGTTAGGAGCATACATTTGGAACTAAACATTGATGTTAAAGTAAAGCTGTGGATATCTAACCAGTGGAACCCCATATGGGGTTGAGACAACCCTTTTGCTGTGGTTCCTTCTGCCTCAAAAGTTAGGAAAAGAAAGGAAAACAAACAGGAAAAAACAAAAAGAGGCAAATGCAGAAGCCTATGATCTTTGGAAATAGGAGTTTTTCCCTCTTTTTGTGGGGCAGGGGGGGTGTGCCTGCAGCGTCTAGTCTTGGTAAGATGAATATAAAAAGAATGTTTCAAGCAAAGATAGCAAAGGAATGCACTGGCATATAAAAATAGTCCTGGGGTGTTTGCAGTGAGAAACATTCTTAATGAAGAATCATATGGAAAAGACAACTACTCAAAAGAACACAGGAATAAATTATGCTTTCGAGAGAATTTCTCCTGCAGTCCCAGTACTTCACTGTTTAGTCTGGGAAATCTAGACGCTTGTAATGCATAACTTCTAACCTTTGCACTTTCTTTCCCAGTTGGAACCCTCCCAATTTCCCAAGGGGATCAGGGCATGAACACAGGCAGGATTTTGTTGGGATCTTGTTCCATCAGAGCTGCAAAAAGACAGTTTAGATGCATAGTGGCACACTAAGAGAATCTGGAGCTGAACGGAGGGTACTCCTCCGGCTAAAGTGAAATAAACCAGAGAATATCCACATCTCTGAATGATGCTCCACACAGAGCTGGTACTGCACATACTCACTCTGAACTGTGAATTGAATAAGCACAGCACTACATCTGAGTAAATGTTCACTGTTTTCAGGGTCTGAGCTAATATTGCTGTGCTCTGTTAAAAGATCAACTTAGCCAGACCTAACTTAAGGACCAGGTAATACAGGCTGCATTTGAAGTATTCACCCTGACTTTAATTGCTGGAGGTTAGGATGATATATGAAGTTACTTGAGTCAATACAGGGAGAATGATGGGAGTTAATAAAAGCGGCTTAAAATATGTACAACTGTGTGATAACTGAGGTGAAAAGCTAGCAATACAATGAACAATAGCCAGCAGGTAAAACAAAAGGATAAGGCCTGACAAACTTTGCCAATAAATGGTGTTTGTGAAAAAAAGATTTCAGGGGAGTCACTACTTATACCATTCACTCCCCTCACCTCCAACAAAATCCACAGTGGCCGGGTTATCAAAGCAGGACTTTACTATCAAGGTGTATTTCTGAGATCAGTGATGTGAACAAAGTAGTTATCTTGATCACTTTGTTTAAAGCAGGAAGGATATACCTCATTGGTAGAGCTGCAACAAAATCTAACACAAAAAAAAAGCATAAAGAGAAGTTAGTTATGTCTAGCAATAAGAGAATTCAGATGATCAATTAATAAATACCATTTCTGAGGGAAAGTAGTGATTGAGGTGATACTGCAAAGGCAATGGTTTAACACTGAGCTATTGAATAAGTATAATTAATAGGTTGTTTTAATTTCCTTGCTACTACACTATGACAGACTGAGATTATGAGAGATTATACATTCCTATCGCATAGCAAGGATCAGAATTCAAATGTCTGTTTTTACAGGATTAAATTCACCCTGTTGAAATTCATCATCAGAGTCAGTAGGCAATGATGTGTTTCTTGAAATAATTTTAAGGTCTACAATAAAGAAACAAACCCCTTCACGAAAAGAAGAGTATCAAAGCAGATCAGAATATACGAGCACAAAGCCATTTCTATCCTATTTGGGGCAAAAATAGAGTTGTATCCTTTTATGCACATTCCTGTGTATAAGCTCACTCTCATAGAGAGAGTTGGCATTATTGGATGAATTTCAGTCTTCAAAAACAGAAGGATGAGATTCACGGATACATGCTATCAGGAGATGCTGAAGTCCAGATTCTCAGATTTATTTATCTATGTATTTCTGTTCAAAATGTGTGGGAATCTTCTAGCAATTCAAAGGCCTGTGCCTGCACATACTTAGCTAGGCAGTGGTTTCCACGTATTCCGTAATTGTAGTAATTCTTCTCTGTGGTTAAGAATTAAGTGACAGTGATCAGAGGGCAGAGGAAAAAGAATGGATAAACCATGGCTGATACAGAAAAACCAAAATATCTTGTATGGTTTAGAGAAAAAGAGAGAAAACGACAGAAGGATATGTAAAATATGGCTGTGACGTGGAAAGCAGTAATCTCTTCCTTGATTCATGTTTGTAGGACAAGGAAGGTTTCATTGCAGCAGGGAAGACTTAGATTAAACATTAAGAAAAAAATATTCTCACGGTTAAGAAGAGGAGCAGGCAGCTGAGAAGTTATAAACTTCACATTCCTGGGTGTTTCTGAAACAGACTGGACAAGGTTTTGTGAGGAATGACATCAGTACAGATGATTCCACCTTTGGGCAGGGGGTAAATGAAACAACCTTTGGATGTTGTTTTCTAGTCTTACTGTCTATAATTGCAATGATTTATGAGGCATAGAGCAGACCAGGTCCTACATTTGTGCCAATTTGCATAGCTGAGAAGTTGGCTGATTGTATGCCTCATTCTTTACTGGCCATTAATTTGAAGTTAATTATCCTACTGGTCTTACATGTTAGATTGACTGGCTATATAGCATTGTCTGCATATCCATTCTGGATAGCATTAATGGTGTGCTTGCAATCTCCTTCCTACTTATTTTTGCTGAACTTCAACATGATGTGGAATTTGTCAGAATAGGCTTAGCTTTAGTCTTTGTGTGTGTGTGTTAGCTAAAAAGAATTTGATTTACAGAAGTTCAGCAGTTATTCTGTTATACTGTTTATGAAGTGAAGAATACAATTGCTAGATTGTATTTCTTTACCTTAATTAACTTCTCTAACAAAAGATTATATTAAACAGAATGGTTTTTTTCAAGCTCTTAATAACTAGGTTGACCCCTTTTGGTGTAATGACAAAACATCGTTGAAATGGCAGAATTTTTATTGTCCAAAGTGTTTTTATTAATATACTCTATCACTCAGTTTCTGTAATTCATTTGAATGTGTTCTGCATTCTGTACTTTACACTGCTGAGGAGCCTTTGTCTGGAGATCTACATTGGAATTGGTTCTTGGAGGCTGCTACCACATCACTGTTCTGCAAAGATATAAGGAATATTACTACATAGTTCTTGGTATCCTTAAACCACATGTCTAAACAGATACAGCCCTGTCAATGAGTCATAAAATCCCAGCAGGGTCTGGTGTAAATGGAAGAACTGGAACAATTTAGATCGGGCCCCAGAAGGAATGGAAGTTAATAGTTCAATTCAAATTGAGATGGGTTTGAAGGATCCCTTGTCTTTTACTTGACTGTGGGTTTTAGTCTAGTTTTGGTATACCAATCCAATGCTCCAGAGTATTCTGTATAATATTAAAGTAGTACAATTGTTCAGACTTCTGTTTCAGCTAAAAAAATTTTGTTAGAAAATTTTGAACAGAACATTGAGAGCTTTCTTCATCTTTAACTTTCAGTACCTACAGGTTAGAGTCTATTCCAAGTTTGGTGCCAGAGATTAATAACCCAGAGTAAGGAGTTACTTCTCTGAACGCTGATTTTTAAGGCAGCCTGGACAACTGACTTAGGTTTGGCTTGTAGTATAAAGTCACCTAAGTCGAATGAGATAAATCCAGGGGTCAGTAGGCTAATAGATAACCTTAGCCTGGTGTCAGTGTTCCCACCTCTCATAGCACAACAATTAAGAGCAAACTTGTAGCTGTGCAAAATTATCTGGTACTGGAGAACACAGGGCTTTTTTTCCACATAATTATTGCTACAGATAGAGTTGGGGGGGGGCAAGTGGGTTGTGGTGGTGATGATGTTTATGTGCTTTGCTTATTTATTTTTCTGTTTTCTTATCATGGGCACACCTTGCATCTCTAGGGCTTCCATGTGTCAGAAAAAGGAGACAACTCACTCCACTGCGAGGTAGATGGAAGTTTTATTGAAAGTGCTACAGTGGAGCGTCCGAAGACCCAAAGAAAGAAAATTCAAAAAAAAAGAAGGAAAACAATAAACGGAAATTAAATAATAAATACAAGTTTGGAAAATAAAATATAAAGAACCAGGTCCACGGGGATTGGACACACGGGCCACCGCACGGCTGCCCGTTGACAGGAGCTGTACAGTGTTGAGGTGATTTCAGCTAGTCTGAAATCAAAAGGAAAATTAGAGTTGTCTTTATAATAGAGATCCGAGGCCCCTCAACACCGGGCTTCACCATCCGCAAGCCGGAGGCAAAGAGCTCGGCTCTGCTCTGGTGCAGTGCCTTTTATAGAGTCTGGTCCCCTCAACTGCCCGCCCCTGTCCGGCCCCCATGGCTCCTGCTGGTTGGTGAGTGATCTGGATGAGGTAAGGCCTTCCCGCCAATCGGCTCCTGCTGCTAGGGGACAGCAGGCTGGTGACATCGCCTCAGGAGAAAAGGCGGGAAGGCTTCTCATTAGTATGCATCATTGCCATGGAGGCAAGTTACAGGGGTGGCAGCTGAGGGCTATTTTTGGCAAGTGATGGTTTGTAAGCCCAGCGTAGCTGGCTTGGATCTTTAACTGGATGAACTTAGGATTTTCAATAAAACTTAAATTACACTGTCTAAAGTAAGTGAAAATATGCAGGGAACGCCATCACAAACTAGAACCTTAAAGTTTATAACAACATTAACAATAAAATTGATAACTTTGGGGAAAACTTGGTCACTTCTAGGGGGTGCTCGAGGTCAGCAATGCTCTGGGGAAATGACCTTATTAACTTTTAACCTTAAAATGTTGGGAAAGGAGGCTACTCCTGGGGGATGTCTGGGGTTGGCTTGTGCTCTGGTGGAGTAGCCTTAATTAACTAAACAATTAACAATTAATTAACAATTAATATTTGAACAGCAAATCAATAACATACACATTAACTCGTGAACAGTGAACTGGGGACAGGTGTCCCAGATGGGCAAACCTTCAAGCAAAAGACCGGCTAGGATTTTTGTGTATGACAACTGTAAGGTCAGCAGGATTATCTTTGGGTCTGGGAGGAAAATTGAAAGAAGATGCAAAAGACTGAAGAACACTCTCAGCTACTCAATGGTAGACACTTCCGATCCGGAAGCATGCAAATGGCAAAGTGAAACCTCAATGTATCAGTAGGCCTTTCATTCACAGGACTTTATCTGTTATAAATCAGTTTGCTAGTCCAGCCAGGGTGATCAGAAAGGAGACCACAGACCATGAGCCACTCAGTGCACCTACCTTGCAGAGAGCCATCGTTACAGGTAAGACTCCATCCCCATCCATAGAGCAGCCAGGCTTCCTTTCCTCATCTCAGGGAGGCTGCCAGTCCCTCTCATGAGCCAGCAAGCTTCCACTGAGACACTTTCTGAAGTACTGTGTTGACTTACAGGCATGTCTCCTAAAAGGGTGGAACATGAGGAATGTTTACTATTTGTCAGCCTGCAGGAGAACACCATATATCCTTGCTGAAGCCTGCTCATCCCCCCCTGAGAGGCATGGCTGTCCCATTCTGCAGGTGGTGGAAGGAAAGCTTGGAAGGACTCACAATGCGCTGCAGCTCTTAAGCACTGCCTAGATGAGGGGAAACAGGGGAAGAGGGAGAAATATGACACACTCTTAGGGCCAAGTCTCATCCCCAAAGCCATCTTAATATCCTCTCTGTCTTCCCTTGGACTTGAATGTAAGTACATATCAGGGACAAGGCATAGATGTTATTACTTACCTTGAACCTGAAGATGGTGGAAGTGGTTTGCCAACACCTGCAACACAAAAAAAAGATACAATAATGATGGCAGATTCTTCTTTACTGTGCTGGTATAATCACAACTCTTCTGTTTTAAGGGCTAAGTGAGAGTAATCTGTGTTTTTATACCTCTTGACTTCTTTTTCTGGAGGAGCCATAAGAAAGCCTGAATGTGTATGATTTTAGACGGTTCCAGGAATGGGGGCCCATCCCATGCCTTTAAAAGCATTGGGGCTAAATTGAGTTTGCCCTGTTGAAATAAGGTGTCCTATGTGAATATATTCTCCAGATACAGGCTCCATTTAATCTCAGCCTTTTCATTCTCAAAAGAACAAAAAATCTCATAAGAAATAGACTGCAAGCAGGAGTTCAATGCTTGTTTCTTCCTAAAAGCCTTTTAATGCAAGGACATCATTTCTGCTTTCTTTTGACAACAGGAAAGTGTTTTCTTAGTAATGAAAACAGTAATTTTCTTTTACAGTGGATAATATGTATCTGTTAGCTTAAATCGATACCTGTGAAAACCTACAGAAATGAAATTCCCCCTAAAGCACCTAGATGGACCTAGCTGCAGCTTTTTGTGGGAGTAGATGGTAAGGTTCACATGCTGGAAGAGAATGGAGGAAAGATGTAAAAATTGAAGAAGTATGTAAGATAGGGCAGCTACACTTGACTCATCAGGGGAAAAAGAATGGAAGTGATATATGAAAAATCTCTAGGCAGGCATTGGTCATGGTCCAATAATTTTGTATGCTATGATGTAATAGTAGAATGGCAAACAGATGGCAGAAGTATTACTAAGACCTTGGAAAGGTCTTTTCTCCTTCCCGTTTTGAAGAGAATCAGCTTCCCTCAGGGTGCGGCACAAAGGTGAAGGTAGAATGCGAAGAAAAAATGCCTTTTGTTTGTTACAGTTTTTGGATCCTCAACTCTTTTGCATGCATTAGAGTGCTCTGTGCATTGTGGTTACAAGTGTTTACTGTGTGGGTACCAGGAGAAAGCAATTATCTTCCCAGGTGAAGCAAGCTTTCCCTCTAGACAGCAAAACAAAGCAGGCAGTCTTCCTCACCTTATCAGTATCCATGCAGTATATTGCAAGTGTAGCACAGGAAAAGATATACCTGAACTCTGAAATATGCAGATGTTTTGTCTTTGCCCTTGCCCTCTAAAGCTGTACATAAAAGACTTGTAATTTGATTTCTTTTAGAGTCAGAATACAGTCAAAGGATGCTTTCAAACCTCCCTAGCAGATACTGGATCAGAGTCTCTTATCAGCCTTCTGGTGCAATTGACTTCATGCTTTAGGGATGTGCTGAAGTTTAGGATGTCACAGATGAGCAAGAAAAGTAGACCAAGCAGTAGATGGTTTTTTACACTCCACAGCAATGGACTTGCTGATACAATTATCATTCTGCAGGTTCTGTTCATGTCTGATATAGATGTCTTCTAAAGGCTAATACCTGATCAATTCAGGATTGAGTTTAGACGTAGAAATAGGACTGATGCAATCAGTCTCCCTTTGTTTTAGAGCACAAAGAAATTGACTTTTTGGTCTTGGACATTTGCAGCTTTCTGCAGCTGTGAGCCTGGAGTTGTCAAGATACAAAAGGTCAAGACACAAAAGGTCAAGACGTTGTGATTTCTGACAAAGGTGTCACTGGGCAGGAATAGAGTTTAGTGTGCCTAGGATGAGGTGCAAGGCTGGTGCTTGCACTTAAGAGATGAAGTAATCAGATAATTACAAGGTTATCTGACAACACCATGTAGTTGTGTTGGAACTAGCTTCTTGCTGTTTTCTCCTACTCTATCTCATATCTTTCCCCTGTGTAGCTAATATTGCTAGGATAAGCCTGCATCAGTGTCAGGGGTGGACAACGGGGTGCACTGGACTTGTTATTACAATGAAGGAAGTTGCAAAGTACAGCACGACATAGAGGAACCCAGATGTATATAATTATCATGAGGGCTTAAATGTTACATGGCTGTCATATACCTGGGCTTTGGGATCTAGTATTATCCCTAAAATCCCTAGTCTGTGTATGCAAATCCCATAGAGGGAGTATGCATGAAATATCCTAGAGCTACTCTGTGAATGCAGACAGCTGCTCCAGGCTGAGCCTCCATCACACTGTTGTCTCAGCGGTGCTCTAGAAGATGAACAGGAATGTGTCCATCCAAGCTCTGAGCTGTCAGAGTGCTGGTGTGTGCCCGTTTTGCCTTCAGGAACACATGTTCAACTCCCATTGGCTTCAAAGGAATTAGACAGGTGCTTAAACACTTACTATAATCAGAACCTTGAGCTCTTTCCAACCACAGATGAAATGTGAGTTCAAAAGTGAATTTACTAAGATTACCCTTAGCTCAGTGTTTAGTATCCTTTTTCCTTGTGTCTTTTCATTGCACCATAGGATTATTTTTTGCACACCAGTGAGGATAATTTAATTATGGTTTTCTTGTGCTTATTCACAATTTATTTAGACCACCTGTTAAGAGGTGCTTTATTGAAAAACAACAATAAAAAAGTATTTGCTCTAGTTTTGACATGCTTTTCTGTTTGTCATACTTATTTACATTATAGAGTTAATAATGTCTCTTGGAAAAATATAGATCAAGTAACAGTGAAAAGCTTATATGCTTTTTTCATAATTGTTATTTTTGCACCTACAGGTAATTTAACATCCTCTCTACCAATACTTTCATTTTCTATATTCAATGCATCACATTTTAGTTTAATAGCAGTACTGGCCAATAGAAGGATGCAATATCTTTTATTTAAGTGTCAAGTTTTATTTTGGAAGAAGAGTGTGTAGTTACTTACTTGAATTTTCTACGGAAAGCCTATTGTTGTAGCAATGCAAGCAACCTAAATTTTTAATATTCATATACTAACATAAGATCATCAGATTAGTTCTTTGCTAGCATGTAAGAGTGAAAATGACATATGTTGCTGTCAATAAAAATAAGTGAACCTGTGCTGTTATTAAAAATGATCAATTATTATTAATTTTTTGCTGATAAAATAAAGATTGATTTTAATTAAATGGTTTGCTTTTTCCTCTTGAGAAAATATTGGTTGTATTATATTGTCCTAATTATAAACAAAAGAAAAGAATTACTACTAGTATAATCCTTACTTTAACTTGATATTTTAATTACTTCGACTGCTTTTTTCTTTGGGATATGCAATATGAGCTGCAATTCATGACATCGAGATGTTCCAACAGCTCTGAAGATGTTGTAAATAAATGCCAATAATGAAAGCTTTGTGAATACTGTGTAATGAACTTCATTGTAAGAGAAAAGCAAATATATTTGTGGAGCTGGATTTTAAGCTAGCCTTGAAAAACATGGTAAGAAAACCAGATCGCTTTCTTGTAAAATAAGCTACTGATTATACTTAAGCTTTTCAAAGGCAGCTATACTCAACTGTCCTTGGACTGGAAAGATTATAAAGGCTATTTCACAGAACACATTCTTAGCCTAGCCACTGGTGACTGAACAACCACTGCTGTCATGTCCACTGACGTAGGTGACTCACTGCACACATGATTTTCATCATTTGTGCATCTAGTCCTCCTCCCTGAAGTGACTGAGCTCCTTTGTTGACATATGGGCAACCCCAGTGTGTGTTTCATTCCATGCTGATAATACCAGAGCCAAATGAGAATATTCACTTCCTACAGTTCTTTTTCTTATTTGCATTCCTGATAAAGAACCAAATCCAGCATATCTTTTACATAACTGGGTAATAGGTTAACCATTTGAAGGACATAAGTGTGATTTAAAGAAATCAAAGCGAAACTCCTGCATCCCTTTCTGAACAAAAGCTGTTATTCTCAGAATTGCAGAATGGTTGAGGTTGGGAGAGATCTCAGGAGGCTGTCTGGTCCAACCCCCCTGCTCAAGTATGGCCACTTATCGCTGGTTGCCCAGGACTGTGTCCAGATGGCTTTTAAATATATCCAAGGAGGGCCACAACATCTATAGGAAAACTGGACCAATGCTCAGTCACACTTATAACAAAAAAGTCCATCCTGACGTTCAGGTGGAACCTCCTTTGTTGCAGCATGTGCTCATTGGCTCTGGTTCTGTCCCTGGGCACCACTGAAATGACTCTGTCTCCACCTTCTTTCCACCCTCTCTGTAGGTGTTTTAGCCATTGATAGGGTCCTCTCTGAGCCTGCTCTTCTCCAGGCTGAACAGTCCCAGTTCTTTCAGCCTTCCTCCTATGTGAAGGTCTTTCATCATCTTAGTGGTCCTTCTCTGGACTCTCTCCAGTAGCTCTGTATCTCTCCTGCTCTAAGGACCCCAGAATTGGACCCAGCATTCCAAGTGTGGACTCAACAGCACTGAATGGAGGGGAAGGATCACCTCCCTTGACCTGTTGGTAATACTTTGTCTAATGGAAACCAGGATACCATTATCTCTTTTTGCAGCAAGGACACTTTGCTTGCTCACAGACAGCTTGGTGTCAGCCAGGATCCACAGGTCCTTTTCCCACAAGCTGCCTTCCAGAATGGTTATCCCCAGCATATATTGATGTCTGGGGCTGTTTATCCCCATGTACAGGACTTTGTGCTTCTCCCTGTTGAAGTGCCTGAGGTTTCTGTCAACCCATTTCTTCAGACTGTTGAGGTCCTTCTGGACAGCAAGCATGACACTGGCATATCACTGCTCCACCCAGCTTTGTATCGTCATCAAACTTGCTGAGGGTCCACTCTGACATGTTATCCAGATCATGGATAAAGATACTGAATGGTACCAAACCCAGTACTGACACCTGGGGTGCATGCATGCTTCTCCCAATTGCCATGAGCAATTAAAGATTTTCAAAAGTGGCATCACAGTGACATAAGACAGCCTCAGTACTCATGGGTGCATCCTGTGAGGGCCCATGGCATCCAGGGTTCTCAAAAAAACCTACAAATATTATCTACCTGTCTATCTGCATATCATCTCTTTAGTTTTAAAATGAAATATAAAATTAACCATACTGTTTAACCTTCTAATTTTAAACATCTATATTCTTGTCCATATTCCAAACCCATAAAAGCTTCCTGGCCCTGTACTGCATGCTCACACATCCCAAAGCTGACCATGAATTGAGAAACATGGTGAGACCAGTGTAAGCTATAACGTTCTGCTTCTTTATCAGCATTAAGGGCTATTATCATGTTCAAGTGGAACGTCAAAAAAAGGACACATAAAACGGTATGCTTTGGTTTTCATGCTTTAAAATATCCTCCCCAGCTACTAAGAGTTCAGTATTTCATTTTAATGTCCCCGTTGCTTACCATAATTATGGATAACGCAGTTGACCTTACAGCCTGTTTTAGTGATTAAATTTAGTTTTAATTATTACTATACAAAATTCTTTCATGGTAAAGGCCACTTTCCCTCTGGCTCTGAACTCTGCCTCTTTTAGCATTTTTCATATGTGGACAGAAATTACAGGTGCAGAAATATAGCTATTTTCCACTTTAGGTTCACTAAACCATTAGAAAAATGTCTGAGTTCAACCATAATTTCTTAAGGTTATCAAATGATTTATAGTTTTTCTATTGCTGTGGCTCAACATGCTGTTCTTATTACCTAATACAGTAAACAGTATAGTCTGGAAATCACAAAAGCTGAAAGAACGGTGAATTGTGGCTGAGCAACTGTACCAGAATCTTTGAGAACAAAGTCATAGAAACACCTCAGAGTTGCCTACAGGCTAGATTTTAGATGTGAAAGCAGGGGTAGATCAGATCCATCTTAGCATTTTCCTTTGTGTGGATTCTCAGGCATATGAAAAATTGCTTTGCTGCTTCTCCTGAAAGCTTACATTAACATTCTTCTTATTTCTGGAAATAACTTTTTTTTCAAACTAGACTTCTTAAATAATGAGATTTCAAAATACAGGACCTTGGTCTTTGATTCTGTGGAAGAGAAACTTCTTTAGGAAGAGATCATTCTTAAGAAAACTAGTCTCTCTTTTGTAGAGAAAAAATTACTTTTTTTTTTAATGTTTACCAAACTAATCCATTCATTGAAAAATAATGAATAAGAACCGACCAAGAATGAGTTTGACTTTTGTGCATTTGTTCCCTATAGCAATAAGTCCCTTAGGGAAGAAACCAGCTCTATTACATAGAGTTTAGTACAATATAAGATATTGTGGCAAAAGCCAATAAAATGTTAGCACCCCAAACCTTTATTTCTGCATTTTTTAAAGGATTTGACACTCTCGTTGCTGAAAAAATTCACTCTCCTCCAGGTCAGAAATTGTCTATATTGACCTACAGATGTGCCAACTGCACAACTATCAGTCAGAGTAGCACTGAGGAAAAACATCCACCAAATCCCCTTTGATGAGGAGGACTATTCTTGTATTGGGAGCATGTCAGGGTCATAAGAAAACATGCAATGGTCTCTGTACCTGTGAAAATAGATGGACTATCATGTCAGCAGTTCCCTGCTTCCTCAGGGAGCTTAGAAACAGGTGCTCTAAGGGAGGTGGGAGAACATGATAACTTCTCTAATTAGCACAGAGGCAGGGAAATGCAATTCAATACTGGATGCCGACCAGTCCTTATTGACCGAAGGGGTTGGGAGGTCCATATGATTGGTGGGATGGGTGCCATGCTAAGTGGTGCTAGTGAGGAACTATTGCATCCTAGCCATTGAGCTTTTGGAGTAAATTCATTCCTGTGCAAAATGTCCTTGTGACAATGGGTCAGACGCCCTATTATTGCAGTTGTTACCATGTAAATTGGGTACACTGTATAAAAACATACTGTGTGCTGTGCTATTTCCACACAGGAATTATTTATAGTATTTTGAAGGTCACCTGGAAATGTTTAATGTGTTTTTTAGTCTTTTTCTTAAAACAAAACAAAATCCAAACCAAATCAGCCAATCAATGAAACTTAAAGCCTTCCCCCCTCCCCAGTGCTCCTCCTCTCCTCCCCTTCCCTCCATGCTTCTCATATCTATATATAGTTCATGGATTTCTGGCTCTCTGGCTCTCTAACAGCTGGGCATCTAGACAGAGAAAAAAAAAAAAGGAAAGAGAAGAACAAGAAAGGGTAAGAGTAATGTTACTTGTGGACAGCTTTCTTCAATAATTGATTATTTTCTGTAGTTTCTGCAGATGCGCTGGTTATTTGACCAGCGTGGTGTGTCTGTTGCCATAATAAACTAATTGAGCATTTGGATGGCAATGGCCCACGGCTGTGTGTAGTATGACAAGTTTCACCACCTGGTCTGTCTGCAGTTTTCACTGTGCTCACATGGGAATTTTGAATCTGCTCAATCTCCTTCCATCTGTGACCCTCTTTATAGACTTTCGGCATGTGTGATCCTTGCCCCAGGGGAGACAGTTTGCTTCAGAAACTTGTCCTGTAGGTAAAAGCAACAGGCCATCCATTACCCTCTTCCTTCCACTTTCAGGTTAATGACTATATTAAATATTAAACAGGGTTCCATCTCCAGAGTGTCTGTATAAGTGATTTTACATTATCTCATTCAGCCCTTCTCTGATTTCTTCTAAAATGTGTTGCTTCTTTCTAGAATAATTCTAGCAGTGAAAACCATGATTGATTTGACAACCATTAACATAATGTTTAGTACTAACCTTCCTCATCAGTGAGTGAAGAAGATGGTGAAAATGGAAAGAGTAAAACAGGGATACGTGATGTGAAGTTGATTTCCCTTATTTAAAACATTATTACATATACAGTTTCTACAAGTTATTAACAAGTAGACATGGACTGCAGGTTTGCTTAGACGGATGAGTGAGAAATAAATAGAACTTCTCTACCAACTGGGATTAAATTAATAAGCAAATTGTTTGGTTAGCAAATCATAGAATCGTAGAATACTTCTGGTTAGAAAAGACCTTTAAGATCATTGAGTCCGACCATTAACTTGCCAAGTATACCACTAAACCATGTCCCCAAATGCCACATCCATACATCTTTTAAATTTCTCCAGGGATGGTGACACAGCCACTTCCCTTGGCCCAATTCTTGACTATAGCTTTGGTGAAGAAATTTTTCCTAATATCAATTTAAGCCTCTCCTGGAACATCATGTTTCCTCTTGTCTAATCACTTGTCATTTTGGAGAAAAGACCAAGCACCCCCTTGCTCCGACCTCCATTTTGGTACTTGTAAAGAGAGATAAAGCCCCCTCAGGCCTCCTTTTCTCCGGGCTAAGCAAGCCCTGTTCCCTCAGGTACTCCTCATCAGAGTTGTGCTCCACGGCCTTCCCCAACTCCATTGCCCTTCTCTGGGCCCGCTCCAGCATCTTAATGTTCTTCCTGAATTGAGGGGCCCAGAGCTGGACACAGGATTCGAGGTGTGGCCTCATCAGTGCCAAGTGCAGGGTGACAATCACAGCCCTGGTCCCCCTGGCCGCACTACTGCTGATACAGGCTAGGGTGCCATCATTACCTTAAGGGTGGGTGTCAAGAGGGTGGGGCCTGGCTCTTTCCAGCAGTGCCCAGCAACAGGAGAAGGGGCAATGGGCACAAACTGAAACACAGGAAACTTCATCTGAATGTAAGGAAAAGCTTACTTACTTTGAGGCTGATTGAGTACTGGAATAGGCTCTCCAGGGAAGTTGTGGGGTCTCCTTTGCTGGAGATGTTCAAAACCCATCTGGACGTGACCCTGTGCTGGATGTGATCCTGTGCAACCTGCTCCCAGTGAGCCTGCTCTAGCAGGCTTACAGAGGTCCCTTCCAATCCTGACCATTCTGTGATTTTGTGATCTTACGTGCTGCTAACCTAGGATTTGACCACATACCAGGAAAAGCTGCAGCACAATACAGCCCAGCCCCTGAGGAAAAGCCTTGGAAATTCCCACCAGAGAAATCAGCATCTGTTTTGACCTAGGTTGTAAACTACTTCATAACTTGTGATACTACAGAGATTTTATTACATATAAAGATCCTTGTTTGGATATTAGCGACCTTCTTATTTTGTCCAAACAATGAAGAAGAGATCTCAGATTCTGCTTTAAAATGTATCCTCTGAATCCATCTGAAGTGTTCACTGAACATAACAAAAGAAAAAGCAGTCCTACTATCCATATCTGTAAAAACACTATTGAATACCTCCACTTCCACTAGAAACATTAACAGGGGTAGTCAATCTGAAAATGAGGACTTCAGTGGTGTAAATCTTTATTTATAATGTTAGAAAAAGGTGAACCAAGGGGGCTGCTTTTGAAGTGCACTGAAGTTAAGAGTTAGAGAAAATGTTCTGCTTATCAGAAACTAGTCACAACTGTATAACCAGCTGTACAGTTGTTAAATGTTTGAGATTTTTTCATCTTAGTCCCTGACAGAAACCAAAGAGTTCTGCTCTACTTTCTGTGAGCAGGAGTTGTTAATGTATCTTTTTGCTGTCTCCACCATCTCTTCTGGTTCAAGCAAGTGCAGTGAGCACAGCTCTAATACACAGACCCAGTCTGCAGAGTTACAACCTCAATGAATGACTGGAGGTTGAAAACAGACCCTGACCCAAGAAGCAAAAAAACAAAAAAAAGGTCAGATAGCTGTGAGGAATCCAGGGTGAAACAAGTTCCTTTGATTTCATTACTCCACTCTGTTGCTGCCCATCAATTCCCAGTGTTGCCCTCAGCAGCAGGTTGTCTCAGAGCTGGCTGAATCTACAATCTCTGTGTGGCTCCCGGCACGCTCTGCTGTAGGCTGAACCCCACAGATCAGGAATAAGGGGCACTGATGGGACTGCTGAACACAAAAACTCTGTGATGGATCTTCACTGCTCTAAACCTAATAATTGCTGCAGAGCAAACTTAATTTTCAGGTTCCTTTCTGTCTTCATCATATAATCATAGCTAAGTAAAAATGTGCCACATAGTTTTTATTTGTAATTTATTCAATAATCTCTGTGAATTTAATGAAATAATGTTTGGGTTTTGGTTTTTTTTTTTCCCTCTTCCCTATTCCTTTCATTTCACCTCTGGTTTGGTCTACCCAGTATTACACCTGGAGTCAATCATCCTTACCAGACCAGCTTGCTAAATTATCCTCCATATGTCAGAAGAAAGCAGTCTGAAATGATGATTTAAAGGAATGATGCTTACTTGGGTCGAATAAAACACATAAAACCCAAGGAGCCATTTTCATACTTTCTTTAGCTCCACTTGAATTGCATTTCTCTTTGTCACCTCCTCTGTCATTACTGTCACCCTTCACCAACAAAGCACTGGCAATTAGCACTGAGGTAGATTGGTGAGATAACATTTACCTTGGCATTGTCATTATTCTGTGGTTGATACATAGGAAATCACAAGCAAGTGACCAAATGAGCTAAAAGATTAGAATTTAATGGTGAAAAGATAAATAAATAAAGGATAATAAAAAGCCAGGTATTTGGTAACACCTTATAAATGGGGCTATTTGTTCTATAGAAGAACCAAACAGATTTTGCTTTGTATTTATCTTCATTTGTTGTTAACTGGAACAGGCTGTGAAAATCACAAAGGACACACACTGTCTATATAAATTTTAAAAGGAATTTTTCCCCTTAAAATCTAAGCACCAGCTAAAAAGAGTAAATTGGAACAGATTTAATTGGTATTTACACACACCAACGTTAGCAATTAGCAAAGCAACAGCCGGGGGAGAAGAACAATTACTGCACCCAGTCTAAATGGTCCATTTGGATGAACTAAAAAAACCAGTCAAACTTAACCAGCTGTTTGCAGAAAGAATTTTTCTTTATTTTCATAAACATGTTTATTTGAATGAAATTAATTCCCATTGACAGTCGGGCAGGATTAGAGTTTTTTCCTCCTATTAATTTGTGTGTATTTTTGGGGAATATCAGATTTTGTAAACATTAACAGCTTGCTTGCTTGGCTTAATGATCATCCAAGTATGATAAAGGATGACAGATTAATAGTATTTTTACTCATGTAAAATAGCATTTGTTCACGGATTTTCTCAGTATGGATTTCCACCCAGTTAGAGAGATTAGGAGAAAGTGCTGATTTGCCTCCTCCCTCCTTTCCTTTTAAGACATTATAAGTAAAAGACTAAAGGATATTTGAAGATGAAGATGCCTTTGATCCTTAATTCTGAAAGTCAAAACAACATACAGAGAGCTTATCTTGCAAACATGCAAATCTCTTCCAGCTGGGAAGGTGAAAAGTAGGAAACTGAACTAATTTGACTGCTCCTGCTTCTCAACCACTTTGGCCAGGTGGTTGTTATTGCATTTGTCCTTCACTGTTTATGACTGATGAGAGATGCTGGACATATTTTGTGAGAATTTGACAAACTGATTCCCATTCCTGAGTTTACAATTCTGGGTGCTGTAGTGATGGATAGCTGACTTGCTGTTTGAAGAGTCAGTGCCATGTGATGTGATTGGGGCTTAAATCTGAGAAGTCTGTATGGAAACAGCTGACAGTGAGCATTAGACACAGAGTTTGGAAAAGGAATTTCAAATATGCCTGATTTTTTCCCATGCATATTTTATTTGACTTTNAATAGGAAAACAAACATGCACAGAAGTAAGGACACATTTATTCATACCATAACATTATGTTTTCATCACAGAAAAGGTTGATACATGGGAGTGACCGAAATATAGATTTCAAAGGCAGTCAGAGAGCTAAGACATTCCTGAAATTAATGGTATGGTCTATAGTTTGGAAACAAAAGGATATGTTCAGCATAATTCTTTCAGCAAACTCTGATGGCTAACCCATAGAATTATTTTAATATTACTGGAGACTTTCTGCATTTCTTATTCTCAGCAAATTTTAGAAAACTGATGCAAAGCATGGCAACAATATTATCTATTTTAGAAATAGATAATAGCGATCACATAATAAAAGCAATCACATGCCCAAATCCATCAAGTGCCAGAAATTCAGTAAGTCAGGAAAGCACATGGGGCATCTGCTCTAATCTGCCTAAGAAGGGGCAGCAGCCACAAGGGGAGGAGGCATATGAGGAGATTTTTGGTGAGTTACACTGGGAGAAATGTGAAGAGGCACACTGAGAGAGGGGGCACTGCTGTGGAAATATGCAGCCCAGGGTGCACACTTAAAAGGAGGCACTCCAGTCTGAAGGGGCTTTGGCCTTCAGGTAGACCCAAACAGGGGCAAGTATACCCCTGAAAGACTGTTGCCTATGGACTGATACTAAAATGCACAGAGGAGTGGAGAAAACCCAGTAAGGAGCACAAAGGAGAAGTGAAAAGACACTAGGACATTAAAAGCAACAGAAAGAAACCAATACACTTCACTCCAACCTTCTGTGCTGTCTGTCACCTTATTGATGCTATTAGGAGGGACAGTCTGGAATGTTGCACTTGGACACAAAAGAACACGTGAACTCCGCTCTCAGAGAGAAGGCAGGAAAAAAAGGGGGTCAAACTGGCCCGCTCTTTATTATATATGTTCTTAGGAATCACCGTGGATTGGAGGGAGAAATTACCACCTCTCAATCACACTGGTAAAAGGAAAGATCCATCAAAAGTCTCCTCCTAGGGAGAATGGAATGCAAAAGATAAGGATGGTTAGCAAAACATGGCTATGTTTACAGAAAGTGTGTGAGAACTTTGTTACAGAAATGAAAACATCGAAGAGCTGCAAAATTCAGGGTGACACTGGAAAGTGTGGCGAAATCAATGATTTCCTTTTTCAGTAATATTGGAATCAGTGAAGACATGTTTGTGTTTATTTGGAACAAATTAAATTAAGTAAAATTCTCTCAGTTGAGGCTATTTTGCCTGCTAGTTTATGGTCCTTGTGAAGGTGTGTACATAATGGTTGTCTTCTTGGCTGACAGCATGGAACTTAACCAATGCTCAAAGAATATGCCAATTATAGCGACACATTTTTGCCTCAATTTTACCCATTTGTAGGCATTCTCCCGGAAAAGTTTCCCATGTTCAAAATGGAATATGCAATAAAAAAGTTACAGAAGTTTTCTGGAAAAAGCAAGAGAATACTACAAGAAGATAGAAACCTCTTTGAAAGAGTACAAAAATACTGAAAATAAACCAAACCCAAAGGAATAGATATGTTGTGATGGAGAGAAATAGGGAGAATGAGTACCTTGCCAAACTGTGCGAGAACATGAAATGTAATAAATGACATGATATTCAGAGATGTGAGCTGTGAGTATTTAGCATCTCTGAAAACCAAGTCAAAGACTCCTGCTCAAGGGAGATTTCTTTTGTGTGTTTCTATTCTATAACAAAGACAGAAAAATTGAAGGGAGGTAAAATACATGAAAATACGTTTTACAACATCAACACACACAACATGATTGATTCAAAATAGAGTGAAGTATGTCAATAAAAGAAATGAGGGTCACTGTGTGAAAAAAATATAAATAAGTAGTTAGGAAGAACTATTGCTGCTGGGCTCATGAAATGATGCTTTGAGCTTTGTGGAATGCATTTTTTCTTCCAGAAACTTGTTTCTCTTCTGTGATCCTACCAGAAAGAACTGGGTGTCCTGTGCAGAATTCTTCTGTTTAGAAAGCAGCTAGAACAACTGCTTTATTTTGACTTTTCATTCCTTTTCATAAAACCCAGACCTTTCAGTGTGGTCATTCTCAATTTATCTCAATTTCTTCTAAGCATTTCTTTTCCATTTTATTCAGCATCTCAAGCAGACATGTCACTTGTTGGAGATCTGAAGACTGCTGCCAGAAATAATTCATGGAGTCAGGGAAACAAGATTGGTGTCAGGGTGTATTAAAGGAGAACTACAGAAGTGATGGGCTTTCAACCATTGATTATTAATACAATCAGTATCTCTAAACTGATGTAGGACTTAACAGATCATTAATCAAAGTGCATGACAATGATGAGAACACTTGTTAACGGGTCATTCCTAGTGACCCGCTACTCAAAAAGATCTCTTCTCCCAGGCAATTAACAATAGGACAAGACGGGATATTTAGGCTGGACATTAGGAAGAATTTATTCACAGAAAGGATGATTAGATATTGGAATGGATTGCCCATGGAAGTGATGGAGTCACTGTCTCTGGAGGTGCTTAAGGAAAGACTGGACGTAGCACTTAGTACCATGGTCTAGTTGATGTGGTGGTGTTCAGTCATAGGTTGGACTCCATGGCCTCAGAGGTTTTTCCATCCTAATTGGTTCCATGATTCTGTGATTAATGAATTGACACTAACTATTGGGTAAAACTTCACTAAATGTTTCTTCCTACAAAAAAATTTGCTGTTCCATCATTCTCACATTAAATTACTTATTTTTCTCTCACTCATGCTAAAAAGCAAACTAGGTTTGAAGTTTCAGATACATGGCTTGGACTTGCAGCTGAGATAATGAGTGGAATGGAGAAGTGTTAATTCTCTTTGAGGAACAGGTCAGCAAGGAAGATGCAACTAACATTAATAATGGGTCATAAATCTTTCTGCACCACAGTCCTGCAGTGCTGCGAATGTTTACACTGACATGTACACGAGACACAAGTCACCTGTCTTTTATTGCATATGAAAAATTGAAAACATACTCATAACATAACCACTGGGGAGTCCAAATTTATGAGACTTGTTGGGCTGATATTCCCAGAAAAAGGGATTTATCAACATGCCCAACCTACTGAACCAGATACGCCAAGGATTTCTCCTTGGTGTCTCACTGTATCTGGGATCTTTATTCTTTCATATTCTAAAGTTTATTGTTCAAGGTCAGTTCTCTATTTCTCACTGGACACTGGACAAACCCTATTGCTGGAACAAGTGGCTGGTTCAAATACTTGGGAAATGAGTGACCAGAAGCAGGGCCTGAATCTGTGAGGACTCAAATTATGGTTGGCTGTTCAGCAAATGGTCAATGTATAACATAACTATCCTCAAATTCAGTTTTGAATTCTTCATCAAGATCCTCTAGATTCTTCTTTTGAAATTACACCCTTTCTCTTGTATCTGGAGCTGGCTTTAACTGCTGCCACTTTTCTTTATTTTAGGTTTCACACTTTGAAAGCAGTCTGGACCTGAATTTGTCCCCCTTTCTGTTTCCAAAGTGGACATTTATTCAAAAGAGCAAGAATCTAGAGTTTTCCAAAAAGGTATTGTTTGATTAATGGTATTAAGGAAACTGTATCTATAAAAAAGTTTTAATCTTTTGACTGGTTTGGAGAAGAGTGCACGACAGTGTACAGGAACTTGACCAAAGGTTGCAACTGTTACAGAGTAGGTTAAGCAAGAATGTGAAATGGACAAGACACAGAAGTAAATTAGCTGAATTTAGTGCATTACGCACAAATATTTTGGTTCATTCTCTGGTTTGCTTAATATTCTAGTTTCTTCTCTGACTTTCTGCTTCTTCTCAGTAATTTTAACTACAAAATATAACATTTTATTACCCTTAAAACTGGATTGACACACTCTTGTGTGATTTTCACAATCAGGATTTTGAAAGATGCAAATATAGGTAGAACAGCAAAGCAGTAAGTTTTGATTGAAATTCTGTGTGTTTCTTCTGTCTACAGCTTGGTTTGTGAATGTTGTTTTCCTAACACTGACAGTTCTGTCATACCCTTTGTTGTGATAGATGGCCATGTATTCCTTAGCAGTTGTAACTGCTCAATGGCTGGCAGGTCTGAAAGCTGATGCTGTGGAAGGCAACTTTGCTTCCTTTTCCAAACAGTTCAGTTCAGTCTTTATCATGAAGGAAATGAGAGTTTTGCAGCTTATGCTTGCACTGTCCCATGCCTCCTTTTTAGGAGACTGAGTGTTCTCTTTTTTTACCAGTCTCTGACTGGAAATTAATTTATTCAGGAAGTCATTTCAGAATAGATCCCAAGCAGCCCTGCCTAGCAAGTTAAATTAAACATGCCCTGTCTGTACTAATAAAGGGAGAAAGGAAATCTATATTGATTAAGCCAGATAACTTCTTTTGTTCTTGAGAAAGAAATCCACTTCTCAACAAGACTGAAGTATTTCCCTATCTGTTCCTACTCACATTGTCTGGAATAGCAGACATAAGCCAAGACTGGGAGAGAAGTTCAGTATTTTGAATTTCAAAATGGGAACCATGATAGGCTGGTTTGAAATGAAAGGGGCAGAGAATGCTTTTTTCTTCATGGCATGAACAGGATATTTAAAGCTGGGAGATGTCCTAGTTCTGTCCAAGACAAGGTTAATTTTTGCAGTAGCCAGGAGGAGGCATGGCCAGGACCAGGAGGTTGTTCTATACCACATCACGTCATTGAGGGAGAAGAGGTTCCTTCCAGAGGGAGTGTGGCAGAAGGAGCCAGGGGGGTTCTGTGTGAATTATTCCTCTCTTGTACCCTCTGTCATTAGTATGGTTGTTGTTATTGTTCATTTTCTTATCTCATTTCTGTTTCCAGCAAATTGTTCTGCTCTCAGCCCATTATCTTTACCTTTTGTGCCTCCCATTTGCCTCTCTGTCCTGCCACAGGGGAAGGAGGAGGGGAAAGCAGGGGAAGGAGTGAGCAGTGCATTGTTTGAAGAGTTTCGGTGGGGGCATTGAATTGGGCAGCACCATTCCTAGACCATGACAGGGAAGCCATTAGAATTCTCAAAAAATAACTTTTTAAAATTTATTTAAGAATTTTATTGCACCTTTCCACAGATTCCAAATTCTGTACCATCTTTGAATTAATATCAAAGCCAAACAATCCATTGGAAAAGTTGGTGTATTAGAAGAACAATGTAAGATTTATTCTTCCCTCCAATTATTATGTTCACTGTGAAGAATCTGCGCTAGCTCGTTTAAATCTTTCCTGAAGTGGGTCACACAGCGAAGCTGATTGATAAGGAGTTGGAGAATTGAACTTTATGGCTGATCAGCAGACCTCTATCAATTATGGGAAGGGAGGTGTGCCACAAATAGAGCTGTCACTGCAGCAACCTTGCTATTAAATCTTTAAAATGCTAAATTTATGGCCTGGAAGAAGGGGCATGGGCTGATCCACGCATAAAGATTGAATATGTAAGGAGAATACTCTGGAACTGCAGTGAATTGTTGGCAGGAGACTTGAACTCTAGTGAACAAACCTATCTGAGCTCGGTGGGGAAAAGTGTGTAGTTGTGCTGCCTTTCATCAGTTCAGTGACAGGCTGAAAAGCACGCTAAATCTTCTAATACAGAAGCATTAAATTCAGTCTTTTTTTTTTTTTTTTGAGAGCATGAAACCATGAGAAAAAAAAGAACAGATATAAGCTTCTTCTTCTTTTGTGCCAAAAAAAGAAAAAAGGAAAAAGTAGAAAAAAACGTAAGAAAGGAAAAACTGCACATAGAATAAAGACATATGCACATGCAAAGGGGTAAAGAGGACTACTTTTATTCATATCTCATGGCTTCATATACAGGCAAGTGGAGCAGGAACCTTCTGACACTTTGTGATGGAAAACTGGAGGTGGTTGAGGTGTTGTAAACCTATGACCTCTTCTGAAGAAACAGCTTAAATCTCCTGTTCACCAGGGTGAGGCAATTGTACATGTATGACTAAGAGATGCTGTGATTATCAACCGATGTGATCAGTTCAGAATGAGTTTGAAGACACTAGTTTTTTGGGACAAGGATACAGCATGAACTCTGCTGGCAGTGCAATTCAATTGAGCCAGCATAAATATAAACGCCTATATCTAATCAAGAAAAAATTAGGTGACTGTAAATTCTGGTAGCAAACTGAGCCTAACAGAACACAATGAGCAAGCTATCACTTTAATAATAACACTTTGCAATGGAAGCTGTCTTGTGTGTTTCACATTTTCAGCACAGTTTGCTATATTATAAATTTAGGAAAGTTAGCTGCATTGTAATACAAATCACTGTACAACCTCACCGAATCATGTGCATCATTTCAATTTTGCTGCCTATTTTTGTGTCTGCTCACTGTTATAATATTGGCTATACCTGAACTGCTGAAGTCATCCTGTTTCCTGACTCCCAAGACAAGAGAAATTGTGTGTTTTTGGAGGAAAGCATCCATATCCACAACTCACAGATTTCTCCAATGGTCTCCTATAGTGCAACTCCTGTGATCAGAACCTTATCCTTTGTTGTGCACCTTATCTAAGTTATTAAGTATTGACTGATCTCCCTAAGAAACCAGTTACAGCTTACATTACATACAGCCACTTTAGTGGAATTTTTTTTTATATGTCATTCTGCCATTCTTGTCAATCACTTCTGATTATGACCTATACTTAAGTCCTATTGCAGGATCAAATAACAGATCAAAATTATGCACTTAGCCCCTGCTATTTATAGGAAAACTTACAGATTTTTGAGTTGGTGTTTCGTGGATGTCAAAGAAGAGAATGGGTAAAGATGGAGACGTAATTTATGGTTAGAACTTTGTGGGAAATAGTTTAAAAATCCCTTCCCCATGGACTGAAACCTAAACTTTATCAGGTTAAAAAAATAGAGAATGAAAAAATATATGTATTTCTTTTCTGAGTAGCTGTTAATTCAAAATATTTGTGCAGGCTGAGTAAGAAGTGCAAGTCTTTGTTCTAGCTGATTCAAAATAGGGACTTGAACTTCATTACCTCACATGCCAAGTAAATGTCCTATCAGTGTTGACCTTTCTGGTTGCTAATGTCATTCTTGTCTCTAATTTTGACTAGCTATTCTATCTTTGCTGAAACTGATATGATCATTCCTGCAAAAGGTCTGAGTTTTAATGAACCAGAACCTTCTAAAGAAAAAAACCAACATAATAATTTCACTGGAATTTCCTGAACAACTCTATTTATTAGGAGGTATATTCTACTGGTGCAAATCTGTAGTTACATCTACACTCAGCAAATAAACCAGAGATTGTTCTCTGGCCCTGAGGCCGCCTGCCATGGCAGAGTTTGAATTCACATGGCTGAACTCTTCTGTCCCTTTCCACAGTGAACAGGTTTGTTAGCCTGATAGTTTCCAGCCTGATCAACTCTGGAAATACCCTGGGTATTCCCAAGGACATTAATGGTTGACTCAGGCCAATACTGCATATTCATTTAACAGTAGGAAAACTTCAGCATGGAACTCACTTGTGTTTTCAATTCACCAGCATAGATGCAGCCTGTATTTACAGCCTGGGTTCTGTTCTGTGCTTAGTGCTGCCAGTGTTAGCTATTGGGTTGTATGTCTACATCAGTGTGTGGGTGAGCAGCTGTGCATCAAATTAAAAATTCATAGGCTCATTGAATCTCTTAGCTAAACTTGATTATTTTTTGTTGAAAAAAATCCATCAAAATCTCTGTAAATCTGAGCAAGTATTCACTGTTCCTGTCTGTGTAATCTATAGACTGGTACAGTCTGAAATTCAAGCAAAAATTTTAGTGTTGATGACAAAAATTTTAGGAAAAACAGTGAAGTATCAAGAAGAATAGTAAAAATATCCTTTATGATATTTTAGGGTTTGACTAATACATAGGATGAACATATCTGAATTTCTACAGCATTTTGCATATGCCACGGGCACAAACAATAAGAACTGTAGATGGCATTTCTGATATACTAGAGGAGGTTTATGTTGTAAAATTAATCTCTGTGAATTTGTACACAGATTATTAGGAAACAAGCTGAAGGACAGTTGTCCAGTTGGTTGTACTGAAAAGCGAGCTCAGGCCTGGATAGACTGCATGTGTTCAATGTTATCTTATGTAATATTTCTATTAGAGGCTTTGGCACACAAGTAGATGTGTACTAATGAAATTTGATAAGGACACATGGGTAGGTGGCTGGCATTTATTCTTTTAATACTGAAGCTAGAATATATGATTTTCATTTTACATACTCCTCTGGGCACATGGGGGTGTATATGTGGGCCCTAGAGAAGGATTTTCTTTTTTTCTTTTTTTTTTTCCTTTTTTTTTCTCACTTTTTGTGCAATTAAATTGGGAGACAGAGCTACTGACCTTGGCTGTTGCTGTTGCGAACTGACGTTACTTAACGAATATATTCTTACCATAATGCAACATTTCTTAATTTATAGTGCTAATTCAGCTTCTCTGCGGGCTCGTTATTTAAAGTAACATAAAGGTTGGAAATTTTTTTTTTAGATCATTATTTAAAGCAACATAAATGCCTTTTTTGGTTAGTTTTTTATTGTGATGGTGCATTTAACTAATGGTGCGTTATGAGAGAACTCTTACTGGAGGCTGAAATGAGCATTACTTGAATACAAAATTAATTCATCATCCTCTATGCTAATATGAAAAACATGTATGAAATGAATTCATAATGGTGCTACTTAATTTGCAAATTTTTCCTCCTTAATTGTCTTTAGAAGGTGAGAGAAGTGTTGCAAATCAAAGTAATATTGGAAATAGTGTGCTGTTAGTGTAGGAGAGCAGGCTTTTAAGAATATGTAATATCTGTGTATATCTTGTATGTGATCTGTATATATTTGTATAGGCACATATTTATAAACATGCACAGACAAACTTGTGTGTCACACCATGAACATCTACAGGAATATGTACACACATTCCTTGATAAGGCCATGCGTGTGGTTATGGGCCTGGTTCTAGGCTAGTGTAAGCCAGCAACACTATTGCCTTCTGCTCTGGTATGAGGATCTATCTTTGAGGAAATTCCAGAAATCCATCAGGATTTCTGTACAAAGAGCACACCACTCAGGGTGTACTCTCAAATTCTGACACATACTGACCTAAGGCTATTTCCATATGAAAAGGGGAATCCTGCCTCACGTGCTTCCACTCTCAGGTCTTCTCTTCACTGTCATCATGTGATTCATTGTCTGCAAACAACCACCAAAAATCCTTTTAAATTAGACTAAATTCCCTGGATGCATCCCATACACTATCCGGAGGCAGCCCAAAAGGCAGAGTGGGAAGCTGTGCCTGAGGATGGGCAAATTAACCAGATCATTTCTTTGCTCTCCAACTCACAGTTAGATCAGCTAAAACTGTAAGTAAAACCTTAAAGTTCAAACCGTGGGTATCATCTTTGTATATACCACACCACTTAAGTGTGGGAGTTCTCCTTGAGAACTTTGTAAACCCAGTGCCAACTCACCTTGTCTTTTCTCCTGTGCATCATTTAAACCTTAATGAACGAAATCACAGTTTCTTTCCTCAAAACTCACCTTTTACACTTTGCTTGCTCACAATTGTAAGTAAATTTAGAGAACTAAATTAGGTTGACTTTTAAATTACATCATTAACTAAATTTCACTAAAAATGATTCTGATCTCAAGCCAGTATAAGTACATTCAAGTAACTAGACATGATGTCAGAATCTTTTCCACGATTGCTTAATTTTTAGGTTTAAGTTTGGAGGTAGGGGAAAAAGGACTCATGAGAAAGATATTTTCAACTAATTTTAATTTTTATAATGTATTTTTTTCTTTACCAACTCCCAGAAGGTCAATTAGTGATCAAAGTTTTTATTTTCCAAAAATGAACAGGACTTGGTGTTTTGAGGTAATTTGACATCTGTATGCCAAGCATTTCTCACCAAAGGCAAAAAAGGACACTGTCCTTACAGCATACTTTTCTCTGCTCAGCCACAGGACGTCCATGCAAATCTCCACTTAACTATGGACCAGAACCATGTCTGCTTTGACTCCACATCCCAAGTGAACCAGGAGCTCAGAAGAGCTTTTGTTTATCTCCTTGCCTTTACCTGGCATCAAACTAACATTAGAAAGCAAATATGAATGAGATTAAATATTTGTCTCTTGAGATAATTTCTGTTTAATAAAAAGTCCAGCTAAGTGTGTGGGAGTCTGAGTACACAGTCTGTCCGCCCAGATAACTATAATTGATGTTGAGACAGGTAAAAGTTATAAACAAGCTGGTACTCATCCTTTTTTTCTGCGCCATGGCCACCACAATGCCTGTTTTTGATGGGCTCCCATGGTCCCAAAGCCTTCTGACATGAATCAGTTTTACTGATGGGCTGATGTCACCCAGGCTCTTGTCAGGCAAGGACCATGAGCTGAAGTGCTGTAAAATGACTACAATGCTAAGGAGTCATTTCCCAGGACAATTTCAAGTGTTGAATGCTGCATCCAGTAAAAAAAAAAATAATTAAAAAAATAATTCCGGTTCCATTTTTCTTAAAGAATTTTCTCTGCATTCAAAGTTCTTTCTGCTTTCTACTATAGGCTTCCCAGGGGAAAGTATGAAGGACTGATGTTGCCCATTTTTCTCTTTTTAACTCACAAAAGAGTCAGTCTTAGTTTCTCTGAAGAAGAGGATGAAATGTGAAGTAAATTTGGAAATGCTGGGAAGCAGCCGAGCAGTGCTTCTCAGACCTAGGAAAGGGCTGTCTGACAAGGAAAATTCTTATGGTTAAAACCTATGAAGGGTTAATATTACCTTTAGAAAACTCAGTCCTAAAATAATTGAGAAGATATGGGGTCCTCAGCTTTTCCTCTTATACTGATGCTGTTTCTCTTCTGATGTCCAGAACTTTCCAGAAGAAACTGGCCCTCTGTCTCCTTAGTCTGCAGTTGGGCATCCCTGAAATTTTCCTTTGCTGTAATAGTAGGTCAGTAGAAGTTTGAAAAGTCGCCTTACTGACTTTCTTTTTCAAATAGATGTACACTTAGTATTTTTTTCCTTTTTTACTCTGGAAGCAAAAAAGGGCTTATTTTAATTAGTTCTGTACTTCTGAAGAGTTAGTTCTGAGGAGATCTATGATACACCTTTTCTTTAGCCTTCTTGGAAGACAAGTTCAAAACTTTTGTCGGAATATTTATTTGAGAAAAGGATATTACTACATATGAAGTTTATGGATTCTAGAACTGGTTGTTAAACTTTTTAAAAGTTCAAGTAAGAGAATCGGTGTGTTAGCAAGCGCTGAAGTCCAGTCTATGGTAAATATAAAAGTTGGGCTTTGAGAGGGCTGTAATTAATTAACTAATTAGCGGAATTTTTGGGGGGTATTGCCTGACCTCCACACTATACCTTATTTTCATTTTGTTCATGAATCTTCAGCTGGTCATTTCTTCAGGACTCCTGTTGTCACCAGTGGGGTCTGACCCTATGGCATTATATAATGGACAGATGTCAGTGCACGGAGGTGGGTGCAGTGTGTCCGCAGGAGGAAGTTTTCAGCAGTGAGGAAGGGTGTTGCAGAGCTGGAGAGATTGACACTCTGCCTCTGAAGACTGCCTGAGCCTTGGAACAAGGAGTGCTTTTGTACTAGGATGCTGTTTGGAAATCTCGAACTCTACAGCAACACCAGAAAACACTGACTGGCATTTTTAGTAGCACTTTATCCTTGTTGTTGTACCTCTGGATTTTTAAGGCACATAATAATACTGCCAAAAGATCATTAGTAAGCCTGATCTGAGTAAGCCTAATCACCATTTAAATGGAAGCAAGTAGTATGAGTAAACGAGAGATATGAAGTTCATTATTTCACTTTGCAAATCACTAACTCTGGGGAAATTTCCTTTTTAATATGTTGTTTGTTTCAATGTAATGACTAAGAGGTTAAGATCACATATATCCTGCAGATAATGTAAACAAGCATTTATTTCAACCTCTTTTACTTTCTGAACAGAAGCTCATAGGCTGTAAGGTTAGTTTATTTATTTACTTACTTACATGCTTACTTTGCCAAGTACTTTGATATTTGTCATCCTACTGTCCCTTCTTCTACTGTCTATGTTCTTAATTCCCGCCGAAAATATTTGCTAATAATGGTGTTGTGTATTGATAAGTTGTTTTAATGGAGAGAAAAGAGGTGATGGGATATGATTTTACCCTTTAGCTCTGTATTTTATAGAAACCTGTATTTTCTCTGGACCTATGTTATTTACTACACTGTGAGGTTTACATTAGAAGATCAGTGATCATGCTCAGGTATTAGTAAATAAATAAGGCTGTGAACTTCAAAGGTGCTTTGTATGACATTCAAGACTCCATTTTACCTTAACATCTCACCCTGCTATTTTGCCAAAAGCTATTGCAGTGATGTTAGAGTCTTTAGAGAAAGCATACACTGGATTTTTACACTTCAAACCAGATTCTGTTCTTTATATTTTCCCACCTTTTTTTTACTTCTACTTTACTGCTCCAGGGTAGAATTACATTAACTTACCAATATTGGGAGGAATGGGAATTGTATTAGTTCAGAAAATATCTTCCGTGCTTATGAATAAATAAATAAATAAAGTAAAAGGATTATCTGGAGCACTGGCAGATTGATTTAGCAGAGAGACTGGGGTCAAAGATTTTAACTTGTCTCAATGGTCTTCATTAGGGAATCGGAGCATCCTGTTGAGAAAGACTGGCATGCTTTGGCTCCACCAGTGTCAGACTGCACTATAAACATGCTAGTGCCTGACTTGTGAATTGCTTGCCACATGGATGAATGTTTGTCTCAGTCACTGGGACACAGATGTCACAGCCTAGTGAAGGCCTGCTTATCATTCATGTGGTCACTTCTATTACCTCTAGTCATACTGTGCTGACCTGCTATTAGTGACTCTAATTTAATTTCCCCCACCAGTGTCATGGGTTATTTCTTCCATTACTTTAGAGATTTAATTTACAGGGTAAACTCCATCACTTGAATGAAAGGATTTTTCATGACATGAAGAACAAATTCTTTTTGAAGATTAACATGGTTCTAGCCATTTATCTTGGCCATCTCCAAGGCATGAGGCTTAAACACCAGTGAATGACATTATATTCATATGTTGGTGCCATTTCCAAAATACATGAAATATTGTATTTTACTCATTTCAGCTATATTGCAACATCTAAATATGATTCTGCACACAGGGTTATGAAAGACCAGTTACCCTTTTGTTACAGCTATAAATAATCTTGTCTGGAGTTGAGCCTGGGCTCACATTGAAAAGACTGACACATAGCATAGATGGAACAGTCACTGTAACAGGCAAGTATGTTAGCACCTGTATGCTTGTTTTCCCACATATTAATCATTCCATACACTGAAAAAACATGAGGAAGCAATCCTAAATATCTAAATATTAATTTCATGTCATTAATATAATGATATGCATTTCCTAGACTAAAAAACCCTTGTAATCACTAATTGATTTTTCAGTGTGTTCAAATTCAAGTGCTCGCACCTCCTGGAAAAGAGCAAACCTTGAATGCTTATTTAAGAAAACATAAATATTGCCTTACATAATCAGAAGTGTAACTACCAGAGCTTAATGTAATTGTATATGTTAGTGAAATAATTTTAACTCTTTGCCAGAAGCTTGTTTTCCTGCTAAGACTATTCCTCATGAAAATATTTGCCCAGCTTTTGGGGTTGCTTTTTCAAAAATGCTACCTGAATTAATTTCTGGTGCCTCGGAGAATTTCTATGCCTTTATACCCTTCAGTCTGAGGGCAAAACCCATGCCCATGGAGGGGTCACTGAAAGGAAGAGGCAGGGCTTTCTTCATGCAAACCTAAACAAGGGAGAAAAGAATGAATAGGAGAAAGTTGCCTGCCAAGTTCTTCAAGGGCTACATGACTCTGAGGTCAACAGCGAAGACAGTGAAGGGAAAAGGCACCCATGATTACTTTGACTTCCAAGGAGAAGGGACAGCATGGGTAGGTATATGAGAGGGTTGACTAAAATTTATGCCAGATCATTTGGACACCTGCCACGGTTTCAGCTGAATCATCCCAAAGTTTCCTAGGACAGTGGGACGGTCTGTAAGGAGTGAATTAAATGATCTTGTACTTGAATGCCTTCACCCACACTTTGCCAGTCCACTTCACATCAGTTTTCATAAAACAGAGAAGCAGACAGTGAAGAAGTCTAGGTTTTCTCACTACTGAATTATAATTCAGTAAGATATTAATATATATTTAAATGCACACATATTCAAATACGTAAGTAATGTGCATGTGAGCATATACATATTGTATTTTTTTGCTTTCAAGAAATGCAAATAATTATTAATATTTCAGATTCTAACTGGCAATAAATTTATATGTAGACTATATGTCATCCATAAGAGTTCCACGGGAGTATTTGCTATTAAAACTGTTTTGACTAGCAAAGTAGGTCATGTTGCTCTTTCTGTTCACATGAAACTCAGAGGGAATTGAGTTTTCGCTGTGAAGACTTGTGATTATTAATTTATGATTTACTTCCTGCAACTACTCTGTGTTATTCAGTTAGAAATAGAGTTGTCTTACAAAGATTTTATTTGGAAGCTTTAAAAAGAATTTCAGAGTTTAACTGCCTCCTACATTTCTCCTTGTGTCAGTGCTACCTCTTGAAATTTGGTGCTAATTCAGTCAACAGGGGCAAAGACATGGATTAGAGCAGTAGAATAGCAACACAGAATCTTATTGCCAAGTATTTTTTCTCTCAATGATCTTTGCTTTTCTGTCAAAAAGATGGTCTTCTGTTTCTATTGTCATACACTTGTCACATTTGAAGAAGAACATTTCAGCAAGGAACATGCAGTAGGATGGTATTAAATTACAAAGAAAGTTCAAATTTTTATGCAAATTCATTTATTTACATACAAGCACAAGAAACAAAAGAGTAACTATCAAGAGGTATCAGTGTCATAGCTCTACACAGAGAAATGCAATTGAAATTTTCAGGAAGCTATTTTTATTTAGGATCAGGTTCCTTCGCTGCTTGCTTTGAGGCACATAAACCACTGGAGAACAGGCAGAAATGAAAGGAATAAATCCTCTCTGTTCTAGGACTCCTCCCTTACCTCAACATGTGCAATGCAATTTCTGTCATTTCGGAAATGAAGGATGTGGTCCAGAAGGTACTCCTGACTACTAAGTGATATAAAGGGTACAACTACAACTGGAGAATATGGGTCATGAAGTATCCTGTATATTTAACTATTTAAAAAATATTTTTCAAACTCTTCAAGCAGTTCTTGCATTTATTTAACTGCCAAAATCGCTGCTAGCTGTACATTCACCTCAAAAGAAATACATAATCCCTCTACTGAAATATCTAGTCAATGCTGGAGTAAACAGCTCTGTTGTGAAGTCGATCTGCAAGTAATTTAGTACAATGAAGGAGGCACTATTCTTTTTGTTTTCTTACTTCAACACCTCAGGGAGTTACATATATCCTGGTGATAGTTCTCTCCCTTTCAAGTGCCTGTGAGAAGAGGTGTCACAGCAAAAGCGGTATGTGTAAAGTAAAAGCCAAACTAGCAAAACCAACATTTTCTGAATGCACAGCATTTGAGCATCAAGTTGGTATTTCGAGGTAGTCAGGTCCCCAGATTCAAAACCTAAGTGAGAGCTTTACTTCCAGTTTCTGCTGACAGAGCAGCCCAAAGGAATGCTGATTGCAACAAGCTTCTGAGCCTTAGGCATGACTGAAGCTTACTTGACAAGATCACTTACTAAGCCAAATGTGCCTGATGAGACTCAGTCACAGTGGAGTGTGACAACAATGCAGAGTGGTGGAGAAATAGGAAAGGTAGCTGAGTCACTATATTTACAAGTCACTAATCCACTCTGGGTATAATTACTTAAAAACCTACAGATTTGGACAAGATATTTATTGGTTTTTTTTCCTTTTTTTTTTTTTTNTTTTTTTTTTTTTTTTTGACTAATCTTCCTGACTTAATAGTGTCTGTTAAACAGAAATGGAGTTTTCTAATCAAAAATGCCAGAGGAGGAAAGGAATAGGTTTATTTTATGGTGTGGAAGAAATTTACTGAGCTAACTGGGTTAGCTGTTATTGACAAAGATCCCTGAGGAATGTACAGCCCCACAGATGTAGCCAGCAATATTGCACATACACCTTCTAGTACTGACACAAAATACCTCAAAGAAACAGCAACTAAACCTAAGGTTTTGCTAAAAAAATACAGATCATTTGCAAAGAAATATGTTTTAAAGTACATGATTACATGAGTTTTTAATGCAAGATGAAGTACAATTGCATCTGGAGGCCTTTAGGATGTTTCAAATTTGTATAAGTTTAAAATTACTATACATCATTTTGTGGGGTTTTTTTTGACACATTATATTATTTGACTCCTGGAGTTTTGGCTGTTTGCATTCCTTGTAAGAAGTGTCTACTTGATATTCCTGCCAGAAACATTTGTTTTCTGCAAGAAGGGCCGTGGAACCATTTTGGCTTGGCTTCAGCTGTCACCAATCCTTGGCATCAAACACCAGGATCCTGGGGAATATAGTAAGCAGGAGGATAGAAAGGAGTTACTGGGGAGCTGAACCTGAACAAAGTAACAGTAGGAAGAAGGAGGAAATTCAAAATACATATATATTTTTTAATATAATTTTAAAATAAAATATATATTTATCCTCTCATATTTTAATGTTATGAGTCATAAACTTTCGGGTACTTTTAATGGAAAGGTATGGATAGGGGGTTTACTAATACACTGGAGATATAATGAATCTAGGGAAATAATGTGAAAAGAGAGATGCAGTTCACTGGGTGAAATGAGTGTGAGTTTTATGGTAGGCCAGGGGTGCCTACTCTGGCTGGAAAAAATGGCAGATCTGAGGCAGGAGAAATGGGCATGTGGACTATTTCATTCCAGGTTAAGCATGTCAAGAACTGCCTGGTCCCTGCATGTGCTCTCTTTCCTGTTAAAAATGCAGTAGCTCAACATGGACTGAAGATTAGAGACCAGATGAAATTCAGTAATGAAAACAGTTGAATGGAGGAGTCAGAAGCAATAGAAGAGTGCCTTGCTGATAACCCAGTGGGCTGTCATAGGAAAAAAATACCTAACAAGAAAAAATGTTCCCTTGTTCTGGTTCTGAAACAGAAACTAGAAACCATAACACAAAGATTAATTCAAGAAAAATCCATCAGATAAGACTGATTCAACCTCTGAAGAACATCTTGTTCTGAATTGGGATCAGGCTTGTTGACGGTGTGACCTGCTGGACATAAAACAGTCCTTGAGAACAGAAAAAGGGCAATCATATATGTTTTAGTTTTAGCTTATCATTGTATTCCATAACCTTATTCCATAATAAACAGACTTGCATAATTGAAAAACAGAAAAAGGGAAACAATCTAGATACAAACATGTAGACAACAATTGTAAAATCAGAATATTTTCTTTTAAATTGTTACTAAAGGCAAAATAGTTCACGTTTAATACTTTCCTTCCTACCGGCATTGAATTCAGAAGGGAATTGTTAAAGGGATAACAAACAGAAAATGAAATTATAACGAGATGAGAAACCAAGGTGCAAAATTTGGAGGCAGACTATACCAGCTAGATAGTTAACTTGCAAAAAGCTATTTTCCAGGTTCTGGGAAGAGTTACACATTTACTTAGCCAAGGCTGGATATACAGAGAAGAAATGACCAACCTTTGCTTCAGAAAGTTCCCAATACACAGGAGGGCACAATGAAGTGAATAACAGGAGCATCTGGAAGGGAGTGGTTGGAAGAAGTAGCAAAACAGTCTCAGCCAAAAGTTGGTAGTGAATGGGCTGAATGGAAATTACTGAACATGCAAGACAAGAGTGGGCTTTAGGAGGAGGAAAAATATACAAATAGCTTATGTTTTGCCTGGTTTTCTGTGGATTCTACACACTCTTAGGTAAATTGCTATGAAGCACTTTGCTCTGAAGTGGCTGCTTTTGGTCACTTTCAATGAAACAGAGATCACAGTGGCAAGACAGGAAAGGGGTCAGTTAGATTAAGAATTGCAGTAGGATTTACAGACACCAGGGAGCTGCCACCTGGGGATCTAGTCCTTGTGCATCCATCTGTGATGTTCAACTTTAAAAGAAGTGCTAAAGATCAGGGCTCTCACTTCTCTGGACTGAAAGGAATTGAACTGCCTTTTCCACCCGTAGCTCTGAGAGAATGTGTCTGGTGCACTGTAAGCATGGGAACTGTCTATATGCTGTAATTAAAAAAAAATTCTCTACCCCTACTGGCAGGAGAGAAGTAGGAGTATGCTGGAAATAGCACTGGATACATTTATCATTGCATCTCTGTGTAGAGGTAGGAGTCTTCCTTCTGAACTCCCCCCTGCTATCAGATGCAAATACATGTACTTTGATCTCAAATATTGATAGAGGACTATTAGACTGTGATGGTTAATGCAATTTCTATAATTTTTAGACTCTGTCCTTTCAGATTTATATCTACACATGGAAGAGAAAACCCATTGTTTCCTTTGGCCTTCTATTTGGGGTGTTGATAAACTGCATTTATTTTTTTTTTCAGTCTGCTGTTATTCGTGGATTCTTCTATAAGCATATAGATTTTTAGATGTATAAATATTTCTTTAACAAGGAGATTTCTGATTGTTATAGCATGTTCCTTTCTCTTTGTCTTCTTTACACTGAAGTATTTAATTTCTCTGCAGTACAGAGAAACTAGAGTTATCCTTGTTTTGAAGCCAGAGACTAGACAAAACAGTCAGAACTGGCACCAGCAGCTTAACAGTGTGATTGCCAAATGTGACACAATGCAATGATTGGGCATTATTAGATCACAGGCTTCCTGGCGCTGGAGGTAACAACTGTGGCCAAAATTGTCTGGTACATTTGGTCAAAAGAGGTTGATGACCCCTCTTATATTCACTGTGATCAGTGAATTTTATTGTTCAGTTGTTCACATTCCTTCTCTAGAAGAAACTAAATCTTCACAACTGCTGTTTTACAGTATTAGCACATCTATAATTTACAGAGTATTTAGGAGTGATGTGTATTGGGTTTGCATGGCCAAGCTTTGGTAGCGGGAGGGCTACAGGGGTGGCTTCTGTGAGAAGCTGCTTGAAGCTTCCTCCATGTCCAGCAGAGCCAATGCCAGCTGGCTCCAAGACAGATGTGCTACTGGCCAAGGCTGGGCCCATCAGAAATGGTGGTAATGCCTCTGGGATAACAGATTTAACAAGAAGAAAAGAAAAGTTACTGCACAGTTGTAATTGTGGCCAGAGAAAAGAGTGAGAATGTGTGAGAGGAACTGTCGCCTTGGAGTGTCCAGTGGTGGACAAACCAGTGTGTTGTGACCTTCCTAGAGAAAGCAGCCTGCTACAGAAAAGCTTTTCCAGGGGCCTTAGCAACTTCTTCGGGGTGACAGGCGATTTCAGCAAGTGTAGTGACTTCTCACTACAAGTGATATCAGCTCTTTGTAAAATCACCCAGGCAAAACTCAGGGACAGAGAGACAGGAGCCTTATATAGCAATTCCACAGAGGCAGCTTTATTGTCCAGTAGCCCCCGTAACGGAGAGGCCAGGGACAAAACTCCCTAGGATCAGGGGTAGGAGCAGGGGTTTATATGGGAAAGACAGGGGGTGGGGTAGAAACCAATTAGCCAATGGGGCACAGGCTATTACCATAAAGAAACAAGGCATGGGGGGAGTGGCTCTTTTTCTCACCATGGCTGCAGGAAGGTTGCTTATCTCTGGGGAGATTTCGCCCACAGCCCTTTCTCCTCCAAAGGAGTGCAGAGGGCTCCTCCTGCGCCAAGGGCTCATAGCCCTCCACAAGGAACAGCTCTGCAGACACCAAGGTCAGCAGAGGAGGAGGAGGAGGGGGAGCGGCTCCAGGCACCGGAGCTGCGTTTCCCCTGCAGCTCGTGGTGCGCACCATGGTGAAGAAGGATGTTTCCCTGCAGCCCATGGAGGACTAGAGGGGTGCAGAGACCCTCGCTGGAGCAGGTGGATGCCTGAGAGGAGGCTATGACCCCATGGGAGGCCCATGCTGGAGCAGGCACCTGGCAGGGATCTGCAGACCTGTGGAGAGAGGAGCCCACATTAGAGCAGGTTTCCTGGTAGGACTTCTGACACCATGTGGGACCCATGTTGGATCAGCCTGTCCTTGAAGGACTGCACCCTGTTGAAAAGTGACCCAAATTGCAGCAGTTTGTGAAGGACTGTTGTCAGTGAGATGGATTCACCTTCAAGAAGTTCATGGAGATCTGTCTCCCAAGGGAGGGGACCCCATGCTGGAGCAGGGGAATGGCTCCTCTCCCTGAGCAGTGGAAGAAACCACCAGTGATGAATGGACCATAATCCCTATTTCCTGTCTCCCTGAACTGCTGGGGAGGGAGGTAGAGCTGGGAAAGAGTAAGGGGTGGGGGGAAAGGTGTTTTTAAGGTCTTATTTTACTTCTTATTATCCTGCTCTGATTTTGTTAGTAAAAAATTCAATCGGTATCACTAATTCTAGCTTGCTTTGCCTGTGACAGTATTTGGTAAGTGATCTCTCCCTAATCTCAACTCATGAACCCTTTGTTATATTTACTCTTTCCTGTTGAGCTGTGGATTGGAGTGATAAAGAGGCTTTGGTGGATGCCTGGCCTCCAGCCAGCATTAAACCACTGCATGGTGTCATGTAACCTATGTCTGTTACCCTTTTGGGAAGTACTTTCCTCTTAAATCAGATATGGTAACTTATTGCAGATGCTGAGTTTGAGACCAATGAGCTGGATTGAGATCTCTGTTCTTATTAGCACTGATTGTTAATCTGGGTAGTGGTGAAGTTTATCATCATATGACTGAGGGTAAATGAATTGTGAAACTAAATATATTAATTTTAATACCATAAAGTGCTTGTAATACAAATAACCTGCCACATTATGATTGAAATGTATAGATGAAAAAGTTTTGGTGGAAATAATTTTTATTTCTTACAGCTTATTTCTTTCCATTTCCATTTTGATGGTCAGCTATGTATTAGCAAGCAACCAAATAATCATGAAAAGACATATCTGTGTGCTTAAATTTAAATATGCATATATATGAATTAGATCCTGACATGAAATTTCAGTGTATTTTTAAATTTGGAGACTGACAATAGTCCTGTTGACTTCCAGAGACCAAAATTGAGCTTCTGCATCAATCCTTGCACTTTCTTATACCTTCTACTGAATAATCTAGTAATAGTTTCTCAGATGGAATTTCAGATTAAAGCACTGAACTGTGAGAACAGTCAGCTATTTCAGCTTGGCAACTTTCGTGCATAGAAATTTATTCCATGCATCATCTATGCGAGAAGGAAGCTTGACAAGAAAGAAAAAGATTAATTAGGAAAAGAAATCTTTTAAGACTTTCTAGTAGCAAGACTATCTCAAAGTATGCAGAGAGTTTGCACGATGCAAGAATGAAATTATATCATGTCATATTATAGGGAAGCATAATAATTTAGTACAGTAGCTAGGTAAAGGAGAACGTAATGAAAAGGAGAAATTGCAGGTTGAGAATATAATATAATGTAATCAGATATTATTACATAAAAAAGCTGCTATCATTAGGGTTTCCCCCTTAAACTCTAAGAAAAAAAAAATTCTGAGACCACCTCGTTTGGTTTTGTATCATGGGCACAAGGCTCAGTGCTATAGAAAGGTTGGGTTTACAAGGTCAGCAGGTCAGTGGTGGCCTGAGCTGGGGGACCAGGCCGGGAGAGCAGGGCAGGTTGGCAGACACTGACTGGGGCCACACAGGAGTCTGGATCACGAGACAAGTGCATGGTGCCAAGGCAGGTTCTCAGGTCAGGCTGGGGAAGTGGCATCGTTGGCTCAGGGTCCTGATCAAGCATCCGAGGGCCAGGTGCCTGCAGTGCAGTTCAGGCAAGGAGCAAGGGCAGGGCTGGGGCTCAATCCCAGCTCCTGAGTGAGGGGAAAGCCCAGCAGGCCTGCTGGTAGATTTCTCACAGCCCAGCTCTGCTCCCGCGGCTGGTCCTCACATTGACACAGCAGCAGGGCTGGCTGTGGGTGTGGTAGCCAGACTCCCAGGGAGGTGGAGCAGCAGCCTCTTAAGAGTGATTTGGGGCCCTGGGTTAAGTGGTTTCACACAGCAAAGCAGATTTAGTGTTTACTGAAAAAATTCTCAGTAGAATTTGTTTTGTGTTTTGATGTCACACAACTTTCTTATATTTTATTTTATTTTATTTTATTTTTTTTATCTAGTATTGAACTAGTCCAGTTATTGATTTCTTTTACATTAAATAGCATTTATCATAAAAGAAATTTATTTTAGAACAATAATGGAAAATGATATTTCAATACCTCAAAGCTAGATGAATGTTTGGATTAAGTACTTGTGAAAACTTTCCCAATTTATGTCTATGAAACCCAGAGGCAAAGAAACTTCACACCAGTCCTTACCCAGTCAGGTCCTGTGAGCCTTTCAAAGATATTGTCACAGCAGTTGGCTTCTGACTGACCCACCACTTCAACCAAATATATCTTAAAAATTTTCCTGGAAGAGAAAAACAAGGCAACAAAAGTACTTAGCTGACAAAATTGCTTCCTTTCTCAGTTCTTCATCTCTCTCTAGATATTGATGTATATATCACATTAACCCTGATCAATCAGAGAGGGAGATAGGATGAGGCTGTTGGTGCAGTTCAAGTGAGTCCTGAGTCCTGGCTGAGGGAAGAAAACAAAAACTGTGTAGTTTCCTTCCAGTGCTCTGACAAACTGACATTTTCTATTCAGTAAATTGCTTTATTCACAAGCAAAGTGGAATTTGTAATTTTTATAAAGGGGTTGATTTTTATTCTATATTTTTTCTTATTGCTGAAAGCACACTGCCTCCTTTGTCTTTCTAATTTCGCAATAGAAGACAGTAAATCCGTTATGTAGGCTGGCATTTAAATGTAGGAAAACAGTCTTATTCCTTGCCATGAGAGTTTAAAATTCCACAAGAATATTTTCTTCAGTTTAACTCAAATTTAGTCACAAATTCAATACTGAAACTGGGAATTCAGCAATATAGCTTGCCTACTGTGTAGTGATTTTCATTTCAAGTCCAACTGACTTCATATCCTTAGTGATATTCTTTAGTTCCATATTTAAAAAAAACAAACAAACAAACTTGGATTTATTTGTATAATAGTGGAAATAAAGCATATTCAACTTGATTTTCAGAGAACTGCTATACAGCTATATACATGCTGCATTTGTCCTTCTGGTGACCCTTTCTTTTTGTGGTTGCAATTTTGACAGGTGCTTTTGCTTCAGGCCACTCAGAGGCTTTACACTATTAACTGCGGTGACATTTTTCTCTCTTGAATTGTTCCAGGAAAAAAGCTGATGAGAAAGTTCGACTTTCCTTTTGTTTCACTGTGTGTCTTAAGGGCTTAATGTTAGTGCCATGGCGACAACCAAAAAGTTAACGTTTGCCACTAATTTTTTCAGAGGGATGTGTATCTTGACACAGCTATTTCAATGGGTTACGAGACATTGGAGAATGTATGTGTCAACATATGCAGAAATAACCAATAGTAAACAATCACAAACAGTGGGCTGGAATCCCTTGTTAGTATTAAGATCCTGATCTAGATCTATAGCGCAAAGAAATAATCTAACTTCTTTTTATCAGTTTGAAGGGACTCAGAATCAGTTTCTTAGGCTATGATTAAAGAAACCTAGAGGACTCAGGTCATGATCTAACTGCAGTGTTAGGGTCATTTGTAAAAGAAAACTTAAAAACTATTGCCCATTTATATAATCAGACATAACATTTGCTTTAGTGGCTTAGGCAGCATTTCACGGAAGACTTTTACTACATTTAGAATTTTACCTTTATTTCTTTATTGTCTTTCCTGATTTATTACCTTTTTTTTTTTTGCCTTTGTCTTTGAGCAATCTCTTTTGTTATTCTGAACAGGTTAACAGCACTGGAAATACTGTAAATCAAAACGTTTGTCTTTGCCACATTCACTTACATCCAATATGTCATAAAACTTCTGACAGTAGTTGGAAGGTGAGAAAACAGTTGCCTGTTGAAAGCTTGAAATACTCTGGATTTCAGAATTAAAATTCTTTTTTTCATGCTATTGGATTTGGAGAGAGTTTGCTGACATGAACAAATTAATTCATTAGTCAATAAAAACACAAAACAAAACAATACCCAAGCATTCTTTTTTCAAGTTACATGCAGATTTAAATCAACATACATGGAATTTATTAATATTTTTTAGCCTGATGTTATGGAGCTAGATCTTATTTTATACGTACTTTCATTTGCATTAATGTCTCTAAAGCATTAGTTACTTCTCTATTTAACATTTTTTTGCTTTGAATAAACACATCTTTTTCTTCTTCTGTGTGTATACTTATGTATGCATATATATATATATTTATAGACATATAAATTTGTGCATGTATCCATTTTTTTTTATTTGTATTACTATTAGGCATCCCACTGAGACTGCTGGCACTGAATGATTTTGAATTTTATTTTAGAACTATTCTGGCACTGAAAATAAGTTGCTTGAAACTTCTCTATAGAAAATGGATAATGTGTAGAGACGGTGTCTGGTTCAATGTTTATCTCATTAATCTGGCCCCAAGGAGACCTGGATATGATTCTTTGCTCCACCACAGGTATTTTATTTGACCCTTGGCAAATTGCTATGCCTCCGTATCTCCATTCTTCAAGACGCCAAATGATTGAGGATATGTGTTTATCTCTCTCGGGAGGGGACAGGGTAGGTAAAGATTAGAAGCAAGCAGGAAGATTTTGAGGATAAAAGTTCAAACACAACAATAATGGAATTATGAAAGACCCTTATGCCCCTGTCCTCCAAAAAGGCCCCCCAAAAACCCCAAACAAAACAAAGGCATAAAAAAAAGAAAAGAAGAAGATAATCTATGCGAAATTACCTGGGCTGCTATTTTTGCAGGCTGATGCTCCACTGTTGTCTGCCTTGTACTGTTAGTGGTGCTAATGCAACTGAAAAAAATGCCATCACTCCATTCATATGGGAATATCATATCTGTGACGGGAATATAAAAAGCCAATTATTAATTCTTAGTCTGTTTTAGAAACCATAACTTCATGACTTTAGGGTGAACCTCGTTAAAACTTTGGTTTTATCCTCCCCATGCTTTCCTGAAATTTGAATTGAGTGGGATGTCCTGTACTGATATGAATCACTCATAATTTCTGTGTTAAACTGGTATGTCTGGATATATTGAACAAACCTCCTGGTGGAAATCACAGGAGTCCAATAGCCTTGTTAAGCAGCCCTAAAGACAAAACATGCATGCTGCATTATAGGCCACTTACAGGAGGTTTATCATCGTATTAAATTTATTTTCTATACTTTTTATATAGACACTTTTGAGAAGCAATCTTCATCTGTCAAAACCTACTAAAAGGCAGGGGATGGTGTTTTAAATGAGTGTTCCTGCGACAATAAAGGTAGTTACTTCAAACTCACATTACGCTATATTGAGGCAGTATGTCACTTGTTAATATAGGTATGACCCATTATACCTTTATTTATGTATTTCAGGTAATGTTTTCCTCCGTGCCAAACAAAACTTTATCAGCATTAGGAACTCATGATAAGAATGTCTCCAAAATATCTCAGAGGATGTAACCAGTCACCTACCCTGACAGAGCAATGTTTTACTTGAACTAATATTTTTAAAACACCATGCCCAAAGAAAAGTTCCTGAATCTGTATTTAAGCACTTAAATAAATACGACCTTGTTTACAGAGACACTGATAACACATTCTATGCATGGGAGTTGTGCTGTTCACATACGTGTTAAAGCAATAGACAAAGCCAAGGCAGAGAAGAAATCTATGATTACAGAGATCTTTGAAATTTTTCTTTTTGATGTTTTCTGTGGCTGGTTTTTCTTTCTGGATGTTTTCTATGTGTAATAGACATTTTTTTTTAATCCTTTCATCCTGATCATTCTCATCAAAATAATTTATTTTCATCAAAACATATGAAGAAGGAAATCTGTTTCTATTCTATGTTATTACCTGAAATTGCTTTTTAAAAATAAACTCCATTTATATAAGACTTTTATTTTATATGAAGATCTTACATTAGAAATGCAGTGACAGAAATGTCATTTACAGCAAGAAGGAAAAAAGAATGTCATAACTTAAGTAGACCTCAAAGTAGAGATCAATGCTTAAGAAGGAAATAATTTAACTTACCTGTGTCACCCTTGCCTTTCTCACTGGAAGAACTGGCTTTAACTTGATGAAATCATAAAATTTGTAGGTTAATGGCAAGAAAACTGGCAAGTTCTTATAACATAACAAAAGGTAAAAATGATTAAGTCAGTAGGCTCTTGGACATTAAAGAGATTAATAGGCTTTTTAATGGCTGTATGAATTAATTTGCATGAATGATACCTGGAACCTAGAGAAGAGTGAAAAACTCTTAATGCCAGCATAAATGATCTGTATTCTCTTAAATGATCATACATTGAAAAACAAAAGGGAAAATCCTCTGATGCAAATGTCACCTTTAGTGAAATTCCCAAGTTCATAGAAAGTCTAATTAAGGTGCTGGCCAAGACAGCACTGCCAATGATTTTCTAAAAGGTCTCATCATTCTTTGAGTGATCACAGGATGATTAAGCAAGGTTGTTTTAAAACAAATAGTCATTCTTCAGATTTTGTACTTGATTCTGGTACCACTGTGATTGCTAATTATAAAGACTCTATTGCATCTTATTTGCAATCTTGAAAACATATAAGAGTTTCAGCATCATAGCATTTAGCTTTTCCCAGATTATCTAGATATCTAATTCAGCTTGTGCTCAAAGCTCACCCCATGTTTTTGTCACGGTAAGGCACCTACTTCATCAATTCACTCACAGAGAATATTGACCCCTTTGGAGTTTCAAGGAGCTCTTTGTACTTTCAGTCATCTAGATGTTATGCTAATATTGTGATTCACAGGAGGTCTTATTCATTGTCATCTTCACTTGTCATAAGGAGAGAGATGGCTTGGACTGTCCTCTGAATACAGGGTGTCTCTCCCTGCTTCCCCTCCCTTTTGAGAAGAGGTTCATATGTGACCTGAGGTGGTACACCTCTGGGTGCTGGCCATACTCCTCCCTAGCTGCTGCAAAAATTAACACTGCGCTGGCCAGAACCAAGGCAGGTGTGAAGGATTCAGGGAGAGTTAAATGGAAGTCATTTAACGGAGTCAATACCTTTAGTGGAGAAGATGTCGCTTGGCTTAAGAGAAAAGGGGTTGGAGAGAACCAGTTTGTCATTTAGAACAAGTAGTCAGGTCACTTAATGATAGATGCTTAGAAGATAGGCTCCTACTCTGTTTTTTCAGACTGCAGTCTAGGGAGGATGAAAACAAGTTCCAGAGGCAGGTTTGTCTCAACTTGAATATAATGTTCAGAACAGCTGAGTCTTCTAAATGGCACCCAGTCCTAGAATTCCCTCAGAATCTTCATCTTGACATAGATTCCACAGTGACCTATTTTATTGGTTTGATCAGTCCCAGAGGTTTCAGTGAGATAAACATATTAAAAGACCTGAGAGGAACCTCACAATTGTCAACAGAAGAGGTCAAATTATACATGCCCAGGTATAATATTATAAAAGACAAGTTCAAAAAATTTTAATGAAGAAAAATTGCTGCTGAGGGAATATGGCAGAGAACAGTTTGAAATAGTACTGACTCAAAAGTAGGTAAAGACGTCAGAATTTAACTCATTAACAGCATTACTATTCAGACAGGTCTGAGATCTNTCCTCATTTGGCAGTTTTTGTTTCAGGCCATTTTCAGTCTTCTGTAATAAAAGAATTGCAAGAAAAGAATTTTCTAAAATTGGGCTTCGTGAATCCCATTTGTTTAATGTCAAGCTTTTACTGCTGTGGCTAACTTATCTGTCTTAACCAAATGAGCTTATTTGCTTTTTTTTTTTTTTTTTTAAATTACAGTTATCAGGGAAAAAAACATACTTTTTTGTTGTTGTTGTTGAAAACACTGAACACATTTAAACTGAATATTTTAAATTCTGCTGAAAATGACCAGGGAAAAAAGAACCATTGCAGTTTTGAACATATTTGAGTGATACTTAATGGGAAATGCCGCTCAGTGACTTGTGTTGCCCTTTCTATTTGCTGCCCAGAATTACTAAGTATACTTCTTAATCACTGCTTCTTTCTGATGAAGAAAGAAGCCAAGACCAGAGAATTTTAAGAAAATGAACAAGAACAATCTTAATCTCAATCCCCAGAGCATCTGGTAGTCACATTTGAAAAGGACAGTTTTGAGATTTAGGTTAAATGATTGAATATTAAATATTTTGAATTTAAAAGCACTGTATGTGCAGAAGAATTATGTTTGATATTCAGTGCTATTAATATTTCTGTGTCATGAAATCTTGCCAATTTTCAGGCAGATCTCATGTGAACTTGTTTTAAACTTTGTTGCCAGAATTTACCTGCCTGTGACCTCGAAATTCATTTTTGCAAGCTAAACTTTGTCATTGAAATGGTTGTGAAAATCATCACAACTCGAGCATGTCTTTTCTTAATGGTTTTTTTCCCTCCTTGTTTTATGAATGCTCATAAAACTCTCAGTTATCTTTTTTTTCCAGTAGACAAATTACGGTATTAACTTTTTTGGTTTCATAAAATGTATAAATTTATGAATCTTAAAATTAAACCAATGAGTTTAAGAAGATTAAAAATGGTCTTTAATTATAAAGAGGATTGTTACAGATGAATACTTATACTTCTCTGCATTACCTCCATACTTCTTGTTAAACTTTAACATCACTGACTAGACATAGGCATATGTCTGAAAATTCCCTAATTTACTTAGCGGCCTTCCCCTAGGATACTTTTCTAGGTCAAAAGACTGAGAAAATCACCTTTTTACCATTCTCTGACCATCTTTTATTTTATTAGACTGCATTCTGGCAGCAGATGCATTAATGGAATTCAAATACAGTTGATACATAGATTGAACTAACAGACTCATAAAAGGCACTTTTACAGTACGCTGATATCTGACCCAGTGTTATATAAAGGTCAGGCAAACTGGATAGCTTTTATGGAGCTCATTATTTAATCTTAATATTAAAGAGAACTTAGCATAGAAGACTCTAATGAAGATTTGTAATTAAATGGGAACATCATTCTTAACCTGATTATAATTGCAGGGTTTTATAGCCCTTTTCCAGAAATCAGTCTCTTGTTGATGTAATGCAAGGAGTTTTATAAAAAGCATGTCTTAGACTGTTTGCAAATCAGTTATTAAATGCATTATATGATTTTTTAATCTATAGTGGTTCTTATAAAATGTAGCCTCACTGAAAAAATGTTTTGTACTTCCCAAACCATGGTTTAAAGCAGTCAGAAAAGGAACAAAAGAGGTCAAAATAGTAATTGAATTATAATGTCTCATACTCAGATTTTATCCTCCAGTCAAATGTGATTTTAACTAAAAAATACAGAGTATGCAACCATCCTCATTGTGCTTATATATCTGAAGTCTCCTTTAATACACCTCCACAGCACTTCAAGTCAACTTTATGTGAAGGGAGTTCAACTGTCATATTAGCTCAAGTATAAGTCACTCTCTACAGTACAATGGCCCTGAATCTGATTAATCTGAATGCTCTTTTTAGCAAACTAGATCATAATAGCTCCCTTGGTGCCATTAATATCTAACTCTTCTAAGATCATGATATCTCAAAGATATTTGGTTCATGGATTATACATCCATTAGGCTGAAACATTTCTACTAATATATTGTGGTCATGCATTTATCATGACTTCACCAAGCAGAATATGGCACAGAGTTCACACTGAATCAGACTGATTACAAAATAAAAAAGTTTCCTTGCAAATCAGTTTAAATGAGCTAATAATACAATGAAAGCTATAATAGTTTCAGATTTTTTTAAATCAAAAGTGGCAGCTTGGAGTATATTTTGGATGTTTCCGGCATGATGCAGTTGTGTAAGCATTTCCCTTTCTCAATCCTTTGTTTGCCTGCTTGCTCTTTCTTTCCTGTTTTGGTGGTTCTGGACTGATGTCAGGTAAAGTTACAATTCTCTAAAGTAATCTGTCACCTTTTCTTATTTTTTGCTTCACTTCAACCATGTATTATTTTCCTAAAAGTTCTACAAATATACAACTCCAAATCCACACAGATAATGTAGATTCCAAGAAAAATCTGTAGTGACTGAAAGTCTAAAATACAGCAATTTGGTACATCTAGTAGTACTGTAAACAGGCCTGCATTTTGAATGTCCCATGATATTTAAAATTACTAGTGTGTTCCCTGGATAATGAAAATGGAATTTTGGGATGCGTAGCAATTTTCTCCATTAAGAACTTGGACATTTTAATTTAAAAGTGTCAGATTTTGTGAATGAAGACACATCCCACAGAATCACAGAATCATCCAGGTTGAACAGGACTTCTTGATATCTAGTTCAATCCCTGCTCAGGTTGGGCTAACTAGACAAGATTGTCCATGACCATTTCCAGTTGGGTTTTGAATATCTCCATGAAGAGAGAATCCACAATCTCTCTGAGAAACCAATTCCAAGTGTTTNGTATAAAAGGCTGCGCTATTTGGGAATAAATCGAAGCTTGCTTTATCAATCACATTGATTGCGTAGCATCCTTCCCTCGCCACCGCATTTGACCACCCTCATATTAAAAAAGTATTCTCTTGTGTGCAGATGGAGTCTGTGCCCATTTTCTCTTGCACTGCCAACAGATGCTACAAAGAATAGTCTGGTTACTCTTCTTCCTTCTCTCCCAGCAACAAACTGATAAATCCCCTCTGAATCTCCACATCTGCAGGTTGATCAGTCCCAGGTCTCTCAGCTTCTTCTATAAGGGATGTTCCAGCCCCTTAATAATCTTTGTGGCTCTTTGCTGGACTCACTTTAGTATATCCATGACTTTCTTGTATGGGGAAGTCCAGAACTTGACCCAGCACTTCAGGCGTGGTCCCACCAGTGCTCAGTAGAAAAAAAGGAGCACCTTCCCTTGGCCTGTAATGCTGCCCAGGGTGATTTGGGCCTTCTTTGACATGAGGCTGCATTGTTGCCATATGTTCAACTTGGTGTCTACCAGGATGCCAAGGCCCTTTTCTACAGAGTTGCTTTCCATCTGGACAGCCCTAAATAAATGCTGGAACACGTGATTGTTGCTTCTCAGGTGAGCACATTGCATTTTCCTTTGATTAACTTAATGAGGTTCCTGTCTGCCCAATTTTCCAGCCTGTGGAATATCAGTCACACCTCCCAGTTTTGTAACACATGAAAGATTGCTGTCTTGTGGCATGCCCCTTAACCTAAATCATAGAATCATTAAAGTTGAAAAAACCTCCAAGGTCATTGAGTCAAATTCAAATCATTAATGAAGAGTTTAAATAGAACTAGACACAGATGGGTGTACATCACCAGAGACTGGACCTTTTGCCTCTGATCACCACCTTCTGGGCCCAGCCATTCAGTTTCCAGTTGACCCTACTGTCTACCATTGAGACATTTGTCTAGTCTAGCCTGCTCTACCATCTAGTTTGCATTAGTTTCATTAGTTTGTCTGTGAGGATGTTATGGGAAATAGCATTGGAAGCCTTACTAAAACAGAGGCAAGCACCACTGCTCTCTCCTAATCCACCAAGCTCTTCCCATCATTGTAGAAGGTCGTCAAGTAGGCTAAGCAAGTTTTCCCATTTGTACGTCCATGTCAACTACTCCTGGTCACTTCCTTATCCTTCACGTATTGTAGTTTCCAGAGTTATTTGCACCATCATGTTCTCAGGGACTGAGCTGAAGCTGTTTCCCTACAGTTTCCCATATTTTTTTCTTGCTTTTGCTGAAGATAGGAGTGACACTTGGTCCAGTCTCTCCAGACATGAAGGAGTAGCAGTGCCAAGCAGGGAAATCTCAATAACCCAGTCAGACACAAGCCCATGCCCTGGCCATCCAGGGCATCCCAGGAGGACGTTAACCCCATGAATCTGGAATGGCACCCACAATTGTGAGCCACTAGGAGAGGCTGTCCTGAGATTACTGACAGGAGTGGGGCACGGGGTGTGTAGGGGGGTGTCACTGCTGGTCATATGGGCTCGTTAGGGGGGAAAGAGCGTTTGGGGTTTGTACAAAGATTATGGTATTTTTAGGCAGATTCCAAAGGCCGGGGAAGGGAGGGGTCAGAGTTGACTGAGAAGGAAAATATTAGGGGAAATAGAGGGAATAGGTTGTTTGGTGTAAACAGCCAACACAGTTATACACTTCTCCTTGTACACAGCCTTGCCCTGTGCCTAGTGCCTGCAGTTGGTCCTGGCTTCTCATTCAGCTCCATTTCTACCAGTTTGTCTGGATGAGCGACTCTGCATGTGTGCGTGTGCATGCTTGTGTAAGGGGCTGTGAGTGCAGCCACTGGAGAGGGATCAGGTCACAAGGAACTGTGAATGCTGGGTGGATTCATGTTCAGGGGACCGTGGGGTGCCAGAGACAGTGTGTGACCGCTGACAGGCATCACACAGGGCTGTCCTGTGAGTAGGGTAAGAGGTTTGGGAGCCAAATACTGGAGCAGCCATACGTCTGGGCCAGATACTGTAGAAAGCCGAGGGTCTCTATGACAGCTGCTGGAGTGTCCAGAAGGCCCAGGCTGGACACTGGAGAGACCGTGGGATCTGGTTGTCAGCTTTTAAGGTCATGAGTCTGGGCTAGCTGCTGGAGATACCTGTATTCATGTGTGTGTCAGTGGATAAGACAATGTAGATACTTCCCACTACCAGCTTTTCACTGGTTTTGACCAGAGAGGGGAATGGGATGAAGCCATTGGTGACGTTTGTGTTCGTGGTAGCACTGAATATTTCCTGTTTTGTGTGAGACTGGCCACTCCTGTGTATATTCCTGTATGTGTGTGTCAGTGCCTCTTGGGAATATATGTTCAGCCTCAATACTGTCTTGGCCTGGGGATTCGGAGCTGTAACAACCTCATCTCTGTCAGGCTACTGGATCTGACAATCCCTACCAAAAAGGAAGAATTGTTGTCTTTATTCTAACTTAACTGAACAAATCTGGAGAATGCGGAACTTTTTTAAAGTTTTTGTGAATTTTAGAAATGCTAACACTCTGATAACTGATATGTGCTGCTTATTGACATAACATTGGGTTCCCCAATGAAACTATAAAACACCTTGATGAGAGTTTAGAAGGATGCTTAAAACATAATCCTATCATGACTTTGAAAGGTTACATTGAAAGATAACAAACACTCTGCAAGAACAGCCAAGATTTACAGTTCCAGATATCCACAGTAACTTTGAAGCCTTTGTGACAATGACCCAAGAACTAAAGGCAATCTGCAAGGATCCCGATCTCACTCAAATGTTTTTTAACTTGGGAAGCAAGAAATTATATTAAAAACCCACCCTCAAACCAACAAACCAAACAGAAAAAAAAAAAACCTCCACAAAACACTGCAAAACAGGACAAGATAACATAAAATTATGTAACATTTTTAAGACTTAATAGCATAACTTGGAACCTCAACAGCAGTTAAAATGGTTTTGGCTTACAGTGCTAACAAAGTAGAATATGGTTTGCAATTCCTCTGTCCTTTGTGGCAACAGCTTGAAGCAGGTGTTCCATTTCAGAAAAAGCAAACAAACACAGCAGTTGTGCAAAAGGAGAGAGAAAAGAAAGATGATGGCCAAGCTAGATTTTTTTAAGTGCTTACAAAATTAGTATTGAAGTACAATGTGACAGATGAATACAACTACACTTAAAAAAAAAAAAAAAATCAGTATCTGCATCATTCTTCTGGTAAGTGCCATAAAATATTAACGGAATCATCTGTAATGAGTGATAAATGAAGACTGCTGTTTTAAATTGAAGCACTGAGTAAAAATTAAGCCTTTGTCAAACCCCCTTAACATTAAAATGATGTTCCTTTAACCTTGAAAATTGGCAGCTATGAGGAATCCTAAAAGTCTGTAGTGTCATCTACAGGTTTCATTAAAAGCCATCTCAGAGGGTTGCCCAATGCAACACTAATGGCTGTGATAGAGCTGAGCTTTGCCTTCAGAATTTCTGTCAAGTCTGAGCCTGAAATAGTAGCCTTTATTAATGAAATGGTACTCCGCAAGAAGAGCGAGTGCCACCACTTATAAACAGTTGAAATTTATCCTTGTCGAAAATCTGAAACAAAACAGGATCTGCAAGCTTCTTTAGATAACTATGCCAATCTTCTTAGGCTTTGTTGCACAATAGCCAATTTTTAAATCTAGTATAATTATTCAAAAATGTAAATTAAAAATGAAAAATTGTAATAATTTTATTTTAATTGTAACAATAATTATGTTCTTAACTAGTGAACATATTGTCTTCTTTGTTGAGGAACTGAAAATTCTTTCCCTGTCCAGACCCCACTGTGAGAGCTTCTTGCCAGGTTTCAGTGGTGTATGCTTAGCCCTTTTATGTGGCTTCAAACATCCAGGTTTCTAATTGCAGGCAGAACAATCAGAGAGTGGCAAGGAGCAGGAAGAGGAGAGAGGAAAATTGGTGATCACGCCTAAGGGATCATTCCCTGTGTCTTCTGGTGCAGTGATCATTACTGGTCTCAAGGGTCAAATATCAAAACTATCCAAGAAGGCTTTATTACGATCAGAACTCTGCCTAACATAAGAAAAAGAGGAGACCTGGGAGAGGTGGCTCTGCTGAGCTCTGTTGGCCCGTTCTCCATCTGAGAACTCATGAGTTACCCTGCAGATGAGTTGCTGGGGGTCCTGTAAGGCTACACAGATGGTGAGTTCATCTAATTCCCTAAGGTTATCTAGTCAAGGAAAACCAGTTAATTGTAAAGGGCATAATAAGTAAGGAGGCAAATGATAAACAAAAAATGTACAGTGACACAAACCTGGTAGGCAAGGGTTAACAGAGGCAATGCCAGGGACCTGTTGGGTTGAGAAGAGGGGCTGGCATCAGGGCGACTGATCTTCAGGCCATAAAGTCTGTCTACTATATATGTTTGCATATGAAGTTCTACGTGCACTTCTCAACCGCTGTTAAAAAAAAAAAAAGAAAGATTTCATATAAAAAACAAATAGCTGTAAATAGAGTTATTTTAAAATGTGTTCAACAAATTTTTTAAAAATACATACTAATTCTATATTATAACAATTATATAATTTCACTGCTTACCTTTGGGCAGTTTCTAGCTTCAAGGCGTTTGAGCCAATCTATCACAGAAATATCCTTTCTAGCTTGAAGGGAATCCTTCCAAAATATGAGAGCTCTTTGGGACCTTACCCATAAGAAAGTTTTCAAAGAGTTTTCACAGCCTTTGAAACATGTCCACGGGTTGTTTTTCAGAACAACCAAAAGAGAATACCTAGTCATGGGACCAGGCATGCACAGACCTGGTCTCAGTACCAGGCAGTGAAAATGGCACTCCTCTCCTTTTCAAATCTTTGTATGACTTCATCTTTAGGGCTTTCATATTAATCTTTTAGCCTTAAGAAATTCCACCTTTCCTTCAGAGCAGCAAGAATCCTTAGTCTTTACTGCTTCATTTATGCACAAAACTATTTCTGAACTAAAATTGTTTGTTGTGTTGTTTGTCAGTCTCTGGAGAGAGAAAGTGAGCAAGATTTAGAAATAAATCTCTGTTGTAATAGTCATGATGTTAACCATTTGTTTTAGTCAGACCAGTGGGGACACTACAATGACTTACAGTTTTAGCAATTTGGATATAGCACTTATTAAAAGCCGTATTTAAAGTTCCCTGTGGGACAGTCACTCCTATCATCTGATTTTATGATTAGGATTTGCATTTATAAGGATTTTACCACATGAAAGGAGTTTCACTTGATTGAACAGCTGATTGTTTTAGGAGCTTAAACTCACTTTTCAGCTGAAAAAGGACAACTAACCAACTTGTATATCTGTATTCTCAATTTTTGTTTCCTGTGTTTTTGTCAAATGTAAATGAGCAGTACTGATCTAGAAAATAACATGGCATTTTAAAATAAAAGTACTGCAAGAGTTTTGATTTTGTACTGGATAGTTCATGAAAGATATAAAGTGCTTGCTAGTATTTGCTCTCTCCTTACAACACTGTTCTGTTCATGTTCAAATGCTCTCTTTTGTCCTCTGGTCTCCTGTATTTGTAAAGTTTGACATTAAAATTGCTTTCCCATCCACATAGACTGTTCTAAATTTTAGATGTAATTTTATTTCACAAATAAAAATCTTACTGAGCTCTGCACAAGGAGAAACAATTGCCTGGACCATAAAGGTGAAACTACACTGCAATTTCTTATTTTCTACCTCCACCATTTCATTTCTTCTCTTTTTCTTATCAAATGCTGATATGTAAATCTTAAAGCACTATGGAAACTATACAGTGAGCTTTGTTCAGGTAGTTCTTCTCTTTTTCACAGTTAATGTTAACTGTGTTGTTAGACTGCAGCACAGAAAATCTGTGACTAAATTTGTTGTTGAGAACCTGACATCCACACTGCTTGGGAGCTTTACTGCAGATTTTTCCCTAATCCAAGACTCTGCAGTGAGTATCCATTATTAACTGTACTCCTGAGAGTCAAGTTCCTGGTTTTTTTATCAGAAAAGTAAATGAATTTGCAAGGAGATGATTGAAGAAAATGTCTCAAATGTCTCAAAACCTCAATCCCTGATCTGCTAACTTGATTTAAATTACACTTGTTTCTATTTATTAGAAAAACCTATACTATTATGAAGTCTGAAATGTGTTTTGTACAAAATACCCTAAAATCTGTGAGACCAGAGCCTCGATCTATGTCTTTGCTCTCATTGTTTCACTAGGTTTTCAATGATCATCTAAGAAATAGCACTTTTGCCTCTCTGCCATCCATTCTTCCTGTTCCAAGGACAGGTTTGAAAAAGGCAAAAAAGGAATTGGAGAACATAAGAAACTGACTTGTAAGGATGACTTCTCTTTATATTAAGATGGCCTAATGAATCTGACCTGTACCACAGAAAACTATGTCCTAGGTAGACTGATGAAGACCCACTAATCCAGAGGATACCTGCAAAGCTGGGCTCTGTCACCCACTGCATTTATCCACAATAAGACAATGTAATTGGAAACCCCTCACAGAATCAATGAGGAAAGGAAGAGCAATTAGGCAGAGTCATTTAGAAAAAAACAAATGAGTCTGTTCTTGACCTTCATGTAGCAAGAAAGGGACTGTGTCACAGCTGCAATTTAGTACAGTAGTGTCTTGCAGAAACTAACACAGATTACAGCAGAACATAATTCCACATGAGAAGATGTGTAACTGGAAAAATTATTCAGTATTAGATAGCAATTGCTGCATGAGCTGCAGGAAGAGAGAGAGCACCAGGTTAATGAAGAATTTCAGAAAGTAAATGCTTGTGAGATAGTACTCTCTTAAAAGAGAGGATGTTCCAGGGTGTGCTGTTAAAGAAGATATAGTAGGATTTCCATGCTTTCTAAGAGGAGAGAGTAGTTTTCTCCCTGTAGGTTGACTTTATATCTCTGCTTCTATTGGTTCAAAAAGAAGTTACCTGTAGGGCTTCCTTGTTCACTCTGGGGAAAAAAGGAATGAAGAAAAAGTTTAAATGATTTTTCCCCCCTTTTTGTTCTGGGCATTAAGCAACTGTGTTGCAACTTCTATTCCTTCAACTAGTGGAAACAACTGAGAGAAAAGTGGAGAAAAGGAATGAAGCAGGGTGCCAGGCAAATTGATTGACCGTGTTTTCCTTCAAAGAAACTATCAGATCCCAGCTACAGGATGAGTTAGTCAAATATTGTCAAGCACTATTTAGCTCACATAATCATACACTTTTTTTTTTGCTTTACAAGATTTGTAGCTTTTAGTAACCTCTCTATAAGCTACATACACAAAACGTGTATTTAGGGTAAGTTGGATGAGCAACCAGTCTATGAAGGTTATCAGAATGATTATTACCAGAGGAATACCCTGAGTTATCACAGTGATGTGACATTGTTTTCTCTTTCTGTCTACAGTGTTTGGAAAATAAACATTTTTCATGTCACTTTTCCATGTTTGGAAAATAAACTTTTTTCAGCTATTTAGGAACAGCTCTTTTAGGTTACTTGCAGACAGGTGCTTCCCCTTCCCCCTTGCTGTCAGACAATCTGGGCCATTGATGTGGAAAGAAGTTCAATTTCAGCAGTTTTGTCCTCTTGCCAAGAAAAAGGGGTAATTGTTCACCCTAGGCCCACTCCCCTGATACAGCAGCAGAGGCTGTGGAAACTCCAAGTAGCCTTGTAGATGGGCTGAACAAGAAATTACAAGGATGCTTACAGCATGCTGTTGCTCTTCCAGAGCTGTGTGCTGCAGCGAGGCACATGAATGAGGTGACAAACAGCTGAAGGCAAAGCCGAAGTTTGGCAGCCCCAGCAGACTCTGGGAGTGCAGCAGTGGCTGCTGGGACAGCTGTTCCTGAAGGCATCCAGAGCCCGAGTGCTTCAAGGCAATGAAACCTTTGCACAGGGGAGGCCAGATACTAAATTTTTTGAACTGTGCAACAAAACATATACCTAGGGTATCACTCAGCTCACTCACCCCTTATCACAGACTAATCACACCCTTTCTTGCGCAAGTAGCATCTGCAGTAACCTCCAGCTTGGTTTGGAATTGCGTATACTTCAGCGCTGGTGAATTTGGAAAATATCTTGGCCAGGTTTGATCGCCCAGCTTATGCAGCTGACTGTGTTTCCGAAAACAACCTGCTTCTTCAAAACACTTTGAAAAAGCTGTTGTCTGAGAATGACTGGTAATAAAAGTGCAGTGGATATAAGAAGGCACCATAAATCATAGGTGTGCAAGTAATAAATTACTATACTGAGCAATCAGCTCCCTAAGAACTTAATATTCCCAGTTTACACCATGAGAATAAAATCTCTATAATGTTAAGTCCTTGAAATATAAGTTTGTGTTTTCTTCTTTCCTGCAATATATTTGAGACAAATCTAACAGCAGGTGACATAGGTTAACATGTGTATTTCTCAGGATGGAAGATCAAACCAAACTACAAGGAAAAAAAAAAAAAAGGAAAACACTAAACCAAAGCCAATGCAGAAGTTTTGATTGATAGGGAAAGAGTCAAGTGGTGACAGTGAATGAAAGAGATGACGGGAGAGAGAAAAGACTCTAAGAAGAATAAATATGAAAGCCACATAATTATTTGTCATCAAACCTGTCATTGTTTTAGTTTTGGTCTGTTTGTTCTACATTCCTTGTGTTATAAACACAACTTTGATGACATCATCAGGCTCTCATTGGGATGTGTCCCAACCATCATCGCCCGCACTTCTTGGGTGAAGTCACACCCTGTAGGGTCCAAAACTTGGGTCCCACAAGTGACAGGGTGCATTGCTTCTACCAGAAACAATTCTGTAAGAAATTAATATTCTGAAATATTATATTTCCACAACATAACTTCTCAGTATGAAAGTATTATCCTGTATTGCCCAATTCAATATAGAAACGGAAAGATGCAAGGCACAGAATGCAAAAGTAGTAAGAATTTTTTAAGTTCACAGAATGATTATTCTGGATTATAACAGAACTGTGTATATAAATTACTCAATTAATCTACCAGATATCACATCTATTGTATAAATTACCTATCTTTTATCTCTTTTTACTGTTTTTCCATTTGGCCATTATTCCTGTTTCTGATATTTTACCTTTACAATTTTCAGACTTGTTTGACCTTTTACACATTGCTTAAAGAATTGTGAAATCATATCATATTATCCTTGAAAGAATTGAATTTCTTATTCCTTTATTGAACAGTCTACATTTAACACACCCAGAAATGCTTTTATCACCTGAAAAAGTAAGAAAAATGAAACTGAAGAATTCAAACTACACCTCCTGTACGGGCTATTTCCCTTTAAAATGATATCTCATGTCAGTGTGGATACTGTAGCAATGGCTTTTCTTCTTTTTCAGTGAGAAGACTTTACAAGAAATTTGCTCAGCAGCAAAGGTTCTTGGAAGATGGGTGTGATATATTCAGACCTACACCAATTAAACCGAAATCATGCTTAACACAGTGTTTGTAGACATTTTAAAGCCATCATACTGAATGCCATAAGAGTAGCCTGCCTATTTCCACTGTACATTACCCTTGTATGATGAAGAAGTTTAACTAGGTGCCATTAATAATTTTAAGATGTACATTAAAGTGCAAATGTCTCTGTCATGCTCAGGGCCATATATTCAAGAAAAGAAGGTCTGAGAAGTATAAAAATAGGAAGATACCTAATTCCCTTTATTTTTTCCTTCTGGTCTCTTACCTTGACAGCATGTTTTCAGCAGAGGAAATGCAGATTCAGCCTGTTCAGGCTGCCTGATGCTTTCCAGCGCAAACTCATGTATTTACTTAACTTTAACTCTCTTAAACTTACATTTAAATCCAGGTTGAAATCTTCCATGATTAGCGTCAGTTCAGAACAGAGCATTTTAGAGGCAGTTCTACAAAAACTCAGTTGTTTTTATTTTTAAGTATATAATTAGAAAAGAGTATGTTGCTTTGCTTGTTAAGTATTCTTACTTATTTCATTGAAAGTCTTTAGTGACTCCAATGTATTTGGATGTGATAGAGGAAACTGAATGCCTTGCACTCTTGGGTAGGGTTTCTGCTGAGTAGGAGAATATGTGCCTGCGTATGACTAAGCTGCTCAGACCAGACTGCTCAACATGTGCAAGTCAAGATCTTTAGACACACCATTTGCATGAAACCCGCATCATTTTTCCACCTATCTACCCAAGGAACAAGCTCTGTATGCATGTGTGGCTGCCATCTGCCTCACAGATGTACCTTGGTGCCTTTCTCTGACTGAAACAGGTCTTTGCTGTGGCTGCTGCCACTGGGCTAATGGAATGAGGATTAGGACATGGTCTCAATCTTGGCATCCTTACCCTTCAAGCAGACTTAATGAGATAAAAATCAGACAAAGGCTATGTCTTCAGACTGTATCGTTAAGAACCTTGTGTTGTAAAGCTGGAATTTTGAAAATGGAGTGTTATTTCTTCAATTTATTACTTTTCCAGAGTTATTTATAATCCTTTTTCCCATATATTAATTTTAATGCAATATGTCTTTGCACAATGGCCATGATATGAACTAGTCCTGCTCAGACAGGACCTCTCTGGTATCAGGAATGAAGTCTATATCTAATAAGTTATTAGAGGATTTGGGCTCAGATTTAGAAATGGAATAATGTTGCTGTGACAGATTTGAGAAATATTTAGTACAGGGCAGAGTACTCATCATGAGATCAAAAGCTGTATAAGCTATGTATGAGAGTTTTTTCTGACATTATTTGCATTTCTCTATGTCTACTTTACACCTTCAAGCACATATGTCTTTTATTAATTTTCAGTAATTATATCTGTATCTATTTAGCCCTGCTAGCAATTCTACACTTCTATATTCTCTATGTGCTTTATTTTCTTATTGCTGTTTGTTTCGCGGGAATGAAGTCAGAAATGAGAAAGCTAACATAAACTTCTTAGTTTTTCCAATTTAGTAAATCATTTTTTCTGGTGTGACCAGAAGTTGGAATACATCTTGATGTGAACAATGGCATAGCACAGGCTTTTTTTTTTTTTTTTTTTAATGACAAGAATGTCTCATATTTTTTTCTTTTATTTTTAATTTCATATATTTCTAGTTTTTGGCAATAGCTCTAGATACTTGAGCCAATGATTTTTTTGTAAGCAAGTTTCTTCAGTCTCTCCTAGGTTTGCAAAATACTCCTCTTGATTTCACTCTATTTTTAGATAATCTTTTTAAGGTCAAGACTGGAAAGGAATAAGATTACTGAAAATTTGAAGAAGTGCTACTTTCATTCTGTGGAACAACCTGCAAACGTTTGAGGAAAATGGAAGCCGACAGAACCAGCTCTTCTCAAAAGAAAACTCTCAAAATCATTGTGCCTACTACAGAACACCCATCTTTGTTAACTGCTTTTCAAAAATGAGCTTCACATAAGGCCACACATTTCAGAAGAAATACTAATGCATTCATGAATACAGATATAGGTGATATGGGTAAATAGACCTTCACCCCAAGCCCTGATACAAGTTTGAGATTCAAGCATAGACTTTAAATATTTTATTTTCATTTACTCAAAAGGACAAAATAAGACCCAAGTTATGATTGAAAATGGAAAGATATTTTTTTACATTTGGCCCCTGCAGTTTTGTGAAGTCAGCTGCTGCTTACAGTACAGGGCTTCTAAAAATTTTTATTGCAGTAGCAACAGCTCCATGCATAATGGTGGTTTACACTTGAATAAAGAATAATTGCAGATAATGGGTCTGTCAGCATGAATGGATTAAGGGACTCAGCAGTGGTTCCATCACCACAGTGAAAATACTAATTTAAAATCTCGTTTCCTTTCCTTTGACCTTATGCCTCATTACTTTAATGGCATTAAGAGGTAATTTCTTGCAGAGTAGTTTATTTATTTATCTATTTATTGTATTACTTTGCTTGGCACATAACATTGCACTTTTTATAAAGAAGCTTTATGTCTCATATGGAACTTGGCATTTTATGGTTTAGTTCTAGGAAAGCTGTCTGCTTTTTGCCAGTTTGAGGGCTGGCTGTGAGCAGATGGTGGAAGATTTGGGTAGTCACTTGAAATGAAAGAATACAAAGACTGACATCAAGACAGCCTCTTCACAGGAAGGCAAAGAGAAGAGATTCCCACTCTCACCTTTTTGTAGTTTTCCTCTTTTATAGGAACACTTCATGAATCGCGCTTTTCTAAGGACTATTCCACTATGTATTCAATTTGTTGTTTATAAATACAGCGTGCATATTATCTCATTGCAATCGTGTAGAATTCTATTTTTGCACTCTCAGTCTCCCATTTAAAAAAATTAACTACTAATCATGCTTTTAGTTTCACATATTGTTGCCATTTGAAGACTCTTTTGCATAGAAATGAAGAAGTTAAAGTACGCTCACAGAGACAGGATATTCCACAGCACATCCTGTGAGTCCAATTGATGAGTCTTTATAGAGGAGAGGAGAGTTCAAGGCAAGTTTTTTACCCTCTCCTGAGAAAAAGATGTAGCATTTCCAGGTTTGCCTCAGCTGCTGCTATCTAATTTACCTTCCCAGCAGATTTGCGTGACTGAGTACTGCTGGTGAAGGATCTCTGCCACCAGGTAAAGAAACTGTGGGAGGAGGTCAGCAGACTGTCCAACATCAGAGATAAGGAGAAAGAGCAGATGAATCTCCTCTGAGACCCTGCAGCGTCAAGAGTCTGAGCCCCCAGCCACAGTGAAGAAGACAGTCTGTGCTTAGCAGGTTGGAAATTGGAGACTCCCACGCTGGTCAAGGCAGGGAGCTGGTGGTCCCAGGAGGATGGCTCCTGCTCTACCTGCAGATTTGCAGCTGCACGATAGGACCAGACAGGGAGCTGGGAGCTGTGTCCAGGGAAGCATCAAAGCCAGCTGAGACTGAGCCCTGCAACAGCACCTTGATATGGTTATAAGGTTTAATTGGAATTAATTCGAATAGATCGTTCATAAAACAAATTTCTGACAGTTTTCTGACATATAGGAACTTCAGAAAAAATGATCAGACTATAAAATAGCTAAATGAATGTTTCATCAGAAAAGGAAGTTTGTTGTTTTTTTTTTTTAATCAGTTAATGTCCTTCAATTAATTTTTTAATGTTAGAATCTGTATTAAATTTAGAGAGGTTTTTAGGTGAATATGAACTAAAATATGCTGAATGAAATGAAAATTAAACAGAGTCAAAGAGAATAGTGATGTAACTCCCTGCTTGTAATAAAAGATAGTGAGCCAAAACAAGCATAAGAATTAAAAAGTCCTTAAGAAAAAGGACACTGAACATTTTATTGAGCATTTTAATGGCTTATCTGATTTTAAAGTTAGGATGTAAGAAATTTCATTGTAAAAACTTCTCTATGACTCTTAATTCTTTCCTAAGCCCAGACAATATTTGTCTCAGTCTTTTAGAGGTCCTACCCAAACAAAAGACTGCTTCCTATTTCATTACTGTTCTGTTACTCTCTCAGGAGGAAACAAGAGAGACAGGAAAACAACAAAGGATAAAGACAGCAGCAAAGAATTGTAGGAATGAAGGAAGCCAGGCCAGAGCAGAAAAAAATTGAATCAAATTTCCAGTCAATGAAATGAAATGGAAAAGAGACGTAAGGAAAAGTGAATAACCACAGGTGAAATTGTGCTGCCCTTGGTGAAGTCAACCGAAGCTGCTTCTTAGAACATGATGAATGCTTAAGAACTGCAGGAATCAGTCAACAGATTGTTGGAACACTTGAAACAAAGCTTGTGGAGGGAAGACAAAGAAAAAAATCTTAAGGAGATTGAAGGAAGCCCGAGGGGGACTTGAGGAAAGATATGTCTAGAGAGACAATCAGTAAAAGACAAAAACAGAAAGAGACAGGCCAGATTCTCAGCAGAGGCTGACAATTTAACCCATCTCATGGACTGTTCCTGTCAGACCTGTACGTTGAATAGAGGTAAATAAATTATAGAATCATGGCAAAGGGTAAAAATTATTACATTTAACATTGGTAGCAGGGTAAGAACTGTATAAAAACCTATACAGCTTATCTGGACTATTATTTCAGACCACATTTTATTAGGGGAATTAAAAGTCTTTTCTGGTATGAAACAATAACACGTTGACATTTTTAGTTTTTCTTCTAAATATTAATTAAAATATTTGCTGTGAAAGTATCAGAAAATAATGAAATACTGTTTCTTTTAAATTTATTTCTGATTTACAGGTATGGTTTCTGTCCTTTTTACCTGGTATTTCTGTCAGTGACATTTGCCACATTAGATCTGTTGCTATGTGATAATTTGCTAATGCCACATACTCGGTGGTCTTTTTGTAAACTTCCTTGTATTTTTCATCAGTCACTTGCTAAGATTAGGTGGACTTGTAAATTACTGTTTAATTTTGCAAATCAGTGTGATTATACTAAACCCAATGGCTTCACATGGATCCATTGTACACCTGTTATTCCAAGGATGATGTATGTTAGATATTACTTGGTTTGTAAGTTTTCTTGAGAGAAAGCCATATAATAAAAACCTTTAACAGTAGCTGTGAAAGAGGAAAAATTATCTTACATGAGCAAATGTCTATTGTGAGTTTTAATGGGATAATGAAAAAATAGTGACAAACTATCCTAAGTATCCTTACAGACATGTTCAAATATGATTTTGGAACCTAACTTAATTATGGTTATGATATAAATTTTGAGGGTGTTCTGAAATCCATTCAAACAAATAATAAAACCATCATCCAATCATTTAGATGTCTTGCACTAAACATTTTTGTAAAAGGGCTACTTAGTCATAACTTCTTGAATCCCAGAACCTCTGACAGTCAGTGACTTATCTAGGCAAGAGTAAATATGGATTATTGCATCTAACTTCAGGAACTCAGACATGACAATGATGCTATAACTTACCATGTCAAAGGTACAGTGCTATTCACCTCATTCCTACTAAGTATTTTTGGCTTTTGACAACAGCTCTGAACTGAATTTGGGAACTTAAGATACCAGAAGTAACTGAATTGATTTTTGTTCTAGAGACCAAGATTTAATTAATCAGTTAGGTAGGATAAATAAGCAGTAAGTAACTCATGATCATGAAGAAATATTCCATGTTTTGTGTGTGTGTGTGTTACTCATGGAGAGGCTGTTGTATGATAAATGTTATTGTAGAGTGGTAGCTTGGTTGTTAGGTTGGCATTCATATGACAGTGCTGAGGTTTCAATTATCTACTTGCATCAATCAATCTTTTAGTTTCCAACACTGTTGCCTGCAGTAATGTCACAGCTTTTCTGTCAGACAGGAGAACTTTGCGGGAAATGTTATTCATTACAGCTGCAAATCTGTCACTGCGCCTGGCATGGCTTGTTAATGACAACATTTATTTCAAAGAGTCGTGTTTCGCTTTGTTGCTGGAGAGTTGATTTTGTGATCACACAAAATATAATGAAATGCCAAGAAGATGAAGTGAATGAAGTTTGCCAAAAATGCAGCTAAAGTGGCTCAGATCTTCTAAAACAAAAAATGCACACACAAATACACTCCTTATATTTTGTTGAAAACATTTAATCACTTACTAGGAACATGAACGCGGGCAGCAGAAAAATGTTGGTTAGAATACAGTAAGTAGAGCAGCAGGCACAAACAGCAAATTTGAGCTTCATTTGGCTTCTCCAATCCATAGCACTGGAAAGAAAAAGACTTTTCAATCAATCTTTTAAAACAAATAAACAAATACAGCATCCAGCTCTTCTACTGCTAATATTGAGATGTCATCTTTCTCCCTCATCTCTTCTTAAAGTACTGGAACATCTTTCATGTGAAGAGAGGCTGAGATGGCTGGGACTGTTTAGCTTGGAGAAGAAAAGGCTTGGGGGAAAGTAGATAAATCCCTGATGGAAGGGAATGAAGAAGAGGGAGCCAGACACTTCTTGGTAGTGTCCACTGACAGGATTGGGCATTGGGCACAAATAACAACAGCAACAAATACCAAACAGGAAACGTCACTGGAACCCAAAACCCCACTTCTTTACTGTATGAGTTTGATCAAATGCTGGAGCAGGTTCTCCAGAGACATCATGGACTTTCCAATTGTGTTGATACTAAAATCTTAAGTTTAAACTTATAGAATATATTCCTGTACAGCCTTGCCTAGCTGACCATCTGTGAGCAGGGAGGGTTGGACCAGAAAACCTCAAACCTTGATCGTTCTGTGATTTATGCAAGCTATTTACATACTATATTTCAAAACACAGATTAATGTAGGGTCAATACATGCTCTCTGTGAAACAGTACACCAGCAGAGCGTGGATATAGAGAGACATATTAATTGAATGAATAAGGAAGAGGGGATGATGAGCAAATTGATGATTATATCAGTTTTATGTATGTCCTAGTGCTATAGCAAGGGCATACCTCCTACTATTCCTCACAGTACTCTTTCTATAGTACCGCTGTTGAAATAGGTAGAAGGATATTTCTCAGGAGACAGAAACTTGTCAAGTTCTCTTAGAAAAACTTCAGACTCAGACACTCAAAATATGGCCTTGCTCCTTGCCTTTATTTTTTTTAAATTTATGTCTACTCATCTATTGCATATTCCCCCAAAAATGCCACAAAACACATGAAAAAAATAATAAAAAAAGAAAGGCCCACAGATTTAAAAAAAATATTAAAAATTCAAGTGCAAAGTTTTAGCTGCAAATGTCTTTGGAATCTTTTTCTCAACATTGTAATGTTAATAAAGTTCAATAAGAAGTAAATTATCTGAGATTTACAAAATAGCATAGTTAGTAAAATCTCAGGATATGAGTAACTGCTAGAGATTTTGTTTCTGATTCTTTGTCATAACGAGTAAAAAAAGCCATTTGACTTTGGAAATAAACTTTCTATTACATTACATTAGACTGGACTCATTGTATTTCTCTGTGCAAATCTGTTGTGTGGAGAGGAATCAATAAAATATAACTTGAATTTATGCTAGGTCTTGCCCTACGCCTCTGCGAAAAAGTGTAAGGGCATAAGCCATAATAAATTTAATACATGAGTACAAGAAATATGAAAATATTTCTATTCTCTGTATGTGGAAGGGAATACTTCTCTACACAGGATAAGAGAATCAAATGCAATCAAACCAGTAAAAATTCGTATTAATTACCTCATTGATTAATTTCCTTCATCTCCCTGATACCTCCAAGCAATTTAGTGTGCAGCATTATTGATATGTTTGTCATCTGAGAGTGTTGTTTTGTGAGCTTTTGAGTTCTCAAAGCATTCCTTGTTAAATAAATAAATAAATAAATATTTATGTATTAAAAACGGACAAGCTGAATAATTGTTGCTTGGTTTACTAGGAGATAAACATGAACTTTGTCTAGACATGCTGATTTTAATCCATCAAGCAATGATTAAAGAGTAATACTCTTCATTATTCAGGGAGAATATTAAAGACTTTCCTGAATTACAATTAGAATTCTTGAAAAAAATCATAAAGATGTAATTTTCTACATCTTTTCTCTGAAATGAAATTTTGTAGGAAGAGAGGTGAGAGCTGTAAAAGTGGACAGCCTGTTGCATTCAGCCTCAGAATTCAGCAAACACATAATTTAGAATTTAAAATGTGCTCATTCTATAAATAAATACAGTCTACATTTAAAGGAAAAGTAAGTGTAATGGTAATCAAGATATGAACCAAAACTTTTGTGAATGATACATTTTCCAGTAGAGGAAATACAGAATACTCCAACATAGAATATTGACTTTGAATGATTTTACATTTATATTGGGCTATATAGTTAATTTTAAAAAGTCTGAGAGGGAATATTGCTTCTAATAAATACACATCAGACTATACAGTACTTAATCTTAAATGAGAAACTGCATAATCAAGATGACTAAAATGTTAAACAGACCAGCTGAAAACATTGGAACTGATTTTTATCTCAAGTCTCATTTTGTTTCCTTTGGAAAGTTCAGTTTTATATGGAGCTTTTTAAAGGATTGTAAACAAATATTATACAACCCTTTTGTTTCAGTAGCAGCATTACTTCATACTCCCTTAAAAACCTTTTCCCTGCATTTCTGAGAGGGAGATGATTGGTGGCCATAAATTACACCCTGTTAAGTCAGTAACAATGTCCTATGCTTTAAGGTCCTCTCATGAAGACACAGAAGGAGGCATCGAACACAGTAATGTATTTAGACAATTAACAATTCCACTGCTGCAAGTCATGGATTATGTGATCTCCACATCAGGAAACACGGAGAAGGGGCACGTAAGCAGTAACAGTGTTGTTAAATACACTCTGTCCTCTAATTTAATTGACTACCTGTAGGCCAGACTGGCAGCCAGACTTCACAGAGAAAAAAGACATACTATGACCATGCCAGACACCTTGGAAAATGCGTAATCCTGTCCATTTTTTCCAGCTTTTCATCCTCTTTCCTTATACTCAGAACAGCCAAACTGCTTCAACATATTGGCTACTTTCTCTTCTCCTTTTTCCTAGTGAAGGGTACTCCATGTCATTTCCCACAGAATGGGCAGGATTGATCCCTCCTAGGATTTTTTAAATGCTTTTCTTAACTGGTTGGTGTTTTGTGCCCTTTAGTAAATTGCCCATTTCTCTAGGAAATTTATTACAAAATGATTTCACATCTTGTGGCTGAGCTTGCCCCTTGTTCAAAGCTGAATCACTGCTCAAATGAGTTTTCCCATTCACTACTAGAAAATGCTAAAGGCATTCTGATCACTTAGATGACTTAGACATTGGAGTTTAAAGTGTTTGCTAATTCTTAGGGTACTTTTGTAGACCTGTTCTTTCTATAAAAAGGAAGAGATCTGTTCTTGAAGAACAGATTTGCATTTGCAGATCTATGAACCAATATGGATTTATTCCCCAGAAAATAAAAACATCCAGCATACCATTTTCACTCTGACTTGCACTGCTGCCAACCTAAGCTTCATTTCCACTGTTGTAACATGTTAAAATGCAAACCCAAAAAGTGAAAGTTGTATTTCCCTCTGTGATTGCAAAGACCATATTTAGCAAGCTGAGAAACAACTTTCCTGTTTCCAACACAAATACATATGAATAAATAATTTGCTAGCCTGTTAGCAATTTTTCTCAATTCCTAGTGAACTTTGTGATTCTTATTTCTAAGAAATATATCAAAATGACAAATCTGTTTCTAGTTATTCTATTTCTAGTATATGCAATTTTCCTTTTTGACATATTAGACCAAGAAAGGTCATCTTCAAAGGGGTCACTTTTTGTCTAACCTGACTTTGTGCGTAGCATAAATGTGACAGTATAGTTAATTTTTCACTGTGGGAGAATGAGCTACTCCAGTCAAATGAAAGTACAGATAAAATGGAAGTGAAAGAAAATGCACATAGTTTATAAAGGTCGCCTTGGTCTACCTGGTCATATTATCTCTACAAAACATGAGTAGCTCTACAAATGGGTTCAAGTATGCCTCTTGTTTAGAAACTCTGCCCTTAAAGTACTCAGGACTTCTCTGCAGATTATTGTAGGTGACCCATATAGCACAGTTCCTTAGTATGTTTTTCTATGCAATTCATTTTTCCTCAATCCCGTGAACACCCTTCTTCTGCCCTGTATATAGTTTTTATGGCCTGGAAGAGTACCAAACCTATCTTTTCTTTAAGATGTTGCCTACCTGCCAATACAGCCATTTTTCTACCTCTACCCCTGTAGAAGAAAGAGGTTGTTCACCTGTATGCAAATCTTTTATATGTTAACTCCCTTCTGGGAGCCTTTTATTCTGCAATCTGCTGCTCCACCATAGCTTCCCTTCTGAAGATAACAGAATCCCTGCTCAGTCCAAGAGTCTTTGGGCTTATATGTCTGTCCCAAAGATCCTCTCAGAGTATTCCTCTAAAGAGAGTGAACAAGCACAGAGACATCAGGTGGTGCAGTTAGTGGAGGGATCCTCTAATCTGTGACCATACTCAGTGACTCTACTTGTACTCTGACTATCCAGCCACCTGTATGTGTTGATTGGGTGGAGGATATTTCCAGAGTTGCACACAACTGCACCATGGTTTCCTTTATAGGTTATGTTATGCATGATTATGTCATGTAATATGATATAATTTTCATGAATTGTGTTATGGAGCATGCATTTAGCTTGTTATTGACCACCTTTATCTAGACTACCAAACATGGTTGATGTGACAATCTAATAGCTGTGATCGTGTTTTCTATGTATTGCAGAGTTCCATTTCTGAGAGCTTGTTGTCTTCACTATGTTTTGAACCACTCTAAATACAAGAGAAAGTCTCAGAAAAGCAAAAAAAAAAAAAAAGAGAGGGCTAAATTAGAATAACTGGAGTGGAAAAGTATAACTGCTCCTTGCAAATGGAGAGTTTATTAAGAATTCCCATTACAAATATGAGAGCTATATAACCCTAGAATTGGCCACGGAAAACAAAAGAAATGCTGCGTAGATCATAGGAGTGCAATGTACTTTTTCCAGATGGTTAAATCATATCCCCATTTTTCTCTAGAAAAATGAGCTGGCTCTTAGAAAATGCTGTTCACTATAAGAAAGAATCTTAGGTCTAGTGAAGTTTTTTCATGTGTTCAAACTTGTTATGCATAAGCAGCCCACTAAATCACACAAGCCTTACTGAAAGTGCAAGACAATGAAAGATCAATACGAAACCATCTTCCTCAGTTTTTTGATAAGATTTAATTTAATTTAATAGATTCTAATGGTGAACCATTAAGTTCCTCGAGCATGATATCATTAATATCACCCAGATCACTGAAGTTTCTTGAGTTAATCTATGAAATACTTCTTATATTTTGTTAAAAAAAATGGTCTGAATACAAAAATAATCTTTCATGAAAACATTCCTCTTTTCATGCCATGCTTCCAACATGCATAACGTTCTTACTATTTGAGTAAAAAAAAGGCTCTTGTTACCAATCTGAATTTCTCTTGTTTCAAATTGTGGACATGAGATGTTTATATAGCAGGTATGGTAAGCAGGAAAAGAAGTAGACAAAGATTTCCTCGCCCCCATCTGTATATATATATAGACAATAATAAAACCAGATGTTAAATTAGCATTTGAAAAATGAAATAATCATGACTCCTTTCCAGTTACTCTGCCTTTTCTGTGATTTTTCTCTAAAACTCCTGTTTATGAACATCCATATTTAGTTATCAACATCAAATCTGAAGATAACCAAATGACAAGACATGATGTCAGAAATGGAAATTGTATAACTTAATTTCTCTGGTTTATGATTCCGCCTATGCATTCAGGTGCTGAATTAGTCTTTTAGATTTTACTCTTTGAATTTTTTCTGTTGATGAGAAACATTGAAATTTCTCAGAAACCTTTAAGATAGTAATCTTATTCCTAAGTATATGACCCTGCATTTTCTTATATTGATACATATGCTTACTAAGAAATTTATTAAGAAATCTCTGTTGTTCAATACCAGTTGCCTGGCTTTATTATTTACAACAATAAATGTTATTGTTTGCCAGCCTGACCACAAACAAGTGTATAGTTTCTCTCAGATAATTAAAAAAGAGTTCTAATTAAGAAGCAGTCTTTCCATAAAAGTTATAAACTTTCTATCCTTTACATTTATTTTTAGAGATGTGCTAGCCTGATTTTATTTCATTTACTATTTAATCTCTGCTTCATTACTTTTATATTATATCAATTTTGGGTACCAAGTAAAATTACACAGTTGCTGCGGCATATTAAATTAAAACTAGTGCTTTTATCAGCCTCTTTAGAAATCTAAAAAAACTCCCCCATATTATGTTATTTTGACAAGATCTGATTGATATCAATTAAATTATTATCCTACTTTAGTTTTTAAATTAATTGAGCTTCATATCAATTGTTCCATCCTTCTGCCTATAAATGATGCTATGATGACAGGATTATAATTACTTGAGTCACTATGTAGCCTTTTAAAATATTGGAAGAAAATTAGCTTACTTCTACTTCTCTGGAATTTCCTCAGTATTCCAAGATTTATTATGATTTTACATTAGTTTCCAAAGATCTTACCATTCAGCTCTTTCAAAATCTCAGTGATAAAAGTTTAAGTTAATTATCCAGTATTTGGGGGTGGGGAAGCACATCTGCCTTAGGGAGTCCTTAAACTTTCCAAGAGTTCTTGCATTTCAAAAATCCTGCCCATTAGTTATATATTTTTCCATTGGGGCTTTTTTTTTTTAAGATCTATTTCCATAATACTGGTGGTTAGCAAATGATTTCCTAATAAATTAGCCTTGCCTTTTAATTTCCAATTTTCTCCTTAATTTAGAATTTCTACTTAATTTAGTACAGTTCTTAGCCATAAATCAGGGTGTTGGTGCATAATTTAGCTCTAATGTACAACATTGTTCACGGGGCTGTGACCACTGCAACGAGTGCCCCAACTGAGTGAATAGCACTAAGCTTACAAACTAAGGCTGAGGGTTTTGTGGGCTCTGCTTATCAAACTTCACTGAATACCCCAGCAGTTTGATGTAGCTCTTCTTCCACTGCCTTCATTTCCCTCCACAGCTGAAAAATTAGTTGAACCTCTAAAGATGTTGTTGGTTGTCCACATGTATGGTATGTCCATAAAAATATGTTGGCCAACAAGAAGGTTAATTTTTTGTGGTAACCATGAGGGGGCAGGGCCTGGAGCCTTGTTGGTGTGGCCAAGACCCCAGTCTTACCTCATTGCCAGAGATGAGAGAAAGGGACTCCCTTTCTCTCACCTCCTGGAAGAAAAGGCATTCTTTTCCAGTCATGGGAAAGTGCAGCGGGTTGAGAGTCCTTCTGTCATTGTTTTTTCATTGTCCTGGTCTTGGTGAGCATTTTCCATGTAAATCATCCTCTCTTTGTAAATTTTTGTTATTGGCAATTTTTCTGTTACTGTTCATTTTCTTATGTCATTACTGTTTCCAGTAAATTGTTTTTTATCTCAACCTGTGACCTCTGCCTTTTGTCTCTCAGCAGAGGGGGTGGGGGAGTGGCTTGTGGTTTTCTTTTAAGTGGGAGTTATACTGGGGAAACCATTCCTAAACTATGGCATTACCACAAGAAGGAATCCATATATTCATTGCCACTTTTTTCTGTTCTCCTCTTATTTCTTTTCTCAGTAGTGGACATGCACAGCAGGGAAGCCTCATAAAGCAGGAGCCATAGCATGTGGCTAAATATTCCATAGGGTGACTGTATTGGGTCTACATCAGGAAAAAGAGATGAACTGTTCAAAGTGATCTACATTGTCAAAAATTTTTTGGTTAAATATCACTGGTAATTATGGTGTTGGTCAAAAGTTGCCCAAGGTTTAATTTTAAGAAAATGCAAAGTGAAATATATAATAAAAAAGCATTTTCTTGTAAACGGAAGAGAACCATAGAATCGTAGAATCGTAGAATCACAGAATGTTTTGTGTTGAAAGGGACCATAAAGATCATCTTGGGCAGGGTCACCTTCCACCAGACCAGGTTGATCCAAATCCTATTCAAACAACGTAAAAAGAATTCGCATTACTTTTTTTGGTGAGGATGTAGCTGCTAATATCTTAAATTTTATTTTATTCGTGTGTTGTTATGTGCAGATGATATTTTCAGAGCTATTTTACATGTAAAATACAATCATGGAAAATCCCAGCTGATATACATGTATTTTGTTTTTCTTATTTGTGGTTATATATGTGAAAATCCTGAAATTTCTATTGTGCATGGCTTATGCTATTACAGCTTCTATTTTCAGCAGTACTATTTTATCCTTTGAGGCTGATATATAGCGGAAAGCTCATCAGTCCAAACAAGAGGTGAGATTGTTTAACAAAGCTCTATCTGTACCTGTTCTGGCTCAGATGATGCTTTTTCTGTGGCATGTCCAACTGCCACTGTATTTCATGATATTTCAGGCTAAAGGAACACCCAATGCTGTCACTACAAGGTACTTTTTCTCCCTCATACATTGCATCAAATAGGTGTGGTGGGAAAAAACCCCACGGTGCTGAAAGACTCCTAGTGCTGCACTGCACTCCCAGCAATGAAGTGCCTGCTGAATCAACCACTCTGTGATGTTAGTGTCTCTGGGACAGTGGAACAGATTTGTAGGTAACTTAACCCTGGATCCCTTCCTGCCCTGCATCTTACCCATTTAGAAACTTAGGTGTAAACCTTCAATTTACAGACTATCGGTCCCTACAGACCATGTTGCAATTCCTCTGTTGGTTGCTTGAAACTATATTCAATTTTCTTAACTTTGCTTTTATCCAGTGGATATGAAACATTTATGATTTTTTGGGACAGAAAAAGTTCATATGACTTGTTTGGTACAGATACAGGTATTTTCAATATCTGAAATGAGTTTTCTTTGAGATACAAAAGATATTAAGAAGAAAATTTTTTTTTTGGTACTACTGGACAATAGTGAGAACAAATGTAACAAAATTTGACATTAAACATTTTTGTTGTGGGTAATGAGAAATGTTCCTGTGGAATACATTGGGAGGTGAGAGATGAACCAACAAAAGAGTCAAAAATGTAAAAAAGGGCAGACTTATTTTTCCTGTTCTTATTTAAGACCACCTCAAGCTAACCAATTAATACATCTTGGCTTGTTCTGAAATATTTGTTTTCAGAATAAGGGAGATGTGGGCAACTCTTTTGAATGTAAGCAGCTGAGATGTAATATTCAGCTTAGAACTGGAGACTTTCAAGGAGTATTAAATGTCCTGTGCATTTGTGCTTTGCCCCTGAAAAGAGCATAACAATTGTCAAGACCAGCCCAAAGACAGAACACAGCTTCCTCTCCCTAGGGGGAATCTCTGTAGGGCAACGCCCCTGTTTGACCACAGGTAAATGAAAGTCCTGGGGCCTGATCCAAGCAAACCACACCAAGCCTGAAAAAAGCCCAGGACAGGCTTTAAATAAAACCTTTCATCTCCAGAATGATATATAGGCTCCATTCATCAGCACTAAATTCCATTTGAAAAAGAAAATAATTGTTGATTTCCATTAGGTAAAGAAAACATTCTGGTGGTGTCGACCTTGACAATATCAGTGTTGCCAAATGGGGCTGTTGAGATGTATCACATTCCCCTCAGCTTGAACTGGACATGAGTGAATCAAATAAGGTGTGATTAATAGTATTGCCAGTAAAATTTGTTCTTGTGAAGAACTGATATTTAAAAAATTTTAATTCTCATCTTTTTTTTTTTTTTCTTCTTTTTTTTTTTCCTATACTGGAAAGTATCTAAGCTGATACCTTGATCTGAAAATTTAATATAGAAAAGGAAAGACAGGAATTTTTCTTGGTCTATTCTCTTAGATGTGTACAACTGAAGAAACACCATTGAAACTGAAACAGCTGGAATCTTGTTTATTCTTTGAACTTGCAAGAAGCAATTTTCTCCCAAGCCTCTAAGTTAAATATTGTAATTTCTCATATTGCCAAGAAAAAGAAAGAGAACAGGATCTCATTCATTGCAAAGATGTCAATTTGCTTTTCTCATTTTTATTTTCATTCTTATTATAGAAATTACACTTGCAAAATATAATATTTGTTTTCTTGACACGTGCTGAGGGAACTATTTGACTGCCTAACAGGTTTTGAGAAAACCTAAACATTGCAGGATTTTTGTACGTATATGAGCTTTCATATTTTCATTACAGTCTCTCACATACAATTGTTTAACATAATGACAAACTTTTCTAAAGATTATTTTTCTAAAGAGAGTTGATCTACGTAAAGTAATATGTTGCTGTCGTCAATTTTATTTGTTTAATAATAATTGTATTTTTTATTTTACATTTTGCACAAGAAAATAGAACCTATTTGGAAGAAAAATGAAGTCAAAGTTGTTCTGGAAAATTTGTACATGGATTTAATGATATACTTTACTGATCAAGAAGCAAGTTCTACAAGTAAGAAGTAATTACAGTGTTACAGTGCAGTCCCTGCCATTGTTCCTGTCTGAGAAGACAGTTTGAGCCAATGAATGGATAATGAAGACAAGCAATAGACACAGAACCTTATGCTTTGTCAACATGCATTAGCTGCAGTGGTGAATAGTGATGTAACACAAGAGGAATAAAAATTTGCCATCCAAGCACAAGGCAATATGGTCCATCTCAGAGGCATCTAACTGTCTGTGGGTCTGCCCTGTGTAACTCCCAGTGAAGGATTAGCAGAGAAATAATGGAGTGCTGCTTACGGGTAAGTGCATTATATACATGTAAGGGGAGAAGGTGGAATATAAATAAGCGTATTCCTTCTTCCCATCACCTGCTGTCAGCAAAAAAGTTTTGGCAAAAGGGATGTTTACTGTGATTTAGCAGCATCAGGAAGTAGGGATTGACCTGATTATAGCAGCAACTCTCAGGCTTCAGCACTTTTGTTAATCATGTAAAAGCCTAAAGATGACTTGGGAACTAAATTTAAGCTTCAGGGTTTGAAAGCTCTGACTGGAGAGTGTCTTAGCTGCAGGAGGGGGATTGAGCATGTGAGCTGAGGAGGGGCAAGCACCAGACCTAGCACTCAGAGCCAAGCCTTCTGGCTGGGGCTGGGATACCTACAGCTCCTGCCAGCTGCCTGTCTATGTGACCCTCTCCTCACCAAAGCAGCAGCACTGCTGTGCGAGCTCCAGTGCAAATTGGGTCTTTTTAATAACTGAGTATCCATTTTATCCATGTGTCTTTCTTCTTCTTTCCAGTTACACAGGCGAGTGCTTGAATACATTTTCAGCCCAATCATCAGGTATACATTTGTATATCACCATATTCCCTCAAACATTCCCCAAACATTAAGGTAATTATTGCATTCTCAGGCAGGTGTTACCAGGGAGCATAAATAGGAGAAAATGTGTTGAGAAAAAGATTGCTTAAACATAGGTCTGCCTGTGGTGAGGCAGCACTGAGGTACTCATGGCTCAACACTATTTTGTGTAGTGCTGAAGAATGAAACATTAGCTTATCTTGGAGTTTAGGATGTGACAATGACATTAGAAATGTAAAATTACATTACTATAATAGCATCATTTTTATAATGGCTTTTAACCTCTGATTTCATTCTAGAATTTTCAAGACATTTATTCTATACTTCTACTTTGTGAGATATTTGTGCCTGCAACCTCCACATTGAATTTTATGTATGGGGAGCAAGACATTTTCAGAGAGAAGCTCTTGGATTAATTTTCTCCGTGTTCAGACATTGAGAGAAATTTAACTACTTTTGTTAACCACTTGAGCTTTTAACCATTTATTATAATGGTATTAGATGAGCTTGGAATATTTGCTTGAAACAGAACTACTTTATTTTTCTGCTGAAAGGAGTTTCCAGTTATTTACTTTTCCTGATCTGCACCCCAACCTATCTAGACTTATGTCTTTAGTCATTTTGACCTGAGCAGAATGTTGTACAAGTAATTATTGTCCACATGATATGAATCACCAATTCTTAAGCATTTTTGAGCTATCACGTAAAGATGGCAATAATTCAGAACTGTGTGACTGCTGCCACCCACCTGAGCTAAGAAGTCTCTATTTCTAAACAAGACAGACCTCTGCTCCCATACTGGCTGGTGAAGGGTATGTGATATTTATCTGGGGTCTCAGACAAGTGGTGTATTCAGAGGGTATACTCTGTAAAGCTCAGGTTCATAACATCCTTTTCATCAATTCAGATAATGTTTTCCTGTTTCAGTGTATTCTAATGTGAAGGGATAATCTTTCATTTGCTGTCTGTAAGAGAAAACACAACTGAATTATGGAATTGTAATGTTATATTGTGAACCCATATAGAAAGCTGTGCAAAAAAATATAATCTGGAAAAATCATTAGCATATCTAATTTAGTAAAAGCGTAATCACTGAATAATATTATTTTCATCCATTTGTGTCTATATATTGCAACTATGCACGTTTTTAAAGGCATGGGGAGACTAATTTTTCTATGTGAGCAAATACTCAGAGTTATGTGTAAATAACCTGGCAACTTGCCATAGCTATGAAATGACTGCAGCCCTGACATTTTACTGTACCTGCTTTTAGTATTCTGCTTATAGAGAACTATAAACCTGTACAAAAAAAAGGGGAAGCTGACAGAATACTCTCAGTTATAGCTCTAAAGAAAAAATGACTTCAGGAAAGCCATTTTGGAGAACCATTTCAAAGGAACAGAGGAGGCAGAAAAAATGATATCTTTCTGCTCTCTGCTTTACAGTAAAACTGCCTACTATTTCATTCTGTCCAATTCTCTTGGTCTGTTTGTGTATTTTTTAGCCTGAGTCTATTTTTTCAATATGAAGCAGAAACAAGGAAAAATGGCAAAAGAATAGGTATAAATAAGTGAATAGTCCACCTTTAAAGAGCTGCCTTCTTTATGGGAATTTAGTTGCAATCTTTAATGGAGAACAGAGGTAAAGAAAACAGCTCCATACTGCAGCTGAAATAGGAACTGAAATGAAACATTTCTACTGAAAACTAACTTCCAGACACTCAAACCAGGTACTACAGTGTTTTAGCTTCTAATTATTAATTTTACCACACAAGATGTTTTTACTGTCATTATTTTTATTTTCCTAATAGGACTTGCATTATTTTTGTCTCTCCTTCTCTTTTTTTCTCTCTTGGTGTGTATGTTTACACACAGCCACATGCAGAGCCTTCTGAAAGAATGCTACAGCACTTAAATAATGCCTAGATAATATTAATATTTATTACTCTTATTACTTATTTATGCAATAGTAGCATACAACAGGTCTACCCAAACACCTGACTATATAGTGTTATATGCTGTAGAATCGACTTTTTGTACCTCCATGACCTTAAAATATAAGTAAGTGTATATATATATACACATACATACATACATACATATATATATATATATATAAAAGACTTGTGAGTCATATATACTCGTTTTTTGCTGAAAACAGCCGAGTGTGTCAGGACAATTTGGATAATTCTCTTCCATATGAAGTTTATATCTATGGTATGTTTTCAGACAAAATTTCCAATTGTGCAGGTTGCAGGATTAGGAACAGTTCATCTGTGACCAGTTTAAATGGAATAGCAGGAAAACTTAATCAGTAATTAAATATGAATTTAAAACTAGGGTATCATTCATAGATTTGTAAGGAAGAGGTGGCTATTGGCAGCTATAGAAACTATAGACAGTTAGTCAAGGTTTGGCTACAAATTAAAATGTATATAAACCAAGCCAGGGAGAGATGAACCCCCTGGGAAGCCTCAGCTACATTTTGTAGTCCTACAGCATGCACAGCACTCACCAAAGCTAAAAAAGGACTAAGGACTAGACAGTCTCCCTTGCAAACCAGTGCTTACTTACAATAAGATTAGAACTAGCTGTTATTTAGGAAGTCAACTGTTATTTTAAGAACAATTAATGAAAAACATATTAGGATCCTGAATGGGACACTTCAGAAATTTAATATTAAGATGAAAAACCAGTACCAGAGAGTGGAACATTTCTAGTTCATCATAATTGAGCATCTAATGTATTTAAATAAGATTAGAAGAGGTGTAATCAGATAAAAGAAGGACTTGTTCCCTGACTGCGTTGTTTAAAGAATGTATTTTTCCTGTCACCTTCATATGCAGCATAACTTGCTTTTAAGATTAAAAATGAAGCTAATGTAAACATGATTATAAAAAAGAGCATGTGTTTTATGTAAATTTTTTACTAAAAGACATCCAATGTATTTGCCTAATGCTGCAGCCCACACGGCTGTTATGTGATTATACTTTCCTGGAAGATAACTGGTACTGAATGAAACACTTCTTTTCTGTGGTTGTGTGATTAGAAATACACGCTGTCTGATGCTGCCTAAGACCTTCTGTTTTAACAACACATTCCTTTTCTCCCTCTGATTTGGAGACATCAGACAAGATCAAAAGACAAGATGAGCTACCTGATGGTAGGCTGTGCCTCGAGTGTTTGACTCATTTCTTGGCCTGACAGGCAGCCCTCAGTGTCCAGAGCTCATGGACTGCAGGAGTGGGGGTCACGACATTCCTTGTAAATTCTCTTCAGGCTGCAAAAAGACACCGGACCATGTGTCAGAACACTTGTGTTTTTATTATACAGTCACCATAACTCCAGCAACCAGCCCATTATTCAGACTGAAAAGGTGTTGGCTTACAAGCCCTTTGCTTGGTATAGGGCACTTCATTAAGTTCTCAGCTCCCACAACAAACTCCTCAAAAGGTGCTGGCTCACAAGCCTCAGCACACCCTCACAGTGTCCTCACTCACACAACAAAGTTGTGGGATAGAATATGATAGCTGTGCTTTGCCCAGGCAAAGAAACGGAAGAAAACTAAGAATATCACCAGTTCTTAGATCCTGCATTGGTCCTGCCACATGGTCCTGGCCACCTGAAAACAGAGACTATACAGGAATAAGGGAATAAAGGTAGGTATTTATTTGAAAGGACTTCAAAGGTACACCCTGGGCAGGCNGGAACAGAGGAGGCAGAAAAAATGATATCTTTCTGCTCTCTGCTTTACAGTAAAACTGCCTACTATTTCATTCTGTCCAATTCTCTTGGTCTGTTTGTGTATTTTTTAGCCTGAGTCTATTTTTTCAATATGAAGCAGAAACAAGGAAAAATGGCAAAAGAATAGGTATAAATAAGTGAATAGTCCACCTTTAAAGAGCTGCCTTCTTTATGGGAATTTAGTTGCAATCTTTAATGGAGAACAGAGGTAAAGAAAACAGCTCCATACTGCAGCTGAAATAGGAACTGAAATGAAACATTTCTACTGAAAACTAACTTCCAGACACTCAAACCAGGTACTACAGTGTTTTAGCTTCTAATTATTAATTTTACCACACAAGATGTTTTTACTGTCATTATTTTTATTTTCCTAATAGGACTTGCATTATTTTTGTCTCTCCTTCTCTTTTTTTCTCTCTTGGTGTGTATGTTTACACACAGCCACATGCAGAGCCTTCTGAAAGAATGCTAGAGCACTTAAATAATGCCTAGATAATATTAATGTTTATTACTCTTATTACTTATTTATGCAATAGTAGCATACAACAGGTCTACCCAAACACCTGACTATATAGTGTTATATGCTGTAGAATCGACTTTTTGTACCTCCATGACCTTAAAATATCAGTAAGTGTATATATATATACACATACATACATACATACATATATATATATATATATAAAAGACTTGTGAGTCATATATACTCGTTTTTTGCTGAAAACAGCCGAGTGTGTCAGGACAATTTGGATAATTCTCTTCCATATGAAGTTTATATCTATGGTAGGTTTTCAGACAAAATTTCCAATTGTGCAGGTTGCAGGATTAGGAACAGTTCATCTGTGACCAGTTTAAATGGAATAGCAGGAAAACTTAATCAGTAATTAAATATGAATTTAAAACTAGGGTATCATTCATAGATTTGTAAGGAAGAGGTGGCTATTGGCAGCTATAGAAACTATAGACAGTTAGTCAAGGTTTGGCTACAAATTAAAATGTATATAAACCAAGCCAGGGAGAGATGAACCCCCTGGGAAGCCTCAGCTACATTTTGTAGTCCTACAGCATGCACAGCACTCACCAAAGCTAAAAAAGGACTAAGGACTAGACAGTCTCCCTTGCAAACCAGTTCTTACTTACAATAAGATTAGAACTAGCTGTTATTTAGGAAGTCAACTGTTATTTTAAGAACAATTAATGAAAAACATATTAGGATCCTGAATGGGACACTTCAGAAATTTAATATTAAGATGAAAAAAACAGTACCAGAGAGTGGAACATTTCTAGTTCATCATAATTGAGCATCTAATGTATTTAAATAAGATTAGAAGAGGTGTAATCAGATAAAAGAAGGACTTGTTCCCTGACTGCGTTGTTTAAAGAATGTATTTTTCCTGTCACCTTCATATGCAGCATAACTTGCTTTTAAGATTAAAAATGAAGCAAATGTAAACATGATTATAAAAAAGAGCATGTATTTTATGTAAATTTTTTACTAAAAGACATCCAATGTATTTGCCTAATGCTGCAGCCCACACGGCTGTTATGTGATTATACTTTCCTAGAAGATAACTGGTACTGAATGAAACACTTCTTTTCTGTGGTTGTGTGATTAGAAATACACGCTGTCTGATGCTGCCTAAGACCTTCTGTTTTAACAACACATTCCTTTTCTCCCTCTGATTTGGAGACATCAGACAAGATCAAAAGACAAGATGAGCTACCTGATGGTAGGCTGTGCCTCGAGTGTTTGACTCATTTCTTGGCCTGACAGGCAGCCCTCAGTGTCCAGAGCTCATGGACTGCAGGAGTGAGGGTCACGACATTCCTTGTAAATTCTCTTCAGGCTGCAAAAAGACACCGGACCATGTGTCAGAACACTTGTGTTTTTATTATACAGTCACCATAACTCCAGCAACCAGCCCATTATTCAGACTGAAAAGATGTTGGCTTACAAGCCCTTTGTTTGGTATAGGGCACTTCATTAAGTTCTCAGCTCCCACAACAAACTCCTCAAAAGGTGCTGGCTCACAAGCCTCAGCACACCCTCACAGTGTCCTCACTCACACAACAAAGTTGTGGGATAGAATATGATAGCTGTGCTTTGCCCAGGCAAAGAAACGGAAGAAAACTAAGAATATCACCAGTTCTTAGATCCTGCATTGGTCCCGCCACATGGTCCTGGCCACCTGAAAACAGAGACTATACAGGAATAAGGGAATAAAGGTAGGTATTTATTTGAAAGGCCTTCAAAGGTACACCCTGGGCAGGCCAAAGTCTACACCCAAGATGGAGCCCCGGGTCACAAGTTCTTCACACTTTTATAAGTTTGATTCATTTGCATATCAGGATTAATTGTCCAGTTATAACCTCAGTTCATGATGCAATTACCCCAAGTTTGCCCCCCTCTCAGAGGCTTTTAGTTTACACATTTTGGGGCCTGGTGTCCTTGAGTTGGAAACCTAGAGAGGTTTGTTATGTCTAACCAGCATGAAAGAGCAGCAGCTAACAGGCCTCATGAAACTTCAGAATTACACACTAGGCAGTACAGGATTTGAAAAATATAAAAGTTAAAACCTAAGGCATCAGATCATCTGGAGCTGGGGTCGGGAGACAAAAGAAAAGAAAGAGGGGAGAAAGAGAGCCAGAGAAAAGAGAGAGGGGGCCCAATCTGGTCCCTTTTATCATTAACCTGGTGCACACTTCTTATGCAAACTAGATTATTCATGCTGTTTTGTTTGTGCAGGCACATCCACCCCTCCTCTGGGAAGTGAGCTGGAAGAGGCAGGACGGGCCTCAGCACAAGTCTCGAGGCAGAGCAGGAAGCTGGCTCAGAACAACATTGCCCCACCTCCATTGGACCCTCTTGTCCTATCTCCTTTCCTGTAGCAATACTCACAGTGTTTGAGACAAAACATACTTAGGTCTGGTCCTCTACGGTAGGCACTGCAGAAATGCAGGTGGCTGATCCAGGAGGTGTGGAAGATGCTCCTCATGTTATGTGCCAGATTTAGCTCTGGTTAGGGTGCTTCAACTAACTCAGCTTAAGTCACATTTTAAAGGAGAGGATGTCATACTGCATTTTTCCTTATAAAATCATTTTAATCCCTACTCCAGATTAAGTAAAAGAGACATCAGGGGTTAGCCAATAATCTTTAAATAATCTCTGTACTATATATCCCTGTTCTAAGATTTTGTTCTAAAATTAGTTTAAGCCCTTTTGGTGTACTTAATTAAAAATATTGTTCTCCTTTTAGCTAGATATTACTCAGAAAGAGGGACATTGGGAAGCAAAGAGCAGAATCCTTAGGAAATAAATTTTATCTTGAATACTGAATTTTTCACACTGATTTATGAAGTGGCAAACACTTCATATTGTGCTTCAGCAACACACAAAAGCATTCCTGTTCCATCCAAGCTAAATATTAATTCACATATTACTCCAAAGTTAAATATTAATGCAATTGGTAGCAAGGTCAAAGCTATCATTGCGGTATGTTATATTTATAAATAATTTTCAAATATCAAAATATTTAAAGTAAATATTTAAATTGAAAAATTGGCATTTTTTATTTCAGGAAACACTCTCAACTGAATAAAAATAAGGGCAGAATTGGCTAAATATTTAATTTTGTTCAGTTGCAAAGAGGAAACTTTTCCAAATCTGATATGTCAGCAGTCTTCAAATCCTATTTCTATGGCTGCAAAGGCAAAACAATGGAGACAATTAAATGTGTGCTTCGTTTGCTTGTTTTTCTCTCCAGGAATTGTATTTAAAATAATGAAAAGGATAAAGCATATCTTGTTTTTCAGATCTGGTCTCTCACTGTCCATTTTCTAGATGTTCATTAGAGAGAATTCATCAATGCAAGCAGCCTTCCTCCACTTGTTGAATGTAGATATGTCTAAATGTTTTACTTATACCTGTTGAAGACAAATGTGTCATATAAATACATTTTCTTGCAACTTAACCCTGATGGTAGTTAAACCTATTTTGGTTATTCCCCAATCTACGTAATAACCCAATAATTTGAGTTATCAGAATTTTTAGATGAACAAAATGTATACTCTGGAGTCCACTGACTTCAAATAGAACCTTGCAAATTGAGCCTGAGACATAATGACATATTCAGAAAGAATATAAATAGTAGGTTAGTCACTCCTCAGTGAATACCGTGAATAATTTAACTTGAGCCTATTACTGTTCAATTTGACCCATATATTATCTCTCAGGTACCAATCAGGAAGAAAAATGTTGCTTTCATTAAATTTCATTATGGGCATTGTCATTCTATTTCCTACTCCACTTTGGAGGAGTAATCCAAAACAGACTAAGAGATTTTAAAAGTTGCCACTGATTTGTCAACATCACATGTTCACTTTTTTATTGTCTGCAAACAGAATAGTAAGGAAAAATAGGGCACACTGGAAAAAATATTCCAAGTGACATCCCGAACATATGCACGCACACATAATGTTTTCTCCTTTTTAAAAATTTGACTTCTCTAACCTCTTAGGAACATACCCCCTACTTTACATTTGTATCTTATTGGGGAACATTTATCCTCGTTTTAATGATATCTCAGCTGAAAACTTCGTCCTAAATTTTAGCTCATCCATTACACTTTAAATTCTGGACATTCTAAATATGCATCCATAAGATTTGGCATATAAACTAGTATCCAAACTTTAATCTTAAGATATATACTTTGGTGTATAAACTAAGAAATTACTTATTGCGAAGAGCTGGAACCGTATTGTGGGCTGTTATTGTGAATTAATACTGATAATACTACAGTGAAGTCAACGTATAATATGAGAGGGTTTCCGATGATGATGATGATGGTGATGATATATCCTAGGAGATTCCAGAAACCAAAATAATTCTAGGAAATGTTTCCAAGGGTATTTTAACAGTACCTTCACATAAATATTTTATTATTTATACACTGAGTTCCTGTTTATAGTGTATTTTTCTTTATTAAGATCCTTTTCATGAATGAGGTCACAGGAGCTTGTCAGCTTTTACTCAGAACAATAGTGTACTAACATTTTTCAAAACTAGAGCTTCCAAACACTGTGGAAAAATAAACAAGTAGATAAATCTCCCAGCAAGTCTTAAAAGGCAGTTTTTGAAAGGGTCAGGGCCTAAAAAATATTAAACTTACTCATTATGTTTTGGTTTTTGTCAGAGTACTTTCCCTTGCTGTAAGGCAGTAGGACCATGGAAAAATAAACCCCTTGGAAATACAGAGTAAGCCAGATACATTCAGTGAACAGGGAGCTCTCTGCCTGGCAGGCGCAGATGTACCTTTCTCAGATCAGAGAAGGGAGCAATGAGGGCTGTATGAGCATCTTTACCATAGATAACAGCAGGGACTGAAAAAACAAATCAGAACACGATCACCTACACTGAAGAATGAATTTTCATTACACTGACTTTTATCCTCTTTGTAGAATAGGCACGAAGAAAGCTATGAAGTGAAAAGAAAGGTGTCCTGGGTTGCAGTGTATTCTATTACCACCTCCATGAACTGTTGAAACCAGGTGGGGTGGTGTTCCTTGCCTCCTCCCTCCGGACTATCTTCTGTCAATGGCCCATCAGGGCCTTGCCCCATGGCTCACAGATAAACTCCCTCCGGACTATCTTCTGCTAATGCGCCATCTAGTCTCACTGCCTGACTGACAAAATTACATCATCCCATTGTGAGATGCTCTGCCCAGAGGGAAAAACCAAGCATCCCATCCTAGATATAAGCCAAGATTTCAAACACCACAGGTAGCCTTTTCCACTGGATTTCCAGAGGACGAGAGCTACCCCTCGACCTTCAAGTGAAGACCAGACTCTTTCTACAGGATCACTGCTTCAGCAGAGCCATCATTCCAGGAGGACTGCGGCTATCTAATCGGACTGCTACCAACACTCTGACCGACAGGGTGTCAGGTTGTATCCTGACTCTGTCAATTCAAACCAGTGTTTTCTGCCTTTATTTTTAATTTTCCTATTAAATTGTTATTCTGACTTGGTGTCTCCCCTGGTTTGTTTTCAAACCAGCACAAAAGGTCATCTTCTTTTCTAATTCCTGTGATGAAAATGCTGTGATAGAGGAGAAATCTTTTCCCAAAGAGGAAGGTGAGTACACTAGCAGAGCAGTCTAGTGGGTTGCTTCCAACAGAACGGCTGTCACATTTCACTTTTCACTATTCAGCTATTCTAGTTTTGTTTTCAGTCTTTAACCAGTGCAGATAATTTTGCTCAAGGATTTTGCCAGTGCAAAAAGCGTAGAAAGAAAGGGGTCTATATTAGCTGTTGGCAGCTAAGGAGAAACACTAACTCCATACTCCCCCATCTTTTCTTTCTTCTTGCATCTCTAGTATGCAGTGGTCTTCTCCATTTTCACTCATTCTTACAGTGAAGAATCTTCACAAGTGGAGCCAGAAGCATTTTGGAAACCATCATAAAAACCCAACACAATTCATACTAAAATGAAAGGCAAATTTGCTACTTTATGCTGAATATTAATAGATTGCAAGAGCCTTCCGGGACAATAGATGACTGCATTGACCAAAGAACTAGAGTCCAAGTCAGACCAGTGAAGGGATATTCAGAAGCATTCACCTGAAAGAATCAGGTATTTTTTGGCTTCAGTAAACACTAGTGTTTCATAACATCACAGATTGCTTTCCAGAAGGTTATGGTGTTACAATAAGGAGGTAAAAAGAGAAAGATTAATTTGCCATAAACATATATAAATTCTCTGATTTGAAATTAAATTTGATGCACATTACTGAACTTACCACAGCAGGATAAAGAATTTCAGAGGAGGAGTTGAAATGGGGTGGCACTGAAGTTTGTTGAAATTTTCCACTGCTAAAAGGTATTTCAAAGAGTGGTTTAATTCACTGTTACAGAAAATCCAGAATGGGTTAAAACTTCATCTAGAAATGTTCTTGAATCTTTTTGTATTAAGACACACCTTTGAAAGTCACACAAAGTGAGAAAACCAAAATTAGGAGGCCAGAAGTTCAAGCTAGAGTGTCTTAGAAGCCTGAATAAAGAATTCTTGGAGGTTTTATAAATCTGTTAGCGTGTCCTACAGGGCCATTAACTTCCAATAAAAGATTTAAAAGATGTACTGGATCTCTGGAGATTGGTAATGGGATGTATAGCATTCACCTCTAGCTTGTTAGGTCAAATCCAGCCCATGCTGAAAGGAGTCCTTTCTGATGCTGATGTCAAAGTTGGTGGGTCAACTACAGTTCTTTTCTAAGTCCCTCAGTTTCGGTGATTGTTACCTAAGCCTCATGCCATGAGCAGGATCTACACAGAATGATGTGATTCTCTTCAAATAGGTCATGAGCGTCTGTGCATTCACGGTGATTATACCACGTGGCATTGTACTTCTCCAGAGAGTGAGATGGCTGTTACCATTCAGCATGGCACTTCCACACCAGAATCCTATTGTATTCAGAAGTAAAACATTTTGCTAAAAAACAAACACATCCCCACTCCCACCCAGTTATTTAGCAAATATCTATTAATTTTTCTTCAAAGACTAATGTTTGTTCAGTCTTCACTATCACTTAACTTACAAACCCCTTTTCTCTACATTCTCAGGGAATATCTCATTTAAAAGGTCCTCACTCTAGATCATAATCTTTCCCAGGGTCAGCTCATTCTAAATCTGTTTTTTGATCGCTGGTTTCTTCAGTTGCCCTGTAATTACCTATGAGTGTTTGTTTGGAGGCTATTGTGGCCACTGTGTTACTCCACTGCTTTCTTCACCCTATTAGCCAAAATCGATGTGGTGATATAGAAAAAAATCTATCAATCCAAGATAGGAATGAATTACTGTCATATTGACCATCTCTCTCATAGTGTTCAACACAGTATTACGCATTTGTATCCCTAGGTAATGCATAACATCACCCCCTAATTTTCTATAACGTGCCTGGTTGGCTTTAGGATCATTCCCACAGAGTGAGAAATGTCTTCCTTACAAAGTACAACACCAGGCAGCCAACCTTGCTAATAATAGCAAAGAATGCTTCAGTAGCACTTGTCACTTCTGAAGTGATTACATCTTAAATCCTAGTGGAAAAATGGAGGATGGATAAAGTCAGTTACCACCCTCTGTGCTGTTAGTCCTCAGTGGACTTTGTGTTCAAGGGCTGTGATCCACAAATCATTACTGTGTTAATCACTCACATAAATGTCGTACACAACAGTAAAAATATAAACATAAAAGCTCGTTTTGAGCTTATAATGATAAGCACTCAAGAATTAAATAACATCAAGATTAAAAATATTTGAACCTAATTTGCATCCAAACTCTCCTTTGTGCAAATGCATTATCATACTGTCTTTAATTGTGCGGTGATATGCTGTTTCTTCTGCAAGACTTTCATTAGGCATAAATCTGATAAGATGAGGAATCTTGCTTGTTTAGCAAGCTTTCTTTAAGGAGAAAATCTCCATAAACGCTATAAACAAATTTTAAAAGTTTTCTATCATGAGAGTAGTTTAACTCTACAGAGATTATAAGTCCACGAAGGTTTCAAGTAAAATAAAGCAAACCCATTAAAAATCAATATAATTAAAATTATCTTGATACCAGTCCAGAGAAAGGAGTGATTCCAGTGTATTTCAGAATAAAAATTTATCTATAGGTGAGCCTAGTTAATGTGGTCATTAGATGCTGAAAAGCTTACTTTATTTGTAGAATAATAATTTTTCTTGCTTGTTTCCCAGTACATAACTATGTAACCGATATTTCAATTTAGGTTCGCTCTTCTGATGCTCTTTAAAAGAATGTCTGTTACATATTTAAAGTGATATACTATTTGCACTAAAAAACTAAAAGCCCAAATCAGGAGTCTCCCACTCACTTCCTGGCCCCTTTTGAAAGCTTTTAAAGAGCTACATGTTAAGTGTACACCACATCTATGAAGGACCATTTTCTCCCACAATACAAACATGGCAAGTTCTATCAAGACCATTGAAGGGTCCTGAAACACTATCAGATTATTGGTAGTCTTTTGCTGTAAGTTCTTAATGGGTTATGGTCAGTTTGACTGAGAAACTGTCTAGTTGTTCTGTCTCTAAACTCATTGCATTTTGCAGCTATTTGGTAGTCCATTTACTGTTTGGGAAATTAACAGCTAAGTACCTTCCTTCAAAACCTGCTGCAGTGAGATAACAGAAGAAATATTCAGTTTCATGGTCACACAGGATCCCTTGATTGTCTGTCATGTGTAAGTACAAATGTTTAATTATAAACATATTACATATAACTCGGGCACTTCTACTGCAAACTTAAGAACATGCATAGAAGCAGGCGTGAGCTATATGCACTTAAACAATCTTCCTGAGGGGTTAAACTGGTCTTGGAATAATTTCATTTTCCCTTTCCCTTTCTCCNCTTCCCTTCCCTTCCCTTCCCTTCCCTTCCCTTCTCTCACATGCTTAATTCTTGTAGTTCTTTATGGGCAGCTGGAACAAATAGTGTTTTACCCTTATAGGAAAACTACTGTCTTCAAGAATACGTTCTGAAACTCCATGAGTTTTTAAATGTCTCAAAAGTGTGTTTCAAATACCATAATACAATCTGGTCTTGTAAATGTTTATGTTTTTTTAAAAATTCTGCAGATACTCCTTTCCTCCAGAAAGAACCAACAGTAAACCAAAACCCTCCTTAAGAGTTACTATGGCAACACAAGCTGGTGGGGTCTGATGCTAAAAAACTCAGATCTAAATCTGTCTGAATTAACTGACAGTCTTCAGATCAGGAAAGGCCAATTTTAATACGATTATCTATATATTTCTGGAAGAAATACCAATTTTAAAACCTGTGTAATGTTTTAGTTGGGGAAAAAGAACAGATTTTTCTCTTTAACGATCAGTGTGAATCAATATTGTTTTTATAATATCAATTCAAAAATGGAAGTCCCATTTTAATATCTAAAATCATCGTTTGAACTGAAATATCAAAGTTTTACAGGTTTTTTTTCCATAAAATATTTTTATATTGTATAGGAGTATGTAAAAGTATTTTATATACCACCATTTTTTTCCAAATAGTTCTGTTTGAGACATGTAAATGTGATACAATAAGAAAATATTGTATCTTATTTATAACACAGTTGCAAAACTTTTCCTTTCTGACATGTCTCCAAATATAAGATAAATTTTAAGTATGATTAATATGTCAGGGAATACATGCAAAAAAATGTCTTGCTCTGCTGTTGTGGTTTCTCATCTTCAATTGACCTGACACTCAGCCGTCGACATCACATACTATATCCACACCTCTGCCACCAGAAAATCTGTCAATTATTATGACAATTTCCACATGGTTGTAAATTCAGGTCACATAAATGACCAAGGAAATATTGCTCCCTTGCTTGAGAATACCAAACGAACATTGGAAAAAGAGAAAGCTTTAAGCATTTCACAGCATTTCTTTTTTCTCACATAAACTGTTTCTAAAAAAGCTCTTATTGCTTGTATTTTATTTCTTCTGATATATGGGATTCCTCCACCATGGAACAAGCTGGTAGAATTGTAAAAAAGAAACTTCTCCATGGGTTATCTGTGACATCAGAGCAAGAGATCACTCAGTTACCCTTCAGGAAAAAGAATCACTGCAGTTTAGTGAAATCATGTGCTGGAAACTCAGGCAGAGTAGAAGCTATGATTTCCAGGTATGCTGCCTATTACTCTTTGTGTGAGTCTGTCAGCAACCTGCAACTGAAATTTGACTTTCAGTTTCAATTCACTTTCTTGTGAATTGAAAAAACTTTGGAAGCTGAGATCCCACAGGTCCTATAGGTCACAGGTCATGATTGAGAAGAGGGATGTGCTTCATCATCTTCGCTAATTTTGTATTGCAAGGGCTGTGGTGGTCACCCAAAGTTGTTAAATTCACCTTGCAAACTCCTTAAAGGCATTATAGATGCGTAACCAACTCTAAGGACAATTAGGAACTACAGGTGCAATTGCCCATGGAATCTGCATCTGGCAGCCTCCCGAGTATCGGTGGGGTTGGGCCAGCTCTGCAGGACTGATTTAGGCTGACAAATTTCATGTTGACTATGGCACCTGGGGGAAAAGTAGAAAGAAAAAGGGAGGTTAAAAGAAAGGAATAAGGGACTTTTTTGTTTGTTTGGTTGGTTTTTTTTTTTTGTGTGTGTCCTTTTGGGTTGTTTTTTTTTATTTTAAAAGTGATAAACTAACTCTGCATGTCAAAAAGCAGTAATATTAATGAATCATAGCTTAAAGCTTAAAAAGTCCATTGAAAATTTAAGAATGCAGGCCTAGTGCTTAGGTATGCCACTGGAATTTTCCTGTTTTTCATGCACAAAGCTGTCAAAACCCATTCGACTGCAACAAAAAGAATTGGCCATTGTACTGAAAAGATTTAAGAGAGCCCAAAATACAGAGCTGGACTGCACAGGTGTCATGCATCTTCTGTTTTGAGGGGTGTAGTCTCTGAAAACTTTCTTTCTCCCTTATCTCCAAAGGTAAGAAGGAATTCTTAATGATCCATAAAAGAAATGGAAAAGATGGCTTGCTGTATAGTCTGGAAAAGCCTTTGGTATATTTATTTGCAGCATATAGAGGTAGTATATAACTTGCTGTCTTGTTTGGTTTTTTGTCATCTGTCTCTAATACAATAGACATTTCCACTTACTCTGCGTGGTTTCTTCTTCCCAAGCCTCACTGATCCTTTTTGTTTGTTCTTGCAGAAGAGTCCAATAAATTTGTTCTTTTTTTATGCTCTGTTCTGCTGAATTCAATACTAATAGCTCCATTCATCTTTACTCAGGCTGTTCTGTTTGACATCTGGAGAATCACTGTTGTGTATTGCTGTCTAGATATAAATAAGCATGATGTTTGTTAAGGCTGCAAAGTTAACCACTCAAAAGTTAGAAGATGGTAAGCTTACACTTGTCTTTCAAAATGTTAATACATGGTCTGGTGTGTACATGTTACAGAAGAGTTTTACACTGATGCTGCTTTTTTAATAAGACCCTGAATCAATTGAGAGAAATCAATACTTTTTTATTTATGTAGCATAAAGTTATTCATGATTCAAATCCATCCAATATAGAATTACTAATTTATCCCCGAATGGATTAATTGTGGTTTCATCAGAATACAAAGTATCTCGATCTTTCTTGGACATTAAAGAATGTATTTTTGTGACAGCACAATAAGATCAATTGGTATTGATTCCATGCAGGGGCCTAGGCAGAAGTGGCACAGGACAAGGTACCCACTTATTTCATATGTCCTTCTTGAAACACCTGAGTCATGACTCTCCAGAACATTTAGGAATTACATCATGCTGAGAAAATTTTGTGACTATTATCTCCTGCCATCAGAAAATGGGAAGGATAGAAATTCTACTAAGAAAGTGCAATATGAAATATTTTGAAAAACACAAAGTAGCTTAAAATATCAGACTTTGGAGGAGCTGTTGCACAGGAGTGGCTAAAAGTTCTGGGTGAATACGAGACAGTGCACAAATGTACAATCATGATGGATTGTACAAAGAAAAAAAAATCCCTGCATTATAAAAGTAAAATAAGGTTATCTTTCTTTAATATTTTTTAAATGGTACACACATTTAAATTATAAATTTAAACCAAAATGAGCTCTTCTCTTTCAGTAAAAAATGCACAACACTAGATCATCCAGAAAGGAAAATAAAAACAAAAGAAGCACAAAAGCAACATTGGAAGATGCATGGCTTGGAAAATTACACCTAATCAATTGAAGTTTGGCAAAGTAATGAATGACTAAAATCAGGGTGTTGTTAGGGGGAGCACTAGTTTATCTTTGTTATTGCCTACTACAAATAATCATTAAAAGAGAACATTTTGCTTTGTGTTTCCATACAAAAGAATTTTATGGTTTCCAAATCAACTGATCCAGCAGCAATGAAATGATGATGCCTCTGTAATATGTGCTGTTTGAGGAAGGGATAATGAACTTTTAATTTCTTCTAAGGATTAATTACAACTCCCAGCCTGGAAAATCACTGTTGTGTGGCATTCATTCTTGGTGCACCACAGATAATACAAAAAGTATTGTCATTCCAATTTAAATTCTGCTGTGCACCTACTTAAAGTCTGTAAAACTTTCTTTTTTATACTTCTGGTAACTATGCTTTTCATTGGGTGAGTTCATTGCTTTCACTTGGCGGGGGGAGGGCAAATGCAGCAAATGTCAAAGATATTTCTAATTTCTAATTGATTCCAATTCTCTCCGTTTTCTATTGCATTGCATCTCACTTGCTGCTGCACAATGAGTGAACAATGATTTTTAGAGTCATTCCTTATTGACATTGAAATAGTTAGAGACTATTAAGATTCCTAACCCACAGAGATTTGCCCATCAGATTGGATCTTGCACAAACATCTTGCTCTGACTCCAGCTTCAGTGTAATTCTTCCATCTCTTTTTTTTTTTTTTTTTATTTTCCCTACAACTGAGTGATTTTGCAAAAGGCTTTCTACAGGCTTACTTCTTGAGGAAAGATTGCTTTTACATGAAGTGTCAATGAATTAGATTTAATGGTAGCAGCAGTGATAATGCCAAGACTTAATACAGGCACTGCAGCTACTGTATGTTAGCTATTTTTCACTCCCTTTCTTTTGCACATAAGAGGTTTGTAAAACAGTGCATTCTGCTTCAGAGTAAAAAACACCATTGGTGAATCGAGGCGATTACAAAGTAATGTGAAAACCTCTACCGGGTAATGGGATGGAGAACCACATAAGTAACTTCTGCAGTTCTTGCATTATGTTTCAGTGTTCAAGTTCAGGCTCACTCTAAATGTGTGGTCTTTTTTGCTGTGCATGCCGATTCTGTGGAGAATGAAGAAAAGTGTTGATATGGAAGTAAAAGTATTGTGACATTACCTTGAAATGTGAAATACAAACTTATTATTATTCATGGCCTTTTCCCTATCACACCTGGTTCCTTACCTTGCTTTCAAATCTTTATTTCAAGTATCTTAGGGCATTTGTGTCATATCCAGAAACAAATGTCTTCAATTCTTCTTAATTTAAATTAATAATGAATTAATTAATTTAAAACTTTACTTCACTTTAATAATACTTAGGGTAGTCTTGTTTCTGTGCATCCCTGAATAATTTACGGTGTAACAGAAACATGCCTAGTCACTCTGTGACTGTTGAACTCCCAATAAGTCCTTGTGTGTGTGCATATGTATGTGTGTGTGTATCCTAAAATTCACAGCTGCTACTTCCCTAGCAGGGAAAGAGAAGTACATCTGAACAAAGGCTTGGCCTGTGATAGTTTAAAGCACGGGGAAGAGCTAACATTGAGGAGAAAACATTGCTATCATTAGAAGAATGTGAGGAGTGCTAGGAAATAAGTTATGATAAAATTTGTTGAGGTTAAAGGAAAAATTGAAACAGCAAAACCCTGACTTTACAAAGAGGCCCTAGATCTGTATTTGCCAAAACCCAAATGTAAGGAAAACAGACCAAGTCAATAAGTCACATTTACACAAAGCCTTTGGCATACATATGCATCCCAGCTATATTTAATGTATATGTACATGTAGCACATTGAGTTCATTCAGAAAGTCAGATTTTAATCTTATTCTTATCCATTTAACAGCGTGGTCTGTAGGCAAACCTGATATTTGACATAGGCTGTGCCAGTACTAGCAAAAGAAATAGTGCCAGGGAATGCTTTTGGCCACTGGAAATCATCTTCTTTGCACTTAAATTGTTAGGGTGGTCTATGGCACATTTTTGCCAGCATCAGCTAGCACTTGCACAAACCTCTCCTGGACAATAGTAGGAAACAGGTGCAGGCCAGAGACCATTATCCATAAGCAGTTTGTGTATGACAACCATCTGTTGCAGGGTTAGAAAGCCTGATGTTATAAATGCTGACTGTTCTGTGCTAGCTCGCCATTGTGCTGGAGAGCAAATTTAAGCATACCGACAAATTTCTTAGAATTAATAACAAAAGTTGTTGAGATACTGAGACAAAGGGCTCAAGAGAAGGGGATTTGTGTTCTGGAACTTTGTGGAAGTTCAAAAACCTGCCTTTGTTGTTCATCTTGTAACCTGATTTTCTCCAAAATGTTATCTATGAATTTAAATAGAAGGAAAAAAAATATCAGGAAGATGCATCTCCTTACATGTTCCCATGTCAGAGTTTTAGCACGTCAGTATCATCATCTTCAAGGAGGTTGGACAAGACAACCCTGCCGTGGTCCCTCCTAGAAGATTCTGTGATCTTCTAAGCAGAACTTAAATTGTCAGTTACAGGCTGCAGGACTGACTTTGTGGAGAACTGCTGGCAGACACCAATGACAGTACACAGCTGTGAGACAGGAACAGTTCCAATTTATAACCAAGGCTATCCTACTCTCGATGCATCCTGCAATTCATCTTAAAGGCATTCCTGCCCATGTGCACGCAGAATTTCACAGAAAGAGAAATCCAGAGAAGGTAACTCTGTCCCATTTTCAATAATGAATGACCTGGGTTTTGTTTTTTGTTTTTTTTGTTTTGTTTTGGTTTGGTTTGGTTTGGTTTGGTTTGGTTTTGTTTTTAATATGATCCCTTTCTTTACAGGACTTTGGGAAAGACACATAATCTAAAAATCTTTTGAGTAGCAAAAATCATTCAACTCTTCTTACTTTTGTAGATCATGAGGATCACATTCGTGTCACATTTAGCTATGCACAAAACAGCTACAATACAAAATATTAAGAAGGACTTCAGAAAGTACTTCAGCTCTTAAATAGCAGAGCTTGCACTGCAACCTAACAAAAAGTTTGAAAATTTTAGCAAGAGTTGTATCACAAAAAAGATCATTTTCCCATCTGTTTAGCTAGCAAACCTTGCTCTCCATCATAAGTTTTAAATGAAGTTACAGATATGAATATAACTCCCTTTTCTGTTCACATTAATTGATTTTCATTTTGAAGGCTTATGAAAAATGTGGAGCTCTCAAATAAGCCTGAGACAAACATATGATCAAGACCCAGATCAGAAAATATCCTGTTTAGTACATGAGGCGTCCCTAGCTGTTGCTGCAATAAATTTAAGAGACTAAAGAATGATCTCAATGTCTTTGTAAAGTGTGTAATGTAATAACAGTTGATTGATTGGCTTCCCAAATGGGACACTGGAAAGATATGACATAGACTCTTTTATCAGTTAGCTGATTCAGATTTCATGTCTAACAATTAAACCTGGTCTCAATTAACTGCAGTTCAGATTGGAAAAGTGACAGCAAAAGGAAAACCATAGGGATCCCATATTCACAGTCTCTCAGTTATTTCACAGGAGATCTGTTCCCTTTTTCCTAATTGCTGCTTCTACTGAACATACCACTGAGATCTGAAATTCAAGTTTCTAACTCTCATTATTAGAAATACAAAAGCTGTGCACCCAGAAACTACTTAAACTAGCATGTGTGGGAGAGGAGCCTGTATATTTTACCAGTGGGGATTCTCACTAAGAGAAAATGGTAGCTGTACAGACTTATTTAGCAATAAAGAAATGCAGTGCTGGATATCCTAATATCTAAATATGTTTGGAAACTGTCTGTGCTAAACCTCTGTCAATTGCAAAATTATCACAGATAGACAGCTGAGTCTCCAGTGTAGTTTACAGAGCAGTTAGGTTTTCATTTAGTAGTACTTACAGAGTCCTTTTAGAAAGCACAGCGCAACTTCTCCTGGGTGGTGAATCTGAATACAGAGATATCTAAAGTACACAATGAAGCCCAGAATCACAGAATCAACAAGGCTGGAAAAGATCTTTGAGATCACTGAGTCCAACCTATGACCTAACACCACCATGTCAACTAGACCATGGCACTAAGAGACACATCCAGTGTTTTCTTAAACACCTCCAGGGATGGTGACTCCACCACCTCCCTGGGCAGCCCATTCCAATGCCCAGTCGCCCTTTCTGTGAAGAACTTCTTCCTAATGCCCAACATAAACCTCCCCTGGTGCATGGAAAAATGTCCTCAAGCTCCGATCCCATTACCTTACAAAGTTGATGAATCCCAATGGTCAACTACAGTACTCTGCAGATGTCCCTGCCACTTAGCTTAACCTGCCATCCTCTTCCTCCTCTCTGTGTTTGCTGCTTCCTCTTCCCCAACCCCCTTGGATAGTCATTATTAAAAAAGCAGACAAAAGAGCAACAAACCTTCTGTTTCCTGACTGTGAAAGTGGGACCATTGCATCTTTGTTGTTCTGACTGTTAGTTGCTCTGGAAAATTGCTTATTTTGCACATGGCTTTATGTACATATTAGCAAGCCCTGCTGAGATAGCACTAGAGAATGTTTCAGAGAAGCAGCTTAAGAGTCCTTCCACTGACCTCGCTGACACTTTTGATTGTTAAAGCCCAAACTGTGTACATGTGCTCAAGCAGAACGTGCTTGTGCTATGATGAAAATTTCAGATTAATTGATTCCTGTCTTATCTTCAGAAATTAGTAGAAAGCATCTGTGGAAAATGTGCAATTGTCAGGTTTAGTTCCCCTCTTCTCCCAGCCTGTCATTTTACTCCTACTTTTACAATAAAACTTCCTAGACTCAAAGCTAAGAACCACATTCACCAGGCGAGGAGGAGGCTGTATTTAATCTTTCACACTTGAAAATGTAAAAAATTTTACACTTATTGTTCCAAAGAATATGTTTATGGCATAAATTATAGTTTTGTCAGTGCCCTACAAGCTGCTATTCTCCTCTTCCCAGGAAGAAGAAAGATTTTTTTTTTCTAGTCAAAATTTTTGAACTCCCAGGCTTCAGAAGTATCCAGGTTCTATCTCAGTCTGTAGTAAACTGATTGTGGGAGCAGGAATCACTATCTGCTTTGTCAATTTGGATATTTTGTTTGGTGAAGGAGAAGATTTTGACATAGGTGCTGATGGAGATTTTGCTCTGAAGTCTCTGAAATTAAATATTAGCCTCACATTTCTCTCCCATCTTTCTGTATATCCGTATTCCAATCATGACTATTGGGTGGATTGTCTTAGTGCTGGCTGGATTTCTCCAAGCCATGACTTATTCTTACATGGTGTCTAGTCTGAGACAAAAACTCACTCTAGGAATTTTAATAAGATTTTTTTTTATTCTACATTTACATTTCTCCTCTTTATTTTACTCATAATTGCCATTATGAAGTGCATTTTTTGCTTGCTATTTGTGTATGAAAGCAGCTCACTTTGTGATGTTTTTATATGCAGAATTTTATAGGAGGGAGAAGAATAGGAAATGAGAGGCTGACCCATAATTCTATGCTGTTTGAAAGCCAGTTCTTTCCTGCTTAATAGCAAGCAGATGGCTAACTTCCCTTTTACTATTTTATTTTCCTGAGCATGCTTATGTCCTACTAAATATTATAAGGCAAGAGCCGGCTGTTTGCTCTTTCTGCAGAAGAGAATGAAAGACAGGATTTTTGTGTGGCATCTCGTTTTATTCTAGTATCATCTCGCTTCTTTCTAATTTTGTCCCGTTTGATTATTTTTAACTAGCTTCTCTGCATTTAATTGCCAGTTCTCCTACGTTTCACTGCTCTGTGAGCACAGTGAACACTTATGAATCCAGTGGTGAAATGATTAGCTTTAATAATGCAAGGTCAAGACATTGCTAGTGCCTGCTATTAGAATATTTGATGTAGAACAAAATTCGTCAAAGACTGCATTTGCAGTTTCTTACTAGGTTTTGCTACTTTTTAGGCAGCAAAACTAGCTAACTATTTTTTTTTAATGGAGATCCTATGTAGATTTTGGTGATTCTAAAATCTGCTTTAGTGAGGACATTGGAAAATTCTGACTACTTTGTTTAGGTGCCCACATAAAGACCTTTAGAAAATTTGGCTGCTGTTTAAAACGACATGTTTGTTAACTGATCTAATCACTGGCCTAATTTTATGTAGTTCATATTATTGTTATATGATAAATCTCTGGAAAACAGTGTATTAGCTACAGGTAGACACCTTAGCTCTCCGTGCCACTTCACCTTCACCTTCTTGTTCTGGCTTAGAGTTTTCTGAAGATTTCATGCTGGAAGTTTTATTATCTCTTTCTTTACCTAATAATACAGGAGCCATTATTTGCAATTTTTGTGATAGTTTGTGATTCTAATTACTAATGAAGAGGTGCATTATAAAGAAGAAAAAGCTCAGAAGAATAAACTGATAAAAACACCTCTACACATCTCTTAGCCTCATTACTGGTGCTCTTTCTGTGTTTAAACTTAATACGATGATAACCATTCTTTACGCAATTTTCTTTCATTGTGCTCATAACGCAATGGAATCACTTTCCTCTTAATGTGAATTGCTGCTGGTATTACCTTCCGATTACTTGCTGTCTGCACCCACTGTCTGTTTTATTGTGTCTGGAATGAGCTGTCTTTTTTACTGTCCTAACACCTCACTCTTTTCTGGGTTCACCTAAAGCATATTAAGATCTCCTTAGAACATTAAAGTTACTATAACTGTGATTTCCCATTTCACTGTAAGACAGCTGGAAGACAGTACAGAATTTTCAAATACCCATATCTTTGATATACCAACATCTCCTATGTTCCTTCTTCCTATGCCTCTTCTTGACCCTGGCATTTCCTAAATCAGGCAAAGAGGGAAATTCTTGATGGAAGCATTATCTAAGAGTTCCTGAATTGTTGTAAAATGTTTAAGCAGATAAAAAAATGCTTTTTCTGATGGCCATATTTTTGCTTGGGAAGAATTAATTTGGTTTGCTCATAGCAAAATCAAGATATTGCCAGGATTATATTTAAACTTTTGGGATTAATCCTTGTTTGATTATTGTCCAAAAAGATAATCTAGTCATCAAATACATTTTATAACATTACATTGCTGTATGAAAACTGTGTGACTACTGGATCCATGCTCAGCACAGACAATGGTAAGGAATAATAATTTGTTGGAGAATGTATTTAAATTGAACATGCACTTTGTTATACTGAAAACGGGTTAAAACTAATTATGGATTTCTTCTACTTCTTTGCAGGAGATTTAAAGAGACAGCAACGTTGGTCACAATTTTATGCAAAAATCCTCCCACTGCTAAATTAGCTTTCCGTCAAAGCAAAGCAGGTTAGTTTAATTTAGTTTAAGAATGTGTCTATGGTAGTGATGTCAGAGAATTGTTTCCTGAATTTTATCACACAAAAACTATGGCTCATTTGAAGGGAGTGATAAGCAAAGCTGTCAGCTTTCATGTTCCAAACACACAACATTAGATTTTACAGTATAAGGAAGAATATTTCTACCAAAATTCAAACAATTTTGAATTGTGACTTATGTTTTTCTTTAAAAAATGTCTCTCTCTTATCCAGGACCTCTGCTCTTATGCATTTTTTTTTTTCTAAACCAGCATGTGATAAATAATTGTTTATTTATAACACCAGATTTCTGTAGGAAAATCATAGCTCTATTTTAATGGAGAAATGTTTTTCATGACAATATAAGTGGGATTGACATTTTAATAACAAGGAATAGCAATGTTAATTCTAGGGATGTAGTAAAAAGAATTATATGATACAATAATTATTTAAATGGTTAACATGCTTGCCAAAAAATTCATTCAACAGTTATTTATTGCAAAATTGAACCAAACAATGATAATTAACAGATCATGACTGGCAAATGTTGAAATCTACAGTCATAAGTGGATTATTATCTCTATAATTTATCAATTCTTGACACTATAAAGCAGATTCCACAGGCTTCTTACATGGAGTAGAAAATATTTAGACAACCAGGATGAGTTGAAGGACCTATTAAGTTCTGAATCATCCAGCACATGAGCTCTTGTATATGGGCACTTTAAAACCATTCAAAATAAGGAGAATTTAAGGTTCGCATCATTTAAATAGAAATTATTATTCTAAATACTTTCCTCCCTGTTCTTCACACACAAAATATAAAATTCTGCTATTTAAGTACCTTCACACTGGCTTTGCAAGATGGAGTTAACGAGGAAGCCTCACAGTCCGTGTTTCCCAAGCCAAGGTGTCTATAAATGGGGGATGTCTGCCAGCATGTTGCAATCAGTCTTAAGAAATTTTAGGGATTGTGTTCTCAACCCACCAAAAGCTGCAGAGCCAAGCTTGTCCCCTCCAAGATCCTAGCATGTCCTGATCACGGAAGAATTCACTAGTGGAGGATCAGTGTCCAGTCATTCAGCAGAAAGTGGGTCATAGCCAGCCAAGTCTTGGCATGTGCACCCAGACTTGCCTGCTGAGTCACAGTTCCCATGGCAAGATGAATTTTGCAAGGGGAACATATATTTTGATTTATAATTTGGATTCTATGACGCTTAGCATAACAGAAGCCAGCTTGGGTCAAATCCGTGGGAAATGCCATGTTATTAATGAAACTATATTTAACAGTAACACTAATGTTTGCTTAATTTAAGAGTAATAGCTGTTTCTCTTGCAGAAGGATATGACTTTGTTTTTTCTGCTGTACAGGAGCACAATAACACATTTCTCTGATCCTGGAAAGCCAGACTAATGGATTGCATATATCTGCATAAACGCATGCACTGAAGCCTAATTCCAAACTGCATAATTTATAGAAAAACTCAGTTAATAGCTGGCCAACTTGGTTTCTGTGCCAGTTTTGGTTGGGGTAGAGCTAATTTTCTTCATACTGTCTGGTACAGGGCTATGTTTTGGATTTGTGCTGGAAACATCAGGGATGTTTTCATTACTGCTTAGCAGTGCTTCCATAGAGTCAAGGCCTTTTCTACTTTTCACTTCACTCCACCTGCCAGAGCTGGATGTGCACATGGATTTGGGAGAGGAAAGAGCCAGAACAGCTGACCCCAGTTGACCACAGGGATATTCCATACCATATGGTATCATGCTGAGCATGTACAGCTGGAAGAATAAGGAGTAAGGATGGGATGTTTAGAATTATGGCTTTTGCCTTCCCAAGTGACAATTATGTGTGATGGAGCCATGCTTTCCTGGTCATGGTTGAACACCTGCCTCCCCATGGGAAATGGTGACTGAATGTCTTTTTTTGCTTTGCTTGTATGTTAGGTTTTTCCTTTACCTGTTAAACTGTCTTTGCCTCAACCTACGAGTTTTCTCACTTTTACTCTTCTAATTTTCTCCCCATCCCACTATGAGGGGAATTAGTTAGCAGCTGTGTGGGGCTTGTTTGCAACTCCGGTTAAAGCTTGATGGTTGCACATGTGCAAAGTGACAATGAAGACTTTTCTCTGCAGAGTGATGAGTTTCAGTAACATGACATTGAAAGGCTACTTCTTCATGAAAGAAAGACCATATGACTTTCTAGGTCATAAGGAAGATGCAGAAGCATATTACTTGGAACTTTTGGATAATATTGTTCTCTGCTTGAAAACCCTGATAAGGAGTGAAACATCAAGCAGCTAAATAATCCAGGTAAATGTGCAGAGGTAGCATGTTTTCAAGATGCCATGTCAGTTGATTTTATAAGAAAAACTGCTGGGGCAGAAACACTTCTTTGAAAGAAATTGACCTGAAAGAGAACACCTTCTGCTGTTTCTTTATTCATCTGTGAAATACTAACCATGAGTTCTGCTGCTCTAGACAAAGTTTCCCTATTTGTGGAAATTTTAAATGAAACAGTGAAACCTAATTTTCAAAAAAGGTAAAAGCTGGACACAAGGTCCCAGGTTTGTACATGTAGCTCTCAGGTACTATCATATGAAAGAGCCAGGCAGATAAATAATCGTGTTCCAAAATTGTCCTGGACTTATTTTGAAAATACAGAATATATTACTTTGTATCACTGAATCAAGTACATACCTGTATGTATACATACCTAAATTTACATTTCTGCATTTATTGACATATGGCCTTTTATAATTTTAGTCTGAATATATCAAAACAGCACAGTAACCTGTGATTAGTCAGGCTATGCTCTTCCTGTTTTCTGTCTCAAGCTTTCTCCATCTTATTGTTAATTAATTGTTTTCCAATACAGAGAACTGGGATAAAAGCCAAATTTTTTTTCCTGGGAATAAGTGGATATTTGCATACTGTGAGTTAAGACACTTAACTGTTGGAGGGGCCACTACCTTTGGTTTAGTTTTCTGCATTGAATTGCTCTGCAGAGCAGCCTTTCATTTTTTTGCTTGTTTATTTCTCCCCTCCTGTTTGTACAGGAAATCTAATAAGCAGACTAAACTTTCTGGCTAGAAAAACAACCATCTTACTGGATTTTTGTCCTACCATGCTTCTTCTTGTGTTAAAAAAAACCCAAAAAACAAACAAGAAGAAGAAGAAGAAAAAGAAAAAGAATAAAGGTAGTTTGAGAGCTTGATTCTGGTATTCATGCTTCCGATGAAAAAGATTCAGGGCTTCCTTTCTACCTACTGGCAGGCAAAGGTGTATCTGGTAGTTGGGACTATAGAAGTTCACAGACAAATGACTATCCCAGTGAGCAATGAGACAGATTTAAATAGAGAAATATTCTAACTTCAGCAGATTTTACAATAAAATGCTTGAAATTGCTGAGGACCTACTGCATAACTTATGCAGAGGGGAACACAGATACACTTGGTGAGCTGTTGTGGTATTTGACATTTGTAGATAGAAAATATAGCTAATGACAGAAAATAAGAACTCTGAACACAGAAACTAGAAATAGATAAACTAAATGTTTTCATGGGAGTGGTGTCACATCTGTGTATCTGTGTTTATCCAAATGATCTGGAGGTGACAAAGAAGTGTGTGGGGAGTGCAGTGCCACTCCACTTGTTTTCCCTGCTTGCCCTTTCCATCACTCTTTGCTGATTGTATTCATTTCTTGTTGTCTGCAATACAAACTGCAAACACTTTGATGCCACTACTATCTTTATGTGGTACCTTTGTCCATGGCATGTCAGTCCTCCCTACTTCTGCAAACGCCACAGAATACAAACCAAAGCAAATTTTGCAATACTGGCCATATTTATTTATCTATTTGCATCCTTTCAGGTAAGGGAAAATCAATCCTTTCTGCTGTTTATTGTTTTGTGTGCAAATATGGTCTGCCTCACTCGCAGGACAACCTGAAAGATGATTCTCCTATGAAATGTCATTGACATTGCCACATGTTGCCACATGAAAATTTGCTCCAAGAAAAGGAATTTTGCTTACCTATACTATTCTTGTTGTGAACTGGGATGTATAAATTTCAAAAACAGTTATAGATGTTGAAGTTTAAATTGGTAAGAATAAGAATAGTCTGAGAGCATCAGACTCCTCTCTTATTCCATAAATGTGAATGATAGCTGACATGCTGGGGAATAAGAGACTTAACTTTGTCTACTAAAACTCATTTTCCACTACTCCTTTTTATAGGTCATAAATAATTTGTTTCAAAAGGAATTTTGAACTTTTCACTTATAATGTGGACAAATTCAGTGACCATTATTTTTCTGAGATGTAGTTTCATGTCAAAAGGGAGCTGGAAACATTGAAAATTATCTAATATGACTAACCATTATTCCTGATGACAAAGAAGGGGACCCATGCCCTCAGCTCCAGACATTCATCTTATCAGATATTAATTCTTTGTTTTTTCCATTATTATGACCCTTTAAAAATATGTCTTTCATATTCAGAATTTTCTCCTGTATTGAGAGAGCACCTAGTTTTATTAAAGGTTTCAGTGACTTTTTTGGCATGTTGAGGTTCTCTAAATCTGCATTCCACTGGCCATAAAGTTTACCTGTGATCACCGACTAAAAGAAAAGCTAGTAACCCAGGCTGCCAATGCAATCAGATGAGCTATCTGAAATTATCTGTGTAACTGAATACTTAGAAGAGACAGAAAGAGGGAAAAGCTATGGTTGTTATTTGTGCCTCAGAATGACTTGTTAAGAGAATGGTTCACTCAAGCATCTACTTAGTAGTCAGTGAAAAATGTTACCCAGAAATTTTTGAAATAAGTTCAGGCCTTTGAAAAAGTAATTTCAGTGTGGTTCACTGCATGAAAACAAAACAGTAAAATTCTCTAGATGAGAGAAGTAATACTTTAACTTAATGAAACTTATATTAAAAATACTCCAGGTTTTCTAGTCCAGCATCTTTACCATCTGTGAATTCAGATATTCCAGATGTTTGCACATAGTGTATCGTGTTATGCTCAGTATTTGCTGTAGCACAGAGCAACTATTTATTGATTTTTGTAAGAACTTTCTTAAAAACAAAGGTGTAGACTTTAAACTACTTTTGAATAAACTTCCCCTATAAGATATTAACTCTAAGTCATGCACAATTTAAATTGCTCACCATGATAGCCATATTTGAGTAGATCCTTGTATCTAATCCTTACACTGACTAACAAAGTCCTGTTAGAAGGATGATGATGATTTTTTCAGGTAATTTTTGTATTGCATAGTGCCTCCCTTGTTAGGGAAGCCATTTAGAGCTTTCTGAAAGGGACCTGCTGATATTCCGTGCAAGTATTGTGTGGAATATGAATGTGAACATATGGATGACGCCTGTTAAATTTCACTACAAGTCATCTGGAAGAGAAGACAACGTATGTTTGAGAAAATACAGAATTTGGTTGGCAGTCTACTGTCATTCCAAAACCTAGGCCGTCTGGTGTCTGGGAAGCAGGGAAAGAGGCACATCCCCTGCGCTCAGGAGAACACCTTCACCAAATAGCACAGAATTGTGCTCTGTATGTAGCTCCAGATTGGTGAAAGACAGCTTGTTTGACATTCAAGGGGATGAAATAGCACCAAGAAGAGCTTTCTTGAGCTGCTTTCATCTTCGCCAGCTTGCAATGTCATCATGTATTTCTGGCAAATAGAGCTTGCATCAGTTCAGTTGACAGGTCCTCATGAATTTTAATATCTAAGCTCCATATTCATGTTAGGAGCATTAATGTTCCCTGAAGCCTTTTTATTCTAGGAAGAATATAAATATTTCAGAAATTGCTTTCCATCTATTTTTTCATGTATGTTTCTGAATGTATGTGCTTATGCACAGGTATAACATTGCTTATACATCAAATTTTTGCCAAAGTTCAACATTATTTTTGTCTTGACAAGAGTAAAGCAGAGGCACAAATTTGTGTCTCCTATCCTCCATGGGGACAGTGTGTTTTGGTTTTCTTAATGAACTTGTGTTTTTCTTAGAGTGGAAAAGATGAAGAAGTTTGTGGGTACACATATCATGTCATATTCGATTCAGGTTACAAATCTGAGGGCTGGCCCCCAACTGGGATGAAATGGCAAAGCTCCAGTAGAGTAGAGAAAATGATCTTGGCCTTATACAGAGAGAGATTGCATCCTTTTCAAGAGGCAATGCTTTATAAAGAGGCAGCAAAAAATAAAAACTCATGAAAATGGAAGTTGTTTTCCATGAAATTTGAGGATAGAAGCACTGTGAAAAATTAGATAAAACATCCATGCTCAGGAATATAAAAGGCTTTAATAAGAATTTCCTCTTTTCTTATGTTGTATTTAAGAAATCTGACAAACATTAACAGGAGAGTAATTAAAACCATGCTCAGTTTTTCAAGTCACTTTATCATGAGGCTGCCAAAGACTTTTGCTAAGATGCTTCTTAAGTACCCTGAGATAGATTGAAGGAAAAAAAATAACCCTAAACCAAGAACCACAACCTTTGGGAACTCTCTATTCAGATATTTGTTTACTGAAAAAGAATAAATAAGAATTACTAATAAAGTCAATCATGTGTAGAGGGTATCTGTTGCTTATAATACGAGACAGAATGGCACACAGTATCATAAATCTTCTAAGTGAAAGCTATGTTTAAAGAAAAAAAAAAGAAAAAAGTCTAGAGTTAAGAATATAACAACTGTGTGGAATGCAATAATGTGTTTGAGAACACTTTTGGTGAAAATGTTCTAAGCCAGAAATGCAATTGCTGTAACCCTAAAATTGTTCATGAAGTACGAATTCTTTCACTGAGTAATTTTGTCTGGGAAAGAGTCAGAAAGAGCATTTCCAGAAGCCCATCTGAAGGGAAGGTTCCTTTCACCCAGCAGCAGACTTCCAATGCTTCTCTCAACTTCTGCTTGTGCCAGGTCTTGTTCTGAGGGGAGGGAGAGGGATATCAATCTCCACTGATTTTCCAGTTCACTCAGCACCGGCTGCTGAAATATTCAATAAAATAGAGAGCCAGACTCCAGGAAATGAATGTGTAGCATAGCTGTTATGTCATTTCCACTGTCAGTGAGATGTTCAAGTTCCAGTCCCATGCCTGTGACTACCCATGTCTTTATAAAACAGTAGGTGCTATGTCTGTAAGCTCCAACGTGGTTTGAAATACAGTCAAAAGCATGGCTTTTGGACACCCTGGTTATGTCCGCTTTAGGTGATGATGTGCAATAGATTAAAGATTTTTTTTTAAAATGTATTACTGCTCCTTTTATTAGTCTAGCTATTAATTAACTTGTAAATTATTTCAAAAACTTAAAATAAAATAATTCCATTTGGGGTGGTATGAAATGTTTTATTTCAATCATAAGTTTGAATTGCAGTTTACCAATCACGTGTCCAGATCATCATTTTGGTGAAAACAGCAATAAATATCATTCAGAATGTCAATTTGTAGCAACCTGTTTTGGGGGTTTGACTGTTGCAGCAAGAACTTCTGTATGCTAGAGGTGGGCAGTGCTATAACAGTGGATTAAAGAAAAATGTTATCAGAGATAAAATAGTGAAGGAATCCTACTAGAATTTACTAAAATTTGTATAGAGATGAATGCCAAATCAGGTTCAGAATGTTGTCATAACCCCAAAAATATATCTTAAAGATTTAAATGGAAGCTATAAATCAGTTACAAAGGATGAAATTTTATTTAGCTTTTATGCAGTAGCTCTGAAGGACTGAGTCTGTTTTCTAACTAAAACTATAAGTAAAGATTAAAAATAGCCTACTTTGTGCACTTCCGGAGAGAGTATGGAACACAGTGCTTTTTCAACTCATTTCTTTTGAAGGAAAAGCAGAGATTTTTGAACTGGTCACTAGAGAAGAATTATAAAATCATTTAGGTTGGAAAAAATCTTTAAGATCATTAAATCCAAACATAAACTTGACACCGCCAAGTCCACCACTAAACCATGTACCTAAATACCACATCTACAGGAGTCTTTTAAATATCTCCAGGAGATTATGTCTCATGAGTGGACATAGTGCCTACAATGGGGACAGTGGAGATCTACTACCAGTTCAGGTACTGTAAATGATAGAATCATTATGGAATCATTCAGGGTGCGAAAGACCTTTATGATCCTCAAGTCCAGCTATTAACCCAGCACTGTGAAGTCCACCACTAAACTATGCCACACTGAAACATCTTTTAAATATTTTCAGGAATGGTGACACCACCACTTCCTTGGGCAACCTATTCCAGTTCTTGATGCCTCTTTGCATGAACAAATTTTCCAAATATTCAATCTAAACCTTCTCTAGCACAGTCTGAGGCCATTTTCTCTCGATCTTGTTAATTAGGAAAAGTGACCAATCTCCACCTAGCTACCCCTTTCAAGTAGTTGTGGTGAGTGAGAAGGTCTCCCGCCTGAGCTTCCTTTTCTCCAGGCTTACCTTACAAACATATTTATATATTCAACTAAAAAGCTTACTCAGATACATTTATGATCATTCTGATTGTTTTATATTTTCAGTGAAAGCTATGATACATTTCTGAGCTCTGAATATACAAGTCTTTAGGAAATAACAAAACAAAACCAAAATCCATAGATGCCCCTGTCTGCTACTAACTTGGCTTTAACGTCTGAGCTGTGAACAAAAGAATTATTGAAAAATGTAGGTGAGGAAATAAAAAGTTAAGTACCTTTCCCAATAGCTTTTTACATTGTGGTGGGTTGACCTTGGATGGCTGCCAGATGTGTTATCAATACCATTCTAGCTACAAATAAAAGGCACAGCGCTATAAGGGCTGTAATGGGGAAGTTAACTCCATCCCAGCCAGACCCAATACATAAATAAGATAAACTAAACTGGAGTTCAAACATAGCCCAAGCTGTATGCCAAGCTATGTGTGCTTAGTCCAAACATAAACTTTTAAATTGACTTCTTCTCTGTTCCATTTTGTATTTTTTCATCTGTACCATTTATCTAAGCTTTCTTAAAGCTGATCCATTGTGCACAGCTACTCAAACCTTTAATATAAAACCACTTAGAGCAAACATCTCGCTGACATATCATCTCTCTAAATGTTGCTGTGTTTTTAGAAGTCTCCTATTTTACAATCAAAACTTAAAAAGGACATGTAATCTACTGCAACGATATGTCAGAAAAATGTTGTAGATATAGCTCTTTCAAAAGGAGGTTTTACTCTCCAAATTCTATGAATTGCTTTGAACCTGTGCTTTTAAATATGCAAGGTTTTTCCATAACAGCAATTTTGGGAAAGAGATGGTGCTTCCTTCTTATAATAGGGTATAGCTGTGGGATTATATATTTTGGTAAGGTTCAACAGTTGTATACTACACTAACACATTTTTCTTTATTTTAATCTTAATCCATGATTTATCAAGGATAAATGTCAGTAATGGGAATCAAATGAAGATTGACATTAACATAATAGATCTAAATAATTTCCCCCAAATAAAGCTGCACATGAATTTCAGGGAAGGTGGAGGCTGACCTAATAATAATTGTCAGCTTCCTTTGCAATATTTTGTGAATGCCTGTCACAATGTGTAGCACTGAAACTCCTGGTTAGATGTGAAAATGAAAAACAAAATGTTGGGGAACAATAAATCCCCCACAATTTATCGATTAAGAGTCTTTCAAGTTTTTCAGAATGTAAAAGGGAGGTATAAAAAATAAGGTACAAAATGAAGATCCCATATCTACCTTCACTGCCTTTTATTTGTTATTTAGCCATTGTTCCTTATTCATGTCAGTGTGTGAATACTCAACATCTCTTAGAGTCATTTATGTTACTATTCAGTTGAATTAGTGATTTTTCACAATGATAAACAAGACAAGAATGTGAAGTGAGGAGAAACAAGGTGAAATCAGCACTAATATGTGCCTATGATTCATGGTGTGTCAGGTATGACTAGGACACAGCAAGGATAAATATTAAACACAATAAATAAACACATATTCCAACATGTACAATTAGACAGTTTGCAAGCATAGTACACTTAACAAAAATCAACGTTTTATTTTCAGATTTTGAGAACTGAATATGGCTTCTGAGACCACTGCCTCCTTCTGCTGTGGAGATACAGTGAAAGAAATAGTTCAGAGCTGTTAAGGTCTTGAGAGCCATCTTACATGTCTGGCATTAACTGAGATGTTCTGGTACATTGGTAGCTGTGGGTGGTTTTTATTCCACATTGACAGAGAACATAAGGTTCACCTTGGCATTTTAAACCAAGTGTCTAGTCAGCTCAACAGTTACTTAGACTGACACTTTTAAAAGGTGATTCTTCCCTCCTGCCTTGGTTAACTTTGTTAAAATGGGTTCAGCCGTGCCCTGGAAGTACCCGCCTGTCTTACCTTGTTTCCATCTTCATATCAGGTCTTGTTGAACCTCTGCAACAGCATTGGTGACCTGTCTATCCCAACGACATAAAAGCTGAAGTCTTCAGTATTTTCTCTGTTGTGTATTGTGTTATAGAATATGTCTGGGGATGAGTGTCTTTCTTTTTTTTTTTTTTTTCATTCCACTGTTCCACTTGAATAACCATTTCCTGCACAACTTCGTAGTCCAAATGCATATTTGAGGTATCTTCCATGCTTTCGGTATATTCTTGTAATCTCTGCATCTCCTTTACCTCTTTACATGCTAGTAGAGGTATTTGCTCTCCAAATTTGAGCATTTACAATTTCTCTTTGAAAATTTGGGAAAATTACTCAATTCAACCTTTTTCTCTTTTAACCTCATGAATCAAAGTTTGCATTACCCTGTATATTTTTCATTTTCATTATACATTAACCACTGTTAGAATTATCTGATTCTGAAAAAGTGACTGCTGATTAAATTACTGCCATTTCCAGCTTCAAGTGACTTCCTACAACAGAAAGGCACAGCTGTAGTTTATTTACAGGCAGAAAATTTGAATGCCCATTGTTTGTGAAGGAGGACTTCTGCTCATAGCTTTCTATGTAAACAGGGAGTTGAGTACTTTATCATTCCTTAATGGGATAGGACAATACAGTAGGAAGAAATGGAGTAGTTAAATAAGCCTGTGGCAAATAAGAGCTCCACAATGATGAATTCTATAGTGTTTTCCATCTACTGTAAACACGTGTGTTACAAGCGTGAAGTTTATGAATAATGTCTTCATTTTGAAGTAATTAGAATTCTATGCCATTAACAGCAGGAAGTCTGGATAATTGTATTTCAGAATTAAATGTCTGGGAAAAGACATTTCTGTCTCTATTACAATTATGTTTATGATTAATGACAGAAATGACAACCTGCAATATAAATACAAAACAGCAAAAATTAACTGTATCCATCATGGATGACAGTATGAAAACTCCAGTGGATCAGTAATCATAGGTAAAAAAAGAGCTTGATAATCTTGTTTTGTTTCACATTAGAATATCCTCATATGCTTTCCCTTATTTTTGAGATGTAAGTTTTCCAGCTGCTTCATACCAGAGTAAGCATGAAATACTAGAGATGATTAGGTGCAAAATGATATATTTTGTAGATCGGTGAAACACTGTTTTGTAAGTGTGCCAGAGCTCATCTTGATGGGGTCAGGGGTGTAATTCAAACCTGTCTGTAGAGCAACACAACTAATAGTGTTTTACTAGCAGAACATTTATTGAAGTCAATTCTCTTTTCTCTGAGCTAATAAGTATTGGAATACCTTAGGTAATATAAAGTTTCTTACAAAACAGATGAAACTGCTTTTGGAGTTGACCTGAATGTGTTTCTTCATGCTTCCACACTCCCAGTTCTAGGAAGAATTATTTTCTCATGAATTGCTTCATGTGAACTGCTTCTGTTCCCGAGCAGCACCATGCCTCTGTGTCTGAGATAAAACCTCTACCAGCTGCTGATTTTGTAGTATTGCAGCAGGAAGTCTCCTGAGTTGCACCATGAGGAGCCTGCTGGCAGACCTAGCAGGACTGGAGCCATGGTGTAACTTATAAGTCACATCAGATCAGGTATCACTGAAAAATTCCATCTTTGACAAAAATCCATCCCATAGCAAACTGTAGACCATACCACAGGAACTGGAGAGAAGTCATGGTCCTGATGAGTCATTTGTGCATGGCTCTCTCCTCCTCCTGCCACATCTATAGATTAAGGTGGAGGCAGACATCACTCTGATGCCTCCTGTTTGTTTGTATCTTCCTTGACCATGTGGGGTGTTAGCTCACAGGATTAACTGAAGTGGATAGGCCTTGGTCTGCTCAACTAGGTTCATCAGTGTAATGAAAGCTAAACTAACATCCTCAGGGTATTGCACTTGCAGGAAACCAACATTCTCCTCTAGGAGAAGTGGGAAGTTTTAAAACTGAAGTTTTAAAATGTCTGAACATATTTTTGTTCAATCTTATACCACAACAGACCTTGTCAATACTGAGGCTCTTGGCAGGATGTCTTTGTTGAATTGCACTTCACAATAAAGTTTTCTGAAGATATTCATCATCATAACAGTCTGCATTGATTATATTTTTCCTTGTTTAACTGGTTGATGCCTTCCCTTCATGGCTTCACAGGTAGGTACTGGGTACTCTGTGTCATGAAGCAGGTGTAACTCTGATATAGCTGGTTCCTCTTGCAGGAAAAGGTTTTCTGATTGGTTTACTTGCTGAAGACTTTTTTGAAATATATTGTCTCTCTCTCCTTGTGTTTAACTCTTGTTCTTAATTAGCCTCTCTATTTTCACTTAGGCACTGTTCTGCTAGACCTATTTATCTGTGTTAGTCAGTTTATCAATCTAAACACCTCAAGGAGAAGGACAGCTGAAAACTGTCTTATAGGTTTTTCTTGATAGCCACTGAATAAATATATGCTTTTGGAAGCATGGGCATATCATTGCACAGTGCCTAAGTTAAGGAAATTGATTGCAAGAACCAAAAGGGTAAGCCCTCCTAGGCAATCAGAAAAAGCCTGCCATCCAGTGATAGTTCCTGCATTCTGAAGGTGTTCAGTAAACAATGAATAGCCTTGAGTGCCTACACTACAACTGGACACCGCAGTAGGAAATAACTACTCATGAATATTTTGTAATTATTTTCTCTGCAAGAGTCCTGGCTTGCTCCGTTTATCACTCGTAACACCTTTTGTAGCACCTATCACTCTAACATTTCTGTACTCAGCTAGCTAGGAGTCTATTCTTTGCCTGTGGGGTTTCTCTTCAATCATATATTGAAAAATGTCTGCACCTGCCCATGAATACTCACATTCTGTTGTGCAGGAATGAATGAATACAGGTTTCTGCTATTTGCCTTGAAACCCTTTGTACACACCACTGAGATGCAGAAGCAATGTTGTCTTTACTTTGCACAGAGTCCTGCCTCACTGTGCATCAGTTAAGCTTATCAGCAAGAAAATAAGGAAAAGAAACAGTTTGGTGCCTAATGTAGCAATGTCCAAGAACACCAAAAGGCCAAGAAAATATTTTTTTTTAAAGCAGTTTTTCTGCAAACCCATGGATTCTGGCTCTCATAAAAGGTGATGATGGGGCATGGGGCACAGGTCGAGCTTCAGACCTGGAGATGTAAGAGACAGTCAAAAGATCACCTCAAAGCCGGATTGTGTTCTCTTGCTGTCAGACAAAAAAGTAAATCTACGTAGCCATAGGCATTACCTACTGGTAATCCATGTGAGACTGTAATGAATTCTGCGTGTTACCTTTACTAGTGCAAATTTCTACTGACAGTTTCTGCTTCTATTTCACACACACTAAATCCTGCAACAGGTTCATACAATATTGTAGTGAATGTGATTTTTTTTTCTAATTAATTTTTTAGCAATTACTGAGCTTGTTGTAAATATGTGCTACACCTAAATAATGGTTTTGTGCTAATTTTGTTTAAGTAGGATCTCCAGAAGAGACACTGACTTTCGGGTTTGTGACACAGCTTTTGACTTAGAGTCTTATCTACATATTCAGTTAAATGAGTAATATTATATGTAGGACCAAGAGATGTAGAGTTCATCATTGTAGTAGAAAGCATAAATAAGGATTGTAAGACTGTACTTTTACTCACACCCCTTAATCACCACTCTTTCTTAACAATTAACTTCAATGGAATTCTAGATATTAAGTAAATGGTCACCAGAACACTAATTTTTATGCAAAGATCTTGCAATGCAAGATGTAATTACTCCCAGGTTATATTATGAAATTTTTGTAGCTTTTCAGGTTTCTAGCAAAATCACTGTGGTCATTGTGTTTAATTTTTTGTTTCTATTTTCTCATGATGACCTACATGTGACTGACAGTTGACCTGAAAAAGTATTTCCCAGAACAGAAGGGAAGAGAATGTTAAAAGAAAACGTGACAAAATCATGAAAGGGCAAAGGTAAATCTGAACTTTCAGCAAATCAATAACTCTGCATGGTATTCTATTAACACAATAAACCTTTACAATGATAAGAATGTTAGAGAAAACACTATCTGAATAAATTTATTCTCTCTTGAAATAAAGACTGTGGTAACAGTGAGCAGAAACATCAAGTCCAAAAATCACAGCTTTAAGACAATAAAGTAATCTCGCAGCCTACACAAGAGTTTAAATTTTCACAGTTCTTTTTTGGCCCAGTGCCAACATGAAATCCTGCTTCACTTCTGATTTTCACATTAGAATCTGTAGCTTGCTGTCATGTAAAAATAGGACAAAAAATGCCTTGCTACAGTTTCGTGTACAGATTGTATATTTTAATCACTTTGGAATATTTGTTCTTTGGGGTACATCATCAAAAGACATTTAAGCTAATGTTGTTTAATATAGAGTGAATATTTAAAAAAATAGTCACCAAATGGAAATGGGTATGTGGTCTTAGAAAATTATATTTGCTATACAGCAGGCTATGTTATTCTCTATAGCCAAAACTTCACAATTAGGGTTTTGATCCTCCATGTTATTTCTCCAGACTCTTTTCACTTCCCATTCTCTAACCAAAAACATTTTACAGAGGCATCTCCAGCTGTCACATGTAAAACATTTTTTTCATGAATAAATAATGCACAAGAATCAAACTGTCAAGAAAAGAATCCCAACGAGCCATATCGATGGACCTAAAGCCACGATATTTCTAGTGTAATTCTGTTTAGTGTTCAGTGCAGTATGAGGTATACACGTAAGGCATTAGAAAAGCCCAACAGCATAGAAATGCAGTGAGAATATATAATTGGGACCTTGTGAAAACTGTAGCATTAAAACCATTCCCAACTAAGTGTAAGCGTTTCAGGTACTAACTACCTTTGAAGAATTTTATGAACAGGGTAAGGAAAAATTTTTTTTAGAATATATGATGATGTTTAGAAGAATTCCATTTCTAGAAAATATGGGCTTGTGAGATTCTATGGAAATCACAGCTGAGGTCTATCCTCAGATCCATGGCTTTTGCCAAAATCTAGGATAACTGTTTATAGGTCACCAAGTGCAAGACTGGCATTCATTTTTAAAAATTTTATGTCTCTGCATGCGTGTGGCTGTACCTTACGTATTATATTTTATTTGTGTTTATATTTTTATATTTATAGGTATACATATTTGTATTCAATCTGTGTAAATATGTAAAATGTATCAAAGTGAAAATGTGCTGCTGCTATTCTGCAGTGAGTGTAATTGTATCTATTCCTGGTAATTGTATGCATATTTAATTGTATCATTTGTTCCATGCAATTGTATCCTATATCCTGCCTTTCTCTTGTTAATTCTCTGTATCCACAAAGTTGTCTACTTTTGTTATATTCATGCCCTTTGTGGACTACTTTACCCATCATCTAATCATACTATCATCTACTAAAATTTAATTCTAAACCTCTAAGTAGGCTTATTTATCAATTCTAATTGGTAAGACATTTCTCTCTTTGCTTGGTCAATGACACTGATACCTTTTGCCATCATGTTATGTTTTCAGATAAACATCTTGGTGCTGCCGCAAAGGCTCCCTCTCTCAGACTTGGAAGATTCCTTTCTTATATTGATGGAAACTTCCCCATTACTGTCCGTTTTCCCAGCTTTCTTTTTTCTAAACAATGGAAACATAATGGTCAGGTGCATCAACTGAGACCATAGCTTATTGTGGTGACCAGTGCTGTATCATCTCTGTTTACATCTACAGGCCTGTTAATCTATTTGTTTTGTCTAATTGTTAATTTCCTGTTTTATGAGAACACAGGCAGGTTAAGGTGAGATAGACTGTGAATTATAGTATTTTTCAGTGTCTGCAAGTGTGCATTCTTCTCATACAGCTTTATTTAGAGATTCCTGAAGAACACTTGACATGCAGTAGATCAGATTTTAGACTATCCTATATATTCTTCATAGAGTAACACATGAAAAATGGGATTTTTTTATTTTTTTTAAGATATTGGGCTTGTTTGCTCAATACTTTTCCATACGTGACAAGAGCCAGGTCCAGCTGGGGCCCTGAATAGCTCTGTCTAGCAATGTCTAGAGCAGCAATAACCAGTCCCACAGTCATTCAGACTGTGTTAGCATGTTGACATATTAATGACCATTTCTAGCCAGTAGTTTGGGCAGGGCCATGCTGCTTTAAAGGAGGAGAGGCTGAAGCTAAGCAGTCTCTAAGTTACAAAAAGGTGTGTAACCTCTTTCCTTTCTTGTTACAAGTGTAACCTCTGATAAGGCTGCAATATGAGTGAAATTATGTAGGCCTAACACCCAATACCGTGGATTACATATCTTTCAAATCCAAAAGAAAAAGTTGTTGAGAGGAAGACTGAGAACACTGTCAATTTGAAGGAAAATGAAAATATAAAGATATTAATTCTGGAATGACCTGTAGCTTGAGCAATCAGTTCATAATCTACATTTAAACATAATAATTAACATAATCATTCATAATCAATCCTTTCAACAAGTTCTGCTGAACTTACTTACAGGAAGGAGGAAGGGACTTGAGGGGATGGGAATGGAGTCTGATGAACTACACAGAAAACATAATAAAAAGAATTATGACTGTTACTTAGGGAAAGGAAGAAAGGTACAAATGGCAAGTATAAATGGAAAGTGAACACTATGATCTTAGCATATATCATTAATGGCTGACTTACAGGTAAATAACTGCAATTTCTCTGAGTTGAGTTCCAAGTTGTCCTTAGATGGCATTTGAGAACCAAGTATACTATTGTTTTATGTAAGAATACAGAAAAACAATTTAGTGTGTAATTTAAGGTCGTGTATTTTCACAGGTGCTTCTTTCAGACAGGCCCTTAGTACCCTAGTACCTCATCCCAGTGGTGCAGGGTTTTGAAAGAATAAAAACTTGATATTGTAAAAAAATCAAACAGTTCTCAAAAAGTGGTGCCACTGGGTTACACTGTAGTGGGTAGCTTAGACAGACTATACAGTGTGACACACACCCGAACAACCTTCCCCAGCACCTGGGACACTCTCCTCTGGGATCATGATAGGACCCTATTTCCTGAGCGACCGCTCATCAGGACTTGAAGCCCAGATAAAAGACATGAGTACTCATTCACTCAGAAAGTCACATGGCATCTCATGAACCAAAACCACGTCTTTAGTGTGTCTTTAATCTGGCTTCAAGTCCTGATGAGTGGTCACTCAGGAAGTAGGGTCCTACACTGATCCCAGATCAGATTGTTTTGACTTTACACTGAGTGACCTCAAGGAGGGAAAGCCCATAAGAGAAAGCTCTTCTGAATCTGCCTAGAAGTGGGGAGAGTTGCCCACTTGTCATCCTAGCACCATGCTTGGGTGCAGATGAAGAGTGCTCTCTGTGGAAAATATCCTGCTTCTGTCCCTGAGACTCAGCTTGCAAATTTTTTGCCTTCATGGCAGAGGCAGCTACAGAGTACCCTTAAAGGGACTGTATGGAGATCTTTCAGCACCATGATGAACCTGCTGCTGTAAACCTATCACTGCTCATATGGTACTCTGTGTCTTCAACATGTCATATAACCAGTTTGAAAGATGATGAATTTGCCTTCTCCAAGATAAAAACCATATGGATTGACAGTTCTCTGTATTAACAGAGATTTGCTCTAATTAGTTAATTCTCACAAAGTTCAATGACTACCAGATGAGCAAAGTAAAAAACACTGTATGTTTTCTTGCTTTAAATTTTTGCGAAAGTCCTTTGTTTTCTAGCCGGATAGTTTTTTAAGATACCTCTTGCTTCCAAAGTCATTCTTGACCTCTGAGCAATGTTCCCTACAGCCAAATCCATGCAATGAGGATCCTCCCATTCATCAAGGTTGTATTGGCTTTCTCCCAGCCCTTTTTTTTCATTTTCTTTTAGTTTTCTGTCCTTGTCTGTTCCATGCTCCCTTTCTGACTTTCATCTGGCATTCCTTCACACTCTTACTTTCCTCAGAGCCCTCCACAGTCCATTACACAGAATCAACCTACACAAGCCCACTTTTTTCTCCCCCAGCACCTCCAACCACAGCCATGTTTTCTGTAGTCTCATTACATTTTCATTTGTTTCTTGGTTGTTCCTCCAGGTTTTCTTCTTCCTTCCGCAAAATCAATTCCACAGCTTCCCCTTCACATCTGTGTTCTGTGATTAAAACCAGTGTACTCTTAGACGGGAGGAAAAATAAACACACAAACACGCACATATACACACACACATTCAGTCACAGGAGAAGCCATAGGAAAGCTAAAAGAAATGGAAGTGCTCCTGTTGGCCAAAATAGTTGCTATAAAAAAAAATTTAATCAACGTACTTTTTAAAACATTAAGGAAATAATAGTAAAAGTAATCATTGCATGTCTTCACACTATGCAACCAGTGAGAAAAAGGAAAAGTTAAACTGGAATGCCTGAAGGTTGTTCAGTGTCCTCAGTATCCAAAGCTCCTACTGGCTTTAATGAAAATTCTTTTTCCTCCCTGTGCAATTAAAGGGATATAATATTGTACCATACATTGCCCTGATTTTAATATTGATATCATGTTTCCCAGTTCAGCAAAGTGCTTGCTCTTATCAGCTTCCAGGAACTCGGGTAGATACTGCAGCTACTTGGTACCCTGCAAAATGGTATTTCAAATAGGCAGAGGAATTAATGAATATTCATAGCCACCACCTACAATTCAGCTTGGATATCATGAGGCAGCTACTTGCTGTGTGGTTTTGTACAATAGAATGTCATCAGTTATAGAACCTCTCGCTCACACAAAGGGCATTTGTTGTAAATGAATTTAAATGTAAATTGTAACAGAGTAAATTGTTTCTCTGCCTGTTACTTTTTCAACTCAGGACTGGAATGCTCAGGAGTTGTAATAAATAAAAAAAAATGGTTTCCCAAGTACTCACAGAGGCATGTTATTAAAATGAAGCATGCATGTATATTCATGAAGAAAATGAGAAAAGCTATTCTTAATCAGAAAAAATGTCTGAGACAATTTTCTGCAAAGAGCTCTTTCCAAAGTACCCATTCACAGATACCTCAACAACTCAACTCCTGAAATCACAGTTTCTACATCTCAGTTTCTGTGTTGGCTGAGTGCAAACCCTTTTCTGTCCTTGAAGATATCGAACTATATTTAAGTTTGGAAAATGACACAGTCAAAACTAGTATGCAGCATTTTTCAAGCTATCAATTCAACCATTTAAAATATTTTCGTGTGTGTACACACAGAGCCTTAAGGGAGCTGTGTTTCACAGAAAGCTGTCATCACAGATATTCACTCACCTGTGCTGTGCTGCTGTGGAACATCTGTTTGCGCTCACACAAGGCATTCCAGACCTTTCTGTAGGGAGCTGCATTGCACTGATGGATGAAAACACTGTGCTTTATTTACAAGGACAGCCTTTCTCCTTCCATGAAAGCAAGTGCCTTTTCTAACATTCTGAAACACACAGCACAGTACAAACTGATACACTCCTTATTAGTCCATTAATAAACATAGTGCTGTGGTGATTGAAGCTTTGCTTCAAGCTGGGCTTTCCTATCCCAAAGCTGCTGAAGATTGGCTCACTTTTTCCCATGAGTCCCAAAATCTGAGTAGATGAACCACCTGTTTTGTGATCAATGCTTACTTGATATTGTTGAAATACACTGACTGTAAATACATATCACAACTGACTACATAGTCTTCCTTTAACACTAAGGATTTCATGCCTTGCTTGTTAGCTTTAGTGTTTGTATAAATTGTATCAATGCAAAAATCCAAACAGAATACGTTCATATCGGTACTAGTTAAGCTGAGTGCATTGTTTCCTTTTGGGAAACATCTCTTCTTTATGAGGGCAGAGAACTACAAAAGTCAAAATATAACTGGGAAAAGTCCTTCCCACAGTGAATGATAAACTCTATTGTAGCCATTATGATGATTTCCATCCTTTCCTCATGTCTTATTAATTATCACTTTCACACTTTTTGATTTGTGAGGTCATATGGGAATTTTCAGTTTAATTTCTGTAGGTAAATTTTAGGTCACATAGGACCATAAAATATACTATGGTCTTACAAGAGGAAGCACAATTTTGCAAGAATATATTTGTGATATGACCAGCCCAAACATAGTCCTAAAGAGTCAGATAGGAGGCAAGAAGAAAATGTATGATATAAGAATTTTGATAAATAGCATTTTAGCAGAATTCTGTTGCCTAGTCATAGATAGCCATCTATCAGCGTTTGCAAGGAAGTCCTGACTGCCTTCTGAAAGATTAGGGAACATATATACAGTTGTCAGGTAGTTGTAGAGATCCAGAAGGTCTCCCCTGAGCCTCCTTTTCTCCAGACTAAGCAATCCCAGCTCCCTCAGTAGCTGTTTATAAGACTTGTGCTCCAAACCCTTCACCAGCTCCATTGCCTTTCTCTGGACTTTCTGCAGCGCCTCAATGTCCTTCCTGTAGTGAGGGCCCCAGAACTGGACACAGGATTCAAGGTGCTGTGCCCAGCACAGGGGGAGAATCGCTTCTCTGGTCCTGCTGTCAACAGGAATTTTGATGCAGGTCAGGATACCATTGTCCTTCTTAGCCACCTGGGCACACACTGGCTCATGCCCGGCCAGCTGTTGACCAGCACTCCCAGGTCCTTTTCCTCGGCGCAGTTTTCCAGCCACTCTTCCCCCAGTCTATAGGACTGCTCGGGGTTGTTGTGACACAAGTGCAGGACCAGGCACTTTGCCTTGCTGAACCACATGGACTCAGCCCATCCAGCCTGTCCAGTCCCCTCTACAGAGCCTTCCTGCTCTTCAGCAGATCAATGCTCCCACCCAACTTGGTGCTATCTCCAAATTGACTTAGGGTACACTTCATCCCTTCATCCTGATCATTGATAATGATATTAAACAAAAACGGCCCCAATGAATATGTTTAAATATGCAAGCTAACATACACAAGTAGTTCCCAACCCACTTTTGTTGTTTTGGAATACCAGGTATTGAAATCACTTGGAAATGGAAATTTATTCCCCTCACTTTCTACTGGAACAGTGAGAAGAGAAAAGAGAAGCTAAGAAGTGTGAGAGAACAGCACATTAATTTGTGTTTATGTTGGAAGAGTAGCACTTAAAAATTTCAGTAGTGTCTTTCTTCCTATGCAGCTGCCCTTTCTAGTCAGAAATCAATATGAACTATCACTCTGAGAAACATGTCTATGCAAAACTTAAAGTTCTACAGAAAGTATGACCTAATTCAGCATTTAGTGATCTCACCCCCTCAAAGAATGTTCTGAATTGTTTTGGCAGCCGGAGAGGTGCCCAGTGTGACTCCCAGGCAGAGTCAGACACTGATCTAAAACAGCAAATGACCCAAAACCTAAGAGATCCATCTTAAAAAACATCTTTCCTTGTCGTATCCCCTAAAAGATAATCTGCAAGGGCAGTTTTATACCTCTTTCTTATAGATATATGATTTTTAGGGCTACTTTTTGCTAATTACACATAAGGAGACTATGATTTTAATTTTTTGCTAAAAAATCATCCCTTAATTTTTTTTTAATATTGTAAAATGTCCCCTGGAATTAAATCCATTCAGAATAAAAAATTGAGCAGTCTTAATGAAACATTTTCTCAATATGCTTTTGATTTTCTCCATTCTCTGAAATTAAGATGTCTTTTTACCACTGACATGGTAAAGAAATGGTATTACTTTCTGACAAGAAGTCCAGGCTGCTTTTCTTTTTTCCTTCATCCTGATTTGGAACAAAATTTTGCACTTTTTAAAGGAAAATGAGCATGGCAGAAACAACAAAACTAGGACTCTCGTTGTGACAATGCAAATTTTGATAGATACTGTTTTGAGAGCAGTGAAATGTAGATATTGTCCAGGCTGCCAAAACACTGGGAATATTTCAGAGTTTCCAAAACAAATATTCTTCCAGACTCCAGCAAAAGAGCTTGATTTCTGTGATATCAAGTAACCCCCACCCCGGCTGGAGAGCTTGTGGAGCAGCCAGTTGGAGAGCCTGGGAGGCCAGCAGCTCACCAGGTGAACAGCTGGGAGATCAGATGTCCTGGAAAGATTGTCATCCTACTCTTCAGGCAGCTAGCTGCCAGGAGAACTGCCCAGGAGGCAGAGTAGTTGGTCTCGCCAACCTATTTCCTTGTGTGCTTTCCATCTACATTAACAAAAACAAATTAAGGGGCTGACAGTAGTTCATCAGAATCTATTTGTATATATGTATATATATGTGTGTATATATATAAATATATATATGCTTTATATGTTCTCTAATTCAAAGGTTTCTCTCTTGCCCTTCCGTTCCATCTGTCCCTAGAACTTAGTGCTTAACAAGGCCATTATTTGAATGTATGAATTTTTGTCAACATTATTACAGCTAAGAGGATGGACAAGCCTCTCTCATGGCTGTCATACCTCATTATTCCTTCGCTCCTTCATTCTTATCCTTCTTTCTTTTCTTTTATCTTCCTTGTCCCTTATTTGTCTCTTACCAATACATTTTCTTTTGCTTAGCTACCTAGCTGTTCCCCTCTTGAAGTGTCCAATCTTGGTTCAAGCCTTTTAAAAACACAAAATTTATTTGGGTGGCAAGTAGGTGAGGTATGGATATTTCTTTTCATATCACTATTAGCCACCAATGGAAGTAAAATAAAGTCAGCTGACAATTCATGTTATTCTTCCCAATTGTTGGCAGAATATTTCATAGCCCCTCACAATTGTCACATTTGTTTGTCATTTAACACCTCGTTTTTACTGTGTGGTTTCTCTAGTTGAAATCTAAAATAAACTTAAAAAGGGGTTTCAGAATTTAATTTGATGTCAGTAGAACTGTGTGGAAATGAAGTGGTCTTATAATTTTCTTATAATTTTAACAGGAAAAATTAGGTAGGACGCACTGTTTCGTAATCATTTTGCCCTTGACACCTTTAAGACTAACTCTTGAATTACAGAATTTGTATGTGAGCCTGAAACCTGGTAGCTATGTCATAGGTAATAAAGAAATTTGGGAAATTAGTCTTCAGGTTCTGATAAGAAAGTAGGTAAAATAATTTATCTCTAGTTACATTGAGAGGAAAGATTTTGCACAAAATCTGGGACCTAATTTTAAAATCAGGAGTAGAAAGTTCAATGTCTGTTGTTTAGATTTCATCCCAGATACAACAGGACATGTTCCTACAGTAACATTTACAATTTTTAAAAATTTAAATGGTTTAAGTGTACAAAACACTCTTTTTCAGACAAACGCATACTCTAATATCTGTATGTCAAACATATTTTTTAATCTCTGCATTTAAGAAAAGTTCCAGAGCCACTTTCTAAAACAGAAAAATAATAAATAACTCAAAAAAGTGTTGTAACATTGTTCCATTTGGACAACCAGAAACTTCATCTGAAAGTGAAGAAATCTGAGGTCGCAATAAATCCAGTTATTCAGCCTTTTTTTTCATCACTGTACCCCTATCTGATTTTTTACCCATTTCTGGGTAACATGTAAGCAATTCCACAGAAAGTTTCTCCACGCTGTCTGCCATCTGTCAACAAACTCAATTCTGACAGGAGTGGCCAGCATCTCAAGGGTGCAAATCAATTTACTGTCAGTGTTGGATGTGTTCCAGTGCATTTCCTCAGCACAGATGAAAGAAATTGTGTCAACTGAGCAGTGTTGCATATGTTTTTATCTGCTGTTGGCTGGGAATTGAGCTAAAACTACTAAATTCACTTCATTTAGAATCTCAAATTTTATCTAGTACATGCATAGCATTCCATGTACAGGAGAAGGAAATCAATAGCATTGGGGAGCAATTATAAAATAAAGAGACCCAGGCAGGTATGGCAAGAACTGATGTAAAATATAACTGTGAGTGGGCTTTGATAGCAAAGAAAAGCACAATGCAAATAATGGCAGATAAATTTCATCCCTCCCACAATTTTGCCAAACTATATATTGCCTTGCAAACCAGAGCTGCCATTGCAAGAACAAGGCATCCTTTCTCTAAAGAACTGTGAATTATTTTCATAAAGCAATTCACTAGTATTCACCCATTACGTTTCTTTTCATAAAATTCAGGATGTATCAAATGCCCCATTTCTAGGTACCTATCTCATTTACACCAGATGAATATAATCATTGATGGCAACAGTTCAGAGCCTATGAATTTGACCTCTATTTTACCTGAGCAATTAGAGATAATAAAGGGCATGCAGAAACTTTCCAAACATAAATTCTTGATGCCTCCTTTGATAAAGAACATTTAATGATCTGGAAGGGTTTGGAGACATGAGCATGTTAATCCTTGTAAATCACACTGCCACAGTTTCAGAAAGCTGTGAATCCTGAAAGTAATCCACATTTAAAAAAAGCAAGGTAGCTCCATCCCTGAAGTGGTAATGTGCAACAGATAAGAGGGGGCCATGTTTGTCACTTTTAAATGTTGGTCTTTCCATATATAATCTAACAATTTTTTCACAATTTGAAATGTACACTGAGCTCGTTTGTTTTTGGCTGCTGCTGTGTTCTGCTCCGGGGTTATTGCAATCTTACTTTTACATTCACACGTTCATAGATTGGCAAAAAAAATTGCAATATTAGTTTATAAGAACCTTACCTTAACTTCTATCAATTTTATTGCTAGCCACAGGTGATGCTTTCCCTGTTTTCATGCAAGATACTCAAAAATATTTGAGAAAAAAAAAAAAGAAATTAATAATTATGATACACCCCTTGCCAAATTCCTGAGTGCTTTTTAGAGAGTTGTTGACCAGAAAATGGTACAGAGAGAGCCCTTTATAAAACAGTGAAACAGCACGTAACCACCAAACTCATGCACCTTGTTTGGAAGAGGTTGCAGTGAGCAAGGAATCTTGAAATCATAGAATGGTGTGGGTTGGAAGGGAGCTTTAGATATCATCTAGTCCAATGCCTCTGTCATGAGCTGGGACATCTTTCACTATAGCAGCTTGCTCAAATCCCCATCCAGCCTGGTCTTGAATACTTCCTGAGATGGGACATGCACAGCTTCTCTGAACAACTTGTTTCAATGTCTAAATCTAACCTCTTCCAGTTTAAAAAGCATTGTCTCTTGTCCTGTCATTGCAGGCCTTGGTAAAGTCTTTTTTTTTTTTCTTATAAGCTCCTTTTTCATATTGAAAGACAATAAAGTCTCCCAGGAGCCTTCTCTTCTCCATGCTGAGCAACTTCAGCTTGCTCAGCCTGTCTTTGTAAGAGAGATCAGCCCTCTGGTCATCTTTCTGGCCTACTCTGGACTTGCTCTACAGGTCGATGTCTTTTTTTGTGCTGTGCCCCAGAGCTGGACACAGCACTTTAGGTAGGGTCTCATGAGAATGAAGTAGAGGGAGACAATCACCTCCCTTGACCTGCTGGCCACACTCTTTTTTTGTATAACTCAGGATGTGATTGGCTTTACACAGGGATCCCCAAAAATGTTTTGCATGGATCCATGAGAGCTTTTATGAGTTACTGCGCTTATATACCCACCAAAACTCTGCCTTAATAATTCCACTCCTTCTCTAAGATAATTTATTATATCCCCATTGAGTTCACCTCTATCTGTATTGTTGAACTGAAAATTTCCCAGGAGTTTCTTTAATGACATATCTAATGCTTGCCACAAATTTCATTCTTATTCTCTCTCCAGTGGTAGAAAATGTAGTGGAATACTTTGCTTTCCAAATATTTTTGTTGGGTTTTTCTACTGTTCATGTAAATAGCTGCATTTCTTTTCAAGAAGGTGGCAAACTTTGTGCTGCAAATATAAACTGTTGTAATTTGTAATGCCTTTTCCTGCAGTCATTGCAGAAACAACCTATTGGTCCAGAATATTGTGCAGAATAACACATATGCATATGTCATATACACGTGTATGCATATGTCATATTTTTTCTTTGATCCCAACGTGTTAAAGGACAAATGCAATAACACTGTCTGGAGGTGTGAGATCATCCTCTAGTCGCTTTATCTCATGAATATCTAAAGAAATTGTTTGAGATCCTAGCCAAGGCTGGAGAATTCACTGCTGCAAAAGATGAGAGTAACCACAATCTGAACCACTTTTCACTCACAAAATTCTCATCTTCGATTCATTTTTACTCAGTGAAGTTTTCAGAAACATACAAAATGGTTCAGCTGATTCGTCTTCAAGTAGAGAGGAAAGTAAGAGTGGAAAGTTGTTATTTCTATTTTTTAATATTTGGCTATTATAGTTAATAGTTGCCTAGGAAAATAACTAACTAACTAACAGATTAGATACGAATATATGAAAGAAACACTTCACATAGCACGCTGCCAGTTTATGAAATTAAATACCTCTGGGTATAATGTACTCAAATATTGTATAGAAGAATAAAAGGGAACCAGATAATAATGACTCAGAATATATCTGTTAGGATAATTGAATCCTGTACCTCTGGATGCATACTGATCACTTCACCGGAGACATTACTTTATTTTTATAAAGCATAATATATTACAGAATTTTCTGTGTGGACTTGGGGCGTTTTTCATATACCTTTTAAATATTATGACTGGAGGAGAACTAGATGCATTAATGCAAAATACAAAAAAGTAACATAAAATATAGGTGACATTCAAAACAAAGTTTACCAGAATTTAAAAGAGGATATCCCAGAAAATTGGTGGATTCTTCATTGGTTCTTTCCTGATCACCCAGTGTAAGGTACATCATAAAATTCCAAGAAAATAATTCGGAGTAAAAATAAACACAGGCACAGTAATGATTATAATTTGTATCTGTTTTCAGAGTACTATCTTCTCAGCAAAAGGAAAGGTGAATTGTATCTCCAAGTATCATGACTGTGGATAAAACAACATTAAAGTGAGCTCTATTTATGTGCTCTGGAGTGAAAAAAACTTTAGGATTATCACTGTCTGCTAAGAAATGAGCATGACCAAATGGTGAAACAAGAGACTTTTGCAATGAAGCAAGTTAGATAAAAAGGAATGTCTTGCCGTGTAAAACTACATTTTCATTTGTGCCTAATTATGGAATAACAACAGGTGTGATTCCATCACCTGCATTAGTAGCAAGGGCTTTGGTCATACCTGAAAAGATATATAGCTGGGACACACCAATAGACTCACAATTTATGTTCCCTGCTCCATGCGATCAAAGTGAGGGGAAAATTTTATAAACATTTCAGACATCATCTTTAAGTAATGTGGATATATTTCTCCACCATTCGTAGTGGGAAATAGTTGAAGACCCCCACTTTCTTGTGTGAAGAAACTCTAATTTCTAGTTAATGAATGTGCCTTTTTCTCTCTAATGTCATGCTTTTAATATTATGTGTGTGTGTGTGTGTGTGCGTGTCTCTAAAAAATGTATATTTAACTTAAGATACATTTAATCTCTGCAGGTTTCTTTTCAATATATTTATAAAAAACAGTAATATCTTCAAACACACTTTAATCGTTATTTTAAAGTCTAGAATACTCATTTATGCAGAAGCCAGTCAGTTCCTTTTACATTCCACCATATTTTGCAAGCAGAACCATTTGCTGCTGTTAGTAATACAAAAAGATTTATAGCACTGGAGTCTCAATGTCCAGTTTCTTCCTGTGCATTTTTGAAGTTCTTGTGCTGCTCTGAAGCATCAGACAAGCTGCCATTCTCCAGAACATGAAACTTAAAGTTGCTAACAGCCCCAAAGTTTTTCCAGACTCATTGGAACATTTTCCTCTTATCACTACTGTTCAGGTGCAGAGCTGATAGGAACTTGTAGGAACTTGCAAGCTAAGCAAGGTTACTTTTAGCTTCATTATCTTCATGCCTCCTTAAAAAGGGGGAATGTAAAGTTATTCAACATCGAAAGCATTGTATTGTCATGGTCTATAAATGTGTTTGCTGGCTGCATATTGTACTTTCTTTACCTGACCTTGCTCATTCAAAGATGCACTTGTTATAGTATGTCAGTCACTAATGAGGCCTAAGTAATTGAGCCTGATTGAACTGGCAAGATGCTGCCTAATTATAATGATAAATGGAATTGGCTGATCAGCTATGGAGGGTGAATGGCGTGGAGAACATTAAAACAAGGTCACTCTGTGAAGGAGAACCACTTTTTTCATTTTTTTCTTTTTCATTTTTTTCTTTTTAAATTATTCTCCCCCTTTCCTATGGCCCTCTGAATTCAGACTCTTCATCTCTTCATCCTACTACATAGTCAGGCACTCAATATTTAACTGTACTGGGACTGTATAGGACAACAGCACTGTTGACCAGTCTAGCAGTGATCACCTCCTTTGCCTAGCTATACTTGAAAATGCATATGGAAAATACTTAAAAGTATATGAGGGAAGAGTTAACAGGTTTTAGATATTCATAGTTACTGGATAATATCATCCATACTCATTGCCCCAGAGAGGAAAACTTATTGTTTTTAGATCAGATGAATGAGTTCTAATTTATTTTTAAAGAAATCTTTCATTAATGCCACCAGCTTTTTATGTTCTTGAACTCATTTCAAATCTGTGACCAGAATGAAACTCTCAAGGATCTCTCAGGAAAAGTGACATTTTGTGAAGTGAGGTATTGCCATTTTATCTCAGAAAGAACCTGAAATGTTCTCATAAGGAGAAGTCAGAATTTTTTGGGGGTATTTGAGCAAATGTTGTACTTTGTGTTCCACAAGCTGATGGATACTGAGGGGACCTCTTTCTGAATATAAGGAGGATAAGGAGATAGCTGGAAAGAGCTGGCATAACTTTACCAAGGACAGGTTTTGCATTACCAATCCAATTGCCTTTTGTGATTAGAATAATCTCTCTGTGGACCAGGGGAGATCAGTGGATTTTGTACATTGAGTCTAGGAAGGCCTTTGAAAGTGTATCCATAATTTCTTGGTAGCCATGTGATGAGATATGGAACAGAGAACAGTAAGGTGGGTGGACAATGGGATGGACTGGCAGGCTAAAAATGTTGCAAACAGGGGCAGAAAATACAACTGCTTTCTAGTTACTAATGTTGTTTTTCAGGCATGAACAGTGGGACCAGTACTCTTTGCTTCATCCCTTTTTCTGACCTTGTTTCCCCAGAATGACCTCAGACCTAATTAGCAGCTTGGTTTCAAGTCATGTATTTGGCCACGTCTCCTGGATGTACCCTGGAGTTGATTCATTACTTTATTGCAAGCTGATAATAAACTCTGTTAGCAGCAACTTGATCTGTTTACTATGTTCAGACCCTGTGAGGTGATGACGACTGGTGAGGGTACAGACTGAGCTAGAGTCACCCTTGGCTTCCAGATTGTCCTCCCTCATACACAAGACCTGCTCCAGCTGCCTTCTGACATACAGAAGTCTAGCAGTGACTTTTAGTAAGAGAGCAGAAAAGATTATGAGTCCTCCCCAGAATGTGTATTTGCACAAGGGCTAGAACAACAGCCCCTCTAAAGGTACACCTCCACCTTCACTTGGATGCCTCTCTGTTACTCCAGAAATGTCATTGGACATACATATACACAACTATCTGAAAAAAAAATCACTTGCAAAAATCAGCCTTTCTACATAAGTAGTAGATGGAAGGGTTGTATGATCCTTTTCCCCCCATCTCTTTCCAATGTAATTTAGAGACTGAGCAACTAGCTCATGTGTGTTTCTAGCAGAAGTTGAGAAAAGATGGAGAAATTGCTGAAATATTCCCATCATAGTTTTGTGTGACAAGTAAACTCAAGGAACAGGGCAGAAAGTTATGTCGGATGGTAGGAGGCTGCTTAAATGAAGATCATTGAAGCTAAGGTTCAAAAATCTCAAGATTTAATGAACCTCCATTGGTAGGTTTATTTTATAATTGCAGATGACATTTAGAAGAACAGGACTAATTAGAATTGGTTATAAATGTGTTTAGGCTTAATTGAAAGTAAGATTTTCCCATGTTAAATTCAAGATGACTGTGTTTTAATTTATAGTGTTTTACTTTAAGTAGATGTGATGTAGAACTAAAATCTGGTATATATATGACTTCTGTGTGTTAGCCTTCATGGTTTTTTTCCCATTAAATGTTAAAATAAATTCTAAACAATCAACTTACTTTTGGTCTTGAGGCAATTGAAATTAATTTGTGAATATTTTATTTTGGAACTGGTTTTAGTATAAATAATAAAGAAAAGAAATAAAATGGCAAAATTCCCTAGACATCACATAGCTTTTTGCGTGGCTGTGTTTGTTAGTCTAATGTTTGTCATCCACTACACCTACCATATATATATAAGCTCTAAATTTTTTAAATTATTATGCATATAAATATGAATAATATTAATAGATACATTCTATTATTAATTAAATTTCTAATTATTATTCATAAGTTTTGGGATTTTTCATTAGTATTATGGACTTTTGATTTACATAGTAATGTTATTATGTTTCATAATTAGACAGCACATAAACACTGTTCATAACTAATGATAAGAATGGTTCACTACCTCCTTATTGCTGAATTTCAGGGTGATTAACAATGTGCTGCTTTTACAATCTGGGAGTCGTGAACACAGCCAATAAGTTTATGGGTGTAACTGAGTTTTGTTTGCTAAGTTTCAAAAGGTTTGAAGACCTGATCTAAATACTATTGCAATGTTTGCTGGAAAGCAAAGCTTATTCTTCTGGACCTGTATCTTGTTTGTATGTTCTGACTAGAGCAAATGGGGAAAAGAGAGACAGGCTGGACATTTATGCAGAAGATAAACAAGATTTGTCTGATTAGTTTGCTAGGATATGAGTACCATACTTCATACCATACTACAATGAAAGATAACAGGTCAGTAATGAATATCGAGTAATGTCATTTAACAGCTGGGATGTAAATGTATGGGAAGTAAAAAATTCATAGTTGCTTGGGAGTAGAACAGTCTGTCATTGAAGTTTCCAAGAATAAATCAACATAATGTGGCTGATTTAAGAATTCACTTTTTAAGCATGTAAGACTCTTATGTACATAATTATCTGATCAAGCAGCCAACCATCTGATCATGGCTGTCCATGAAAAGGAGAATACGTGTGTATTACTTTTTTCATAAGATATCAAAGAGAAAATCTGGGTCAGCTATCATTCCTTGTCCACATACATCATTAGAATGTTAAACAGACTTGGACATAAAGGAAGACTTAAGCTCTTCAGGTGTAAGACACGTAAATTGAAGTCCCTGCATGGAAGTAACTGTGCATGGAGTAGACATCTAAGACTGGATTATAATCACAAAAGGATTTGCCAATACATTCAAAGCTTGTATTCGGACAAGTGGCTCCTAATGCTCCACTCATACTAATTAATTAAACTTGCCTAGACAGATTCTAGGCACTGAGGTCACCTGGACTGACTGTCGTGTTCATGCCAGTTAAGTGTCCTGTGTTTTAAACAACAAATTGTCGACTGTAATGGTACCTGTACCATTTTAATAGATAGCCCATCCTGTGAACTGTCAAGGTTAAGTCAAATTAATGGCAGGAAATGTTCAAAGTGTCTGCTGTTAGAGACATTTGCTCTCCATTGGCAGGAGCATATCCAAATTTGGCTGAATTTATTGTGTTACAACTGAATTGCCCTATAGAGTCCTTCAGCCTTTGCATGTTAGAGTTCCATTGACTTTAACAGAAGTCTAGGAACTGAGACGACATGCAGATGCCAACCTAGGTATTGGAAATTTTTGGCTTGTTTGTGAGAATAAAAATTTAAAATTTAATTGAAGTTATTTATTAATGCGTTCCAGAAAGATTGTATTATATCACTCATATATGTGTGGTTTTACCTCTTACAGTAATTTTAACTTTGGTAAATTTGTCCTCCTTAGGAACCTGGACTGTGTCAAAGAGCAATAAATTTGGGCAACTCATTAGACAAAATATTGAAGTAAATTAATGAAGGGAGAAAAAAGGCTATTGGGATAAAAAAATGTACATGTATAAATACACAGCACATATATGTTTTGAGGTAGGGTTTTAACTTTGCAATAAGAACTGTAGAAAAAAGCCGAGTAAAAAGAGACATTTTCATTCCTGATTTTCAGCAAAAGAAGACTGAAATAAAGGTTAGTTAGAAACTGAAAGAAACTCAAAGAAACTTCAGTCCAGGAACTGATAAGAGTATGGCTAGATTGCTGGGTCTCTGTAGAACCTATCAGAGTTAATAGAGCTCCATGTTGCCAAGACAATCTAGCTGAAAATGATCAGTTTCTGGGTTATGGATAGAAAGAGGACTATTATACATTATTTCAAGGGTGTGATGACTACGTGGTGAGGGAGAAGTAACACTGATTGAGAGAAATCATTCTGAAAAAACACAGAAAAGACCAACTCCCTCAAAATAAATTGATATTAATCAATAACAGGCATCCAGCAAGTTAAAAATTATGCACCTTAGAAGATACAGATGTTTCCTGTAGAAAAGGAAAAACAGCTGAGGCAGAAAAAACCTAATAGTAAAATAATACTTGTTAGGATTTTAAATTAATCCTATGGAATTTTTTCTATCACTTTGAGAAAATTCAGTGAGAAAATGTTATAGGTTGTTATCCATCACTTCTTTCAACATTATTAGCAGCTTCCAAGGACCTTTGAAGAAAACTGCATGTAATGAAGTTAATAATACATATATTTTATCAGTAAAGGTTACATCTGTCTAGCATTTTAATTTTTCCACCTCTTAATAATGTGGTGGTTAGAATTACAATAAAAAATCATTAGATCAGGTATGACTCATCCATTACAGCCTGGAGAAAAGTCAATATTGACACTCCCAATGATCTCATATGCACCTTTCATATATAATTTGTTGATGCTATTATGTATCTGTGATCCATGCTTCCCAGGGAGGAACATCCTCTAAGGTTAAGTTCAATAATCTTCACAAGAAAAGATGATTAGAGGACCTGAATATCCTTAATAAATTTTAGATTAACAGACAAGATGACATTTAAGCACAAGATGTGAGCAATGATTAAAAGAACATTATGAAGAAGGGAACATGCTGTGGTTTCATGATTGTGTCATCTTTTCAACACTTTAGGCTTATATAATGATCCTTGCATACTTGCTTCAGCTACTCTGGGCAAAAGAATCCAAAAGTGACAAAAATTTCGTTATACCAAAGTTAATGGTTTCAATTCTTCACCTACTTTACTAACCTTGGACTAACATTTTTGCAAAACAAGTATAAAACTGAGTGTTTTGCAGCAAGTTCTGCATGCAGTGCTCTGCTCTGACCTTATCCTCTCCTTGTTTGTGGCAACATAATGTATATGACACAGGGAAGTTCAAAATCCTGAGGGAAGTGAGGAAGGCAAGAAGCAGAGTTCAGACCCCGAACTTTACTAGAACAGACTGACTTATTCAGAAGTGGTAGAAAGGATCCTGGGAGATGCAGCTCTGAAGGGCAGAAGAGTTTAAGAGATCTTTGAGAACAACCTCCTCCAAGCACAGGAATGATGTGTTCTGGAAAACAAGCAGACTAACCATGAATAAACAGGCATACTCATGATTAACCAAAACAAAAAACCCCAAACCAAACAAAAAAAATATATACAGCAAGTAGAAGCAAGGATGGGGTACGATGTAGGAATACTTAAACATTGCCTGGTCATGAAGGAATGCCGATGGAAAAGTAAAAGCTTGAGTAAAGTTGAAATTGGTGAGGGATGTCCAGGGTAAAAAGAAGAGCTTTTGTGACTGTGCTGACAGTTAATAAACCATCAATGAAAAAGCTGACCCACTGCTGAAGGAGGTGAGCGATGTAGCGACAGTGAATACAAGATGAGGATGAGGTACTCAATGCCTTCATTGATTTTCACCAACAAGGTCTCCTGGGCCTCTGTCTTTGGAGGCAAGGTTGCAGAAGGAGAGAACCAACTGGCAGCATGTGAGAGTTGGAGTCAGGGATTTTTTGAGAGAGTTTGCTTCACACTAATTCATGGGAGTAAGTGTGTTGCACACAAGCGTACTGGGAGAGCAGCAGTAGGAGACAAACACTTTAACCATCTTCGAGCAGTTTGAGGAAAATTGAAATAACTATGAGCTTGTCAGCCTCACTTCAATTGCTGTGAAAATCACAGAGCAACTCTTCTTGGAAGCAATTTTGGCTTTCATGAAGAAACTGACTTGAAAAACTGACCTGGACTGACATATAGCAGGCTGAGCCTTACAGTTACTTTGCGGGATAAAAATACTGGATTAGAGAGGAAGCGGAATGTTGACTTTCCCTTAGTCACAGATAGGAAAAGTATTTTGAGTTTAGTGAGGTTTTCAACATAGTCTCCTCTAACATCCTTGTCAACAGATTTGGACATGATAACACAAATGCATTTATTAGAAAATGAGTGGAAAATGTTCAGGATTGTGTGACTCAGGGGGTAGTAGTTAATAGTTTGCAATCTCCCTGGCAGCAAGTTACAAGTGTAATTCCTCAGAATTCTTTCCTGGGACCTGCTAATCTTATTTAACATCTTTACCGGTGACCTGGAGGAGGCAAAGAAATGCAAACTTTTGTCGGGTTAGAAGACCAATAATGAAAGACCAATCTGTATTTTTAAAGGCAGGTCTGCTATTCAGAGGCTTAGACAGGCTGAAGGCTAGGGCTAACAGGAACCTTACTAAATTCATCAGTCTTCCACCCGGAATGGACCAACCTCTACAAGAGCACAGTGTGGCTAAATTACTCTCAGTGACTCACTGGGTAAGTATCTCTGAGAAAAGGACTTGGAAGTCCTAGTGAACTGCCATTGATTAAATAGATTCACATGAAAGTCATAGCAGGTGCTAAGACAGTGACTCCTGGCAGTGAAAACTAGCATTGGTTTCCTCACAGTTAAACTGAAATAAACTCTTTCAATATTGCATGTAAATAATGTATATAATTAGAAATACTTCTAGAAAGCAGATAAAAAGAAGTGTTGTGGTCTAGAAACGGACATTAAGCCCCCCTGAAATTGAAAAAAAAAAGGCTTTTAATCCCCACTTCAAAAAAAATATGAGGAAAAATATATATCTGTCTCTTCATAATTCCATGAAATGGTCATGTCTTTGCTTCGTGCTCACTAGAGATGTGCAAAGTGTTTTGGTTCAGATATTGTGCAGGTATACTTCTGATTCCTATTTCCCTGAGTTAAGGTCACCCTTGCAATAATTACGGATTTTCTGTTTGGTGAGATTTATAGACTGAACACATTGGTTTGATTCTCTGATTCATCCCCTTTTACTGGCCTCCTTCTCTTATCCTTACATCATCCTTTATATCTACACCCATTTTTACAGAACATATTAACTGCCTGCAACCTTAGGCCAGTGATCTCATTTTTTATGAGTGTTTGTACACCTTGCAAAAAACCCCAAACACCCAGAAGTTCACGATGTAACCTTTTAGATGGCCCAGCATGGTCCAAGTCAGCACGATCCACATAAAGGTATGAATGCCTTGCATCGTTAAGAAACAGAAGCAGCTTTATGTCTCAGGTCTCCAGGTCATTAGGTGTCAAAGCCCCTTGTCAGCTTGGGCTTCTGAGGAGGGCATATTCTTACTATCAGAGAGGGAGAGTAATTCCAGATTTCATGCTCATATATCAAATATAATTGTGAGCAAACTTGCAGTAAGTACCCTTTCTTCTCTCCAGCTGCAGATTCTATAGCCTGGATTCTTCTCCCTCCACACTTCTTAAATCTTTTTTCTCAGAGGCCCTACCACTGTCACTTCTGGGCTTGGCCTTGTCCTGCAGTGGGTCCACGTTGGAGCTGGTTGGAATTAGCTCTGTTGGACACGGGCGAAGCTTCTCCAGCTCCTCACAGAAGCCAGCCCTGTAGCTCCCCTGCTACAAAAGCTTGCTGTGCAAACCCAAGGCAGAGGGAACTCTGCTTCCTTGTATGTTTGCAGCAGAGACAAGTTCTTATAGAGGTTATTTGCCCTGAAGGGTTTAAAACAGAATTTGGCCATATAAAGGATAAAAGAGTAGAGGAGAGGAGAGGAAGCGAAGAGAAGGAAAGCAAAGAGAGATCAACATCAACATCCTCAGGAAGTGAACAGCTGCTTCTGATCAGATTTGCAGGAGGAATATGCTTGCTTATAAAATGCAGTCATATTGAATAGGTTAGTCATGCATACTCACTGCAGAAACAGGACTTTGCTTTGGCATTTTTGTCATTACGTGCTCAAAATTATACCTTGTAGTTAAGGAGAAGCTGTTGCTTCAGACACAGCCAGTTTGTTTATGGTTGCATCTAATTTCCTACAGAACTTTACTCTGATATAAAAACAAAATATTGGACATAAAACGTCAAGATAAAAATATGCTAATAGGTTTACTGTTGAATAGTTAGGGAAAACATTAGGGGTAAGAATGATAGAATTCCATTCATAGTGTGAGAAAATACAGAAAGGTTGTTTTTTCTTAAAGAGAAATTTTATTCTTGGCACAACTTTTGCAAATTTTAGTATATAAGTTGCTGCTTATGGATCTGCTCAGACCATGGTTCAGTAATATAGTAAATGGCAAATATTAATGTAAGTCTCTCAGCGTGGGTTCAGAAATGCTGCATTCTGTTGCAGAGTGAGACAAGCTTGCATTACTTTTTCAGCTTTCTTCAAAAAATATTTGTGGATTTTCTGACAAGTTACAGGTGATGCAAAGTATGTATAAAATCAGGGAGACAAAACACTCTGAGGGAATAGTCCACATTATGTATTGTGGCTATGAGATATGATTGTGCGCCTATGCCTGATGTAGATCAGGCTAGTACTGCCTGGTAATGTGACAGTACAATGACAGTACGAAAGTCTGGTATTGGTGACTGTGGAACAGCACAGCATCATGTATGAGAAGTACATGGCTCCTCACAGTCATCTGTGGAAAGCAATTGCAACAGAGATGAATATGCTTCCCTACAAAAATCCACAGCTGAATTAATTCAGAAGTTTCATAGCTGAAATTGTGTACAAGGATTGCACTACAGAAGAACCTTTAGTTGGAAAGATGTGGAACTTGGTCTCACATGGCACACTGAAAGAAATTTTGAACATGCTGAGAAAGCCAATACCCTGTGTATTTAGGAATCCAGAAAAAAAACTTTGAGAGGTTAGGCAGTTTGCCTTACACTAATTTGCCAATGTCTTTTTTCTTAACATAAGTACTTCAAGGTACAAGTATTACCCCATGAACATTTGTTTTTTGACATATTAAGGCTGTGAACGTCTTGCCAAGACATTGCAATGAATAGTCATGAGCAGTGCTCTACATCTAGCCTCAGACAGAAAGGGCATGTTAGGCATGTGGAACGAGTACTAAGAATCCTTGAAAGAGGGAACTGCTTTAATTTACAGTGGAAGCAAGTATAAGTACAATCCATGGCATGACATGCACAGCTTTACTTATTCAGGCCAGTGCTAGAGGAAGAGGAAACACACATCCTCTCTGTGTGAAACCGATAGAGCTTGCACTGCCTGATCAGTTTGGCTTATTTTCTACATCAATACTTACAGATTCTACTCTTAGTTTTTCTGGATACAATTTTCCTATTGATGTCAATGGGAGCATCTGTGTAAATGTTGGTGTACACGTTTTGGTACGTTACTGAACAGTCTGACACAGCTAAATTAATTTTTTCAGGTGGTACAAGATGAAGGGTTAAAGGCTTTTGTATAGAACTGCACCAAGAAGTGTTTTTGTAACAACTAACACCAGATCTTCACTAAAATGAAGATTTTCCTTTTAGTACAAAATGAAAAAATGGCAAGGAGTTAGTAAGTCATCTGAGTAAAATAGGAATACTGGAAATTAGAGCGAGTTTTGCTCTATCTCTCATCTTTTTGCTTTTTTAAACTACTTTCCTGTCATCTGAAAAGGCACACAGAGAGAAGGAAAAGAAAAAATAAAAAAAGAAAAGAAGCCCCAAAGCTTTAATAAAGCGTTACATTTGACAGAGCAGACAGACAACTAGTGAAAAGAGGAGACATCTTTGGCAAAGTGACAGTGAGAGCTTTCAGAGATGCTTGCTGTGTTGATGCTGGAGAAATGCTTTATGTGTGCAATAATCTACAGCCACAGCCTTGAAGGTTTATTTCTCCATCACCTTTCCCCTTCCTGACACCTTAGTTCTCAGCTTACCTGAACACTAGCAGAATGAGCTGGAAGGCTCTCAGCTATTTTTCATACAATTTAGTGATTGGATAGACAAATAAAGAATGGGGATTTTTCTATTCTTGTTCTGTATTTTCCTCCTCTATGTGGCTTGTATTTGGTTGGTTGGGTTTTACTCGTTTCAAGGAAAAAGCTGTTTTACACCTTCAGAGTGCTGTTACCACCAGTGAGCATCGGCAGTAATGGACTTCATGTATAATTCATGCAATCAAAACTTTGCAACTGTGCAAAATTGTGTACCCCACATCCTGTGCCTTCAAATAGGCTTCCATAAACTGTCAGAAGTTACAGCAGTGGGGCTCACTCAGTGGCCATAAGCTGAAACATTAATGAAGCTGCCTGAACAGCGCCACAGAGAGCCATTTAATCAGCCTCTGTTTTTAATTTTGTTTGGCTGACAGGTGGCCAAAAGTACTGAAACACTGAAAGGAAAAAAGAAAACCTGATTCAGTTATCACTAAACAGAATGGGAAACACATAAAGAGATCTTTATCAAGGCTTCACTTTTGATGGTCAAAATTAAAGATTACTTTGAAAACGCCTAGGCATTTGTGGTATTAAATATTGAAAATACGTTATCCAGCTTAATAATTATGGAATTAGATATGAATTACTGAAGTAAATTCTTTCGAGGCATTGGGACCAGGGAGGTGTGTTATCTCAAATTTACATACACCTTAGATTTTTTAAATAAGATTTAAAAATAGTATCAACTTCCCGACTCCCCAGATTATACTTGAGCTCCTTTTCTTTCTTCCTTTCCCCACTTAGTTGATTTGATCTAAACAATGGTTGCCTGAATTTAGGCAGGACTTTGTTGCCCCAAGAGACAAGAGGAGAAAGAGAGATTTGTTGAATCTAAATCCATTCCATTTTATTAAATACACCAACTGAAAATCTAGCTTCTAAAGTCATTGAATGCTAATTCTTACCACTGAGCCCAGTGTCTGTGGGGCCTCACCCGTGAGTTGAGCTCAAGCACAGTAAAAATCCATAGAGAATGATTTTATTTTTCTGTCCACAGCTGGAAATGGATAGCTTACATCCATAAGCATAACTAAGCATAACTTTGGTTTCTTGGACGTTCTTTACCACCTGATGACAAATATGTAGGCTATCCATACACATCTGTAATCTCTGCTTCTACCTTACAAAAATCCTGATACTGATATTACCCAGAGGTATGAGTTTCTGTAAAACCATGACCAATTTTATCATCCTGAGGTGTGTCATTCAGTGTTGCTGAGTGGCCACTGGGTTAAAGACTTAGATAAAGGATGAATTCTCCCTCTGTCAGGTCCGCCCTTATTTGCTCAAACCTGTAAAATCTCCAGCTTTTCAATCTTTGAGTTTCCATAGTTCCTTCTTTGCCTGAATCATCCATGGTACTAAAAGAAGAATCTGCAGTTCATCTTATTGGGAATTTTGATTTCTCCGAAGATACTTTGCATGAGATATTCAATATAAACTAAAAATGACAAATATTGGACATTTAGATTACATTTTAATCTGGAGTGTGTTACACTAACTACCCTGGAAAAATAAAAAAGAAGTTTGGAATCTACTTAGCCGTGAACAGCATGCACAAAAACTTTTAGTAGTTTATCTTCATCAAAACTTCATGGCAACAGTTTCCTCTGTACCTCTGAACATGTTCCCAAACCTTTGTGGTGTCCCATGTCTTCCTCAACATTCACCTCTTAACAGATGGATGGTTAGTTTTCTTAACCTTATGAATAGACCTTCAGCCAGTGTGGAGTGGAAATAGAAAAACAAAGTAGCAATAGCATATAGGATGGTAATACGTTTGGCATCTGAAAAAATCCCCATAAAATTCTACTTAGAGGAAAATGAAAATATAGAAGTACATTCCTATCCATGGCTGCTGTTTATCCTTTCAGAAGATGCCTGAATATTACAAAATCCCGTTGCAAATCTAATGCAGAACTGGCAGATGTTACACTTTCAATCCCACATCTGAAGCTCTTATCATGGGTGACAACTTTTAATTACTCTTTATCCTTCCTCATTGCCATGAGTAAAGTCAGTGAGGCTTTGTCTGGTCTCTGATTTCATTCATGCACTGGGTTATTCATTCTTCTAATGTTGCTGCATCTGATTCAAGGAACTTATGAAACATAGATTCACCTTTATTTCTAGTATGTTTTAGCTAGTGAACATGGCTAACAACCTTCTATATACTATGAACAGAGTCAATCCTGGCAATATTAAGGTGCATAGATCAGCTGAGGACAAGCAGACTGAACCAAGATATCATTGAGAAGGGTATAAACAGAAATAACTCAGGAATAATGCTTTAACTTCTGCTAGTAACAACTGGAACAATGAGAAAACATGTAATGTGCAAAACAAACCTCTCAACATTTATAAATATCATTGTTCACCTATTCCTAAAGAAATCAGTGTGCCTCTTCTACAGACCTTGCTTTCAAACATAGTGCTCCAGAGTCATGAAAATTTTGAGCTCTACATAAATTGCTCTTCCACTTTTTTAATAGACTGCCTCATTAATTACATAAGACAGCAAACAACAGTTTTGTGTGAGCTGATAATTAGATAGTGTTCATCTTGGTGCATATGCTTCATGGAAGAAATTCTGTCAGACACTGCCCACTTTTCTCCTTTCTCCCAGCTTATTAGGTCCTGACTGTACATGAAATAGATTAAAGAAAATTTTCACAATTGCAATTACAGTCAGAATGCAGCAAACATACAAAAATTTTTTGGCAGAAATAACTTTCAGTTTTCACTCCTTTTCTTTGACATTTTCGTCTTCAGCTTTGTCTTGTCAAATAAAGTTACTGTATGACAAAGGCTGTGCCTGCAGTGATAGAGCTAGGAGAATTTCCAGGAAATATCAGCACCAGAACCAGAAGTATGCTGACAACCCTGCACCTTGACGCCGTGTGATGAGTGTTTAAGAGAAGAAAGGAGCTGCAAAGAACCCTGTGTTCCTTCCCCATACAGTTTTGTTTCAGGCTGTCACTTGACTGAAATGAGATTGGAGACAAGATGAAAAAGCTTGAAGACATCTAGAACAGGATAGGAAATGCAACATTCTGTTCAGAAATGTCCTATAAGAACAGTCTCGATTTCATAAATTGAATCCATAAATTTTGGTGTGAAGGAATAGTAGAAAATGGCTACCTGAAATCTATCTAACTAAAGAACACAGTCTAACTGCAAACTGTTGAAATCATGTATCTTCTCTACCAAGGAAACTACAAAATTACTGCCTGTATGGCAATACAAAAACCAACCAGTGTCTGAATATCCAAGAGGGGGCAGCAGTAGCCATATGTACTGTCTGTGTCTTACTGTGAAGTTGGCCAGACAGATTGAAGCGCTGCAAGGGCTTCATGATAGACTGAAAGGCCATAAAGAACTGCGAGCTGTGGAGGCTGCACCAGCTCTTTCTAAGCCTCGTACTGGATGAGGAGGGCACCCTAAGATGAACACCCTCTACCTCAGTAAAGCATTCAGTTTAATTACAAAGCCCTGGCAGCTGTAAGACAGAACTGTGATTGCCAAACAGCACTACTGAGAAACAGAATCTGGTCCAGATTCTTTACGACTTCTTAACATTTTTGTGCTGTGTGCCTTTCTAATTTTTACCACAGTAATTTAAAAAACTGGTGTTGGAAGAAATTAAAAAATCCTCAACCATATCCTTCTGCTCATTAATTTTATGACACATGGGCAATTTTAGAATTAATCTAAACTTTTTTAGGCAAAATATTAGAGAATTACAGTGTGTGAAACAAAATTTTACTTTCGCTCATCATTTCCATCTTGGCAGTGTAAGAGTTGTACAAAAGGATTTTCTTGAATGAGTCCTCCTGACATGTGAGCAATGAGTGTTTATCTTCATCACCAACAAGTAGACCCTCCTGCAATTCTGAATAAATCAAGGGACTTGTTGTGCCTGCAGGGCTAAATATGTTTGCCTTTCTTGGTTTTGTAATACAACTAATTTCTATTTCAGATATTATGTTATTAAAGTGCATTTTCTCTGTAACTCCATTCAGAACCCATTTCTGACCTCAGTTAAAATGAGCTTACATGTTTTACATGCCTTTATATTTTGTACTTCAATTTACAATCTTTTAAGTACTGGACACAGCTCTGTTGGTACTGCAGGGAGAATGTTCTCATTCACTGATTTTTCTAACCTACGACTTCCTGCATTGCTGATATATAATTTCTTGCTCTGTAAATTGCCTTTTGTCTACTCAATATATAAAAAGGCATAAAATGAAACCAAACCCTGACTCAAAAAACTGTGTCATACTTGCGTATGCATGCACAGTCACTGATTTTACAAGACACACATAGTGCCTGCATATCTAAAAGCAGACCTGGCTTCTGTAGTTCTTAGAAATAAGAAATGATTTTTCATTTCCAAGACTGTGCTTTCACTTGTCTTTTATCTGTAAACTGGGAAAGTATTTTCTATCACACCATAAGAATTAGGTCTGCAGAGTCAAAAATACATTCCTGAATCCCAACCAGAACAAGTCTCTTTTATGACACTTCACATTTTACAAAAATTAGGGTTTTCCTTAATTTTCTATTGCTAGAATATATAAAACTTTAATGGACCCAAACAAGAAATGAATTGCAAAAAATTAAGAGCTGCTGTCATAATTTTATGGACTACTGAAGAAAAAATTGGGGAAAAAGTGCATGGGGTAAAGCATGTCAGGATTAGAGGGGGAGAAATTTTCTAAGATGTTATATAGAAAACATTCTGAAAATCGGGATTATAGATATACAGTGAGTTCTCAAATTATATCCAGTGGGCTGTTTTTAGCATGATTGCAGCACAAATACCTACATAAATGCTAGTATTGCAGCTGAGTTAAACTCTATAAAAATTTTCTCTTCCTCCAGGTTAGACTATCATATTCTCTATGTTCTCCTAGCCCCCAAAATATAAATTCAGCTGGAGATCTCTATTTGTAGAAAAACAGAGCACTTAAATATTTAGTTGAAAATGTTAAAGATGAAGATCTGCAAAGATGTACATACCTGTGTAAAAGTTTCACTGGGGACTTTATTCCTATCTCATTAAAGTCTCTGGAGCTTTGCAACTATCTCTGGTGTGTATAATAGATGAATTTCTCATTTCATAAAAGGCATTACATACATTTACTAAACAGTGTGAATACTTTTGCCAGATTGAGGGTTTTAAGGTCACTTGATGAGTCCTCATTCTATAAATTAATACATATAATTTCTCCCATTGTCTGTCATTCTTAGGAACAGGCTTTCTGAGAAGAAAAATATGTTTATTTTTATGTTGTGTTGTGGGTTTCAATTTTTTTGTTTTATTCACTGGAAGGATTACTTAATAGGGTGAGAAAGAACAAGAGCTAAATTTGCATGAAAGTGCAAATTGTATTACTGTCCTTTTTCATCATATACTTTCAGCAAAGGATTTCTAGCAAAGTAATTCTCCAGTAGTTAGAAAATAGACCACTTAATGCATATACCACAAAAGAAACAGAGCAACACAACTTCAATGGAAGCCTTGGTGAATATTTCAGTATTACCCATTTGTGTTGAAATGAGTGACCCTTTACAAATCATAAAGCATATCTATTTCTAATGCCCTATAAATTCCTGTTGGTTGAAACACAAATGCAAATGTAATCCCAAAACAAACTCAACCATAAGTTCTTATGTTCTTAAGAAATATAATGAAAAACTGAGGAATTTTGGTCATCTTGTGTATCATGTCCTCCTGTGACCACTGTGTAGGTTACAAAATTTCTAAAAGACTACTGTTCACTGACAGACAGATGGAGATATATGGATAGATATTTATCTGATGACTTGTTTGACTGCTTTTTAGAGTGGTTTCAGAATGGACTTGCCCACCAGTTCTAATTGTACTGGACAGTAGTGTCAACAGATTAAAACAACTCAGGAAACTCAGAAATAGATCAACCAGTGCAAAATAAAACATCTGGAAAAGTGACAGTTAAGTTTATCCATTACATGCTTGGGCCTGTAGTCCTTGCTTGAAAACCAGCTTGACCCCATACATTGCTACAGACCAAGAGCATTATTTCATGAGTATTTGAAGTAAAGTCATTCAAGGAAAACACAGAGTATGTGAAATGTGGTGCTTGTCTCCAGATTATATTCTTGCCTAGTGGCTGACGTGGGAGTGAGTGATCCCATCACAAATCCATCATTTTAAGATGGGTCCATTGAAAAATAACACTGCTGGAACAACCTGGGTCTCACCTGTTACTGCAGAAGCGCTCATTTTATCAGGTGCAGGTTCCTTTGAGTACCTCTGAAGCTCTCACAGCTGTGCACTACAATGGGAACCCCAACATGTTTGCTGTGAAAGACAAATTTTGCAATTACATACACTCATTTACCATTTAATTTTTAATTACTGAAATACTTGACTGTCTAAGAGATTTTTCTAATGTTGTTTCTTTAAATGAAAAGGAAAAGCAAGAACCTGACTACCTGTACATCATTACATTTTAAAATTACTCTATGCAAGATTATCATTATAGACTGCCGTTTTTCCTGTCTCTTAGTGTCTTCTGAGTTCAGTTGGAGATTGCATTATTCTGTGTTTATGGATGCAAACAGCTTATAGTGTTGCTGTTTCAAATATTTGCAATGCTTTAATCAGACTTTTTCTTTGTAAAACACATCATTTTAATACAGTGTTTGGGTGACTCAAGCTGAAAACAGTAAGTGTATGACAGGATATGAAGCATTTTTATTCCTTCTACATAAACTCCACCAAGTATTAAGGGGTAACGTGAGCTATTCTCATCCTGTAAATCATTGTTTTGATAACAAGGGCCAGTGTGATTAACAAACTCATTTTTCATCTGTTGGATTACTCAAACACAGTAGAGCTTTTATGCCCTGAAATATTCATATTTTAAAAATTACAGTCCGTGAAAAAAAATGGTGTTTAACTTAGTTTATGGACAAAAATACTAATTAGCATCTGAACATTTGCATTTTAAACAATATCCTTTCATAAAGTAATATTTTCATGCCAAAAAGATATCTTGGACTGAATATATTTATCACCTGTGTCGTGCTATAATACAGTAAACATCAATAATTTTGATTACTAATGGGAAATCATACCATAAGCCTCCTTCATCACTTCTGGATGAGCTCTCTCTATCTTGAGAAATCAGCGAGTCTGTAAATGATATTATAGTGCAGTGGGAACAGAGGTAATTTCATAATAACCTGCTTATCTGAGGTAAGAGCACATAATAGATACCAATTAAACATATATCTGAATTTGCTTCTAAGGAGTAATAACAAGGTACTTTGCTGCTACAAGTCAAATGCAGAAGGAAAATGCATATTATAAAAACATAAGTAGAAAAGACTATTAGAAGGACTCAGTGATGTTTATGAATAGGAAACATTTTGGTGTAAAAGCTGTTCTTTGTACAGCTTTTACACCAAAAAATAAGTACAGGTCCAACTATCACTAATATTGAGCGTTGCAAAAGACTGTAAAAGAGATGGAGCTATAGAAAACTCATGGTAATTCACATTCAACTTAATAACGGGTAGTGATTGTTCTTTTCAGAATGAGTCCAGAGAAAATATCTGACCTTGATTATTGTTTTACTAATGTAACACATAGAAAATTTCATCTGCCTTGTTACCTATTTAAATGAAAATATTAAAAATTTTTATACCATATACCTGTTTATACACACACACATAAGGGTATTGATACATATTTTCATCTATTTTTTACGACTTAGAAAAATTCTCTTGAATGTGCAAAAGCCAAGGTAGGCTGTGAATGAAATTACCTATGCATTCAATTTTTGTTTGCTGTTAGAAATAAAATGACATTTTGCTCACTGTCTGAATGATACATAAAGAATAGTATGATAACAATGCACAAATATAACTGCTTAAGTAATATCTGAATATCCAGTTTTTATTTTGTGGTGGTCACATTCCAAAAATTTACCGTTATTATTTTCTCTGTATTATTGTTTGGTGTCCCTTTCTGTGTAGAATAATATGAGAGTAAATTCAGCTCCTACTGAAGTTAGTAAAAAATCCAGGCTCATAGATTAACTATATGGCTCCAGTAGAGTGTGATATAAAGGACAAGAGATGAAAGATTTTATGTGTAAAACATCATCACCAAGGTGATGAAAGAAGAATATAGGCATTTGAAAGAAGGATCTTTAATTCCTGAAAGGCCAGTTTGATAATATAAAAAGGAGTAAGATGGTGACAAGTACACCTGAACCTGAAAAACAAGATAAAGGTGTTTTACTGGTGCTTTTATAGCTTTTGAGGTAGCTTGAATATTATTATAAGGTGTAAAACAAGGAAGAAAAACCAAATGAAAAGTTTGTCTGCTCCTGCAAGGGCTGTCTGTGGGCTGCAACTTCTTTCAGGGCATAGCCACCTTCTCTGGCATGGAGGCCTCCAGGGACTGTGAGTGGAAATCTGCTGCTCCATGATTCTCCATGGGCTCCAGTGCAGCAACCCACTTCACCATGGTCTTCAGCACGGGCTGCAGGGGAATCTCTGCTCCTGCACCTTCAGAGCCTCCTCTGTCTCCTTCTTTGCTGACCTTGGTATCTACAAAGCTGTTTCTATCAATTTTTTATCACTTCTCTCTCTCACGGCTGCTGCACAGCATTTCATACCCTTTCTCAAATATGTTATATCATAGAGGCCTCCAGGATCAGTGATCTCATCTTTAGAGCTGGCTGGAGCTGGCTGTGGGGGCCATGGGAAAGTACTCAGCCTCTTCTCACAGAAACCACCTCTGCAGCCCTTCTGTACCAAAAGCTTGCCACACCAGTCAGTCATCACGGTGCAGTATGCTGTGGCATCTATGCCTTTGAGGGGTTTAGATCAAGGACCTAACTTTATCCTATTTACCATTATGTTCTGAAGCTTTAAATATGTGACTTAGAAAGGTGTAATATCACTGTTACTGCAAATATAGACAGGCTTAGAGACACTGGGCAGGTTAGAAGTGATCATTACATCCAGTGAAGAGAGAGATTTTTCAGTCTTGCAAAGCCTTTCTTTTTCTTTCGTACATAAAACTCCTTAATAAAGGTTCAAGTTCCAGCCTCCTACCCCAAAAACCCAGAAAAAGTCATTGCAGATTCTTTGCCACATGCTAAGATGCTCTTCAACTTCATATATGCTTCTGTTTGCTTAGTCTTTAGGATGTTAAGCTCTTGAAAAAAAGTATTTTACATTTTTTATCTTAAATTGTATTAAGATGTGCTGCATATAGTGAACTTGCTTCCATTTTGCATAATACATTAGAAAACAAAAAGCTTGCAAGAATGTTTCTGATCCCTGCTTCTAATGAAAAATCAAGCTAGGAAGTTTGAATTATAATAAATTATTTACCTGTCTATACTAACTGTAGCTTGCAAAGCTGGTGTCTGTGTGGTAGAGCTGGGACCAACTTTAAAATACAAGATCCAAATTTTTCAGTTCTATTGTCACACAAACCGAGAACCCCTGGTTGCAAAGTTCAGCTAATTTAACAATTATTGTCCAATAATACTGAATGCTTATATGACCAACTTGTATTTCTTTTCGATAGGCAACCTCCAAGTGACATATTCGTCTTGTAGCAGAAATACAACCCAAATCATTCAGTTCTGCCTCATTTTACCCAAGTGTAAACATATTCAGATTTTTTTTTGTCTCCAGGTGTGTTCTTGTAAGCCAAAAATAGCTGGTTAGAGATAATTGAAATTCTGTTTGATCATTGTCACATTCGAATTGTAATAGGCTTCCATAATTGTCATATTTCAGTTTTGTCTATTAGATTTCATCTGCAATCACAGAACAGCTAAGCCCCCCTCTTTCCTATTTATTACTAAAGAATGGAGCACAGAATTGGCAGGCACCCTATTATGTGAAGAAGTAACTGTACTCAAAAGCATTAAAAACTTCCACCCTGCATCCTTTACAACTTCACTGTTTAAATTCATTTTCAGAAGGAAGGAAACTGCTTTAGATTAGAAGAAGATCTCATTGGTTGTTTACCTTGAACACAAAGCCATTCCAAAGCAATTAGCAAAATACAAAAAGTAGAATCAGAAAAAAATTCAATGGATCTGTTGGAAATGCTGCGCATAAGTTGGCTCCCTCCTAATCTCTCCCTCTGTTTGATTCTCTCAAAGTGTAATGTGAGAAAAATGAAGTCATTAAACTTTTAAGAATTTGACTTGCTTAAAATATGTGATTTTAATTAGCAAATTCATTTAGGGTTTTTTTAAGTATAGTATCTACTGGGAGGAGCAACTAGGTAATTAAACAAAAGTATTAGTATGATTTAAATTGTGCCTCTTTCACTAATTTTTGATGCTAACTGATGTCTTCATGCAGCAAGTCACTTCACCTAGATAAACTACTGTCTACACAGCTACTCTCTCCCCACTGGTGTATTTAATGCACACCGTGAAGTTGAACGATGGATTAAAGCAGAGATAAAATACAAAACAAAAGCCCCAAGAATGAGATTCAACTCTTTATTAAGAAATGCAAATGTGCACTTATAGTTATAGGTTTCTACAGAACAAGAGACATCTTGAAACTGACATTTCCTCTGCAGAGCTGATCATTTTTATTTGACTTATTTGGAGATGCAAGTGGCAGATATAAGCAGACACTATGGGATTTCTACAACTTTCTGGGAACTCATAATTTTGAACAGCATTACACATCAGAGAACCTTGACTTACACCCATTGTCAATGAAGTCAGTGGAATTTAACTAATCAGCTGCATCATGGAATGTCTTAAGTTGGAAGGGACACATAGGTAAGGATCAATACTATTGTTAAAACACTTACCTAAGCTTTTCTATGCCTTAGACACCACAGGGACATCTTAAGTTTCCAGCTTCCTCTCCCAAAATGTGCAGATTTTCCACAGGATCTGTGCTATGACTGACAGCCCTGAATAGCAGTAATAGAAATTTTAGGCATCTTACACAGTAATAGAAATGAGTGCTTATGTAACTGAAATCTGACCCAGATATCTTTATTGTTATAAGATGAACAAGCTCCACTGACAGCTCTGACTAGATCTCTGTAGATTGTACAGGGACCTTATGCACACAATGCTCATGTAGACACTTCCATTTAGAGACTTAAATTTAGGTGATAATCCTGAAATGGGATTGATGCCATTATGCATTTCTTGCCCAAACTGAAAAGAAAAATCAATGTTTTACTGTACTGCTTTTCTCCCTTCATTTGACGTGTTTTTCAGCCACTGTTCAGGCTCTAAACAGACTTATACAACTTCTTAATTAAAATGACTTTTATTTTGAAGAAATAATAGTTTATCATTTTATATACTCTTGAGTTTTAAAAAGTTGAAAAAATAAAGACAGTGGACCAATCCAGCAGACTCTTCACTGGAATTCGCTGGATGAAAATTCCCGGTAAAATACCCTCTGCACTAATTCTTCTCAAAAATCTGATAGGCAGCTTCTCCAGTGTATGTGATCATTATATGCAAAATACACAATGAGCAAAAATTGGTGACAAATACATTTCAAATTTCTCTTTTCTATTTCTCACTAGTAAGGTCTTCAACAAGGTGGGATAAATTAAGAACTCTTTATCCGTATCTGTAAACAAGCAGGTGTCATTCATAAGTACTCATGATCCATTTTTGACTGGCAGGTGTGAGCATCTAATTTATCAGTCACAAAACTAATAATGCTAAAGATCAAGGCTCAGCTGCATAGGACTGCAACGGAGAAAAGGATTTTGATATCTAAAATCTGTTCTGTTCAGCTGTTCTGCTCAGTTTAGGTGTTATGACTTTTCTCACTTCTGATGGTGTAAGAAGTCAATTCCTGGCAGCCACAGACCACTGAAATATGTTTCATTTGCTGTAGTCACCATGGCTAGATAAACCATGTTGAAAGGTATTCAGATACAACGTTCAGTGAAATGTAAAAAAAAAGGGAGAAAACTCTTTGCAGTCTCTTATGCCAATAAGGTATTCAGTGGCATAAATGAAAAAACCCGAAAACCACCATAAAAAAAATAATACAACAAACCTATGAGGAAAACCACAAGCAAATGAACAAAAAAATCCCACTGTAAAATGACTTACTGACATTTATAGATGGACAAAGACTTCAAAATCCTTAAACTTTACCATTAACTTCCAAGGAAGTTGTTGGTTCTTCTATTAGAGACAGGGAGATTAAGAATTTAATTATCAGACATGCTGAAAAAGACTTGGTGCTGTGAGGAACCTGAGGCACTCCTGCAGCTCAGTCCTGGGAGCCTGTTGTTGGTAGGGTGCACTGGGCTACACCAGGATGCTGAGCCGCATAAGGAACACCGTGTCCACAGGTGAATTTCCCAGGTCGAGAGTTGCATGGGGAGAAATTAAAGACATTTCCAACATGGGCTATCAAGGCACTTTTCAGGGCCTCAACCATACCTGGGAGGGTGCTGCAGCACTGGAACTTGTTGCCTCTCTTTTCTTGAAGGTTTGCTGGCCTGGGCTACAAAAAACAAAGGCTGAGCCAGAGAAGTATTGGTGATAGTCTTGCTTTGAGTGAGAGCCTGGACTAAACAATATTAGGAGATTCCTTCCAAACAGCATTTCTGTGCTTGCATGAAAACATCAGATTATTTTTTCCCATTCCAGTTCCAGATACTTAAATGTCATGCTTTAATATTTTAGTATTTGTTTTCAAAAGATTTATTTGAATAAGCTCAAAATATTGAATAACAAATATTACATTGATCTATTTTAGGCAAATGTTGAATCTACTTTCTACAGAATAAAAATAACCCTCTTTAGAATATTATTTACATTTGCCAGAACTAAAATATGTTGGCATTTCTGAATAAAAATATTTTAGTTTCTAAATCTAAGACAACATGTGTTTTTGCTTTTGCTTGCCATGAAACTGAGTCTAGAATACTTACATACACAATGAAACCTGACTTTTAAAAAAGGACTGGAATGAAAAGCTTGAGTTCCAGCTCCAAACACAGATATTTTTGAAGCGACGATTGCTCTTCAACTGACACAAAGCAGTCTGGCAACTGCAAGGATTTTGATTTACAACAAACTAGTGCAAACATAAATTCTTTTTTTTGAGACATAGAAGACCCAAAATTTAATCTGAAAAACTCAGTTATGCAGATATTGCACCTTTCATTTAAAAAAAAACCAAACCCAAACTCAGACTCTACAAATCAAAACCCAATCAAATTTCTGACTCTCTGTGGACTACATTTAAATTGTACAATAACAAATTCCCCCCCAATTTAAGAAAGGTCTACTTTTAGTGTTAAAAACTTTACTGAGTTAACAAAGAAAGCTTTAAAGAAGCTAAAGTTAAAACTAATGCCACATCTCTTTATTAAAGCAGACATCTGAGAAAGTGTCATAGAACCATAGAACAGCTCTGATTGGAGGGGTCTTTGAAAGATCATGTCTAACCTTTCATGAGAAATGGAGCCTTGATGATATTAGAAACACTTTTAATAAAGATTTAAAGAAAGAGGGCTAAATTGGAAACTAGTAAAATATAAACAATCATGCTGGAAAATGTAACAGCTCTGTCACAATTGCATGCTGTCTTTTGGTTTTCTGTCTCACAACTCTGCCATTTGGAGAAATTAGTTATTAATTCATCAGTAAAGCATGTCACAAATTTCACCTAGCAGGAGAAATGTGTCAGAAATTACACACTAATTTGATTTGTACAGTTTCCAAATTGCACACTGCCCAAACATCTGTAGACTCTTATCCGTGAAAAATCAATCTTGTCCTGAAAATAATTATTTTTAAAATAGTTTTCTGGTATTCTGCATGAGAAAGACAAGTAAACAGAAAGGACTTAAACATCTCCTTGGGTGGAACCTCACACAAAGCATTCTTGATTGCCAAGAACACAATGTGGTGGACTGGTAGTAGTGGCTGTACCTGGTGCTGCAACTCAGCGGAGAGAGGCGCTTCAGTATAAAAATACCTTTCCTATACTGTGTGTAAAAACTATATGTATATGTATATATGTGTGTTTGCATTTGTGTGTGTTTGGAAATAAGCTGAATGAGTTTGAACATATTTCTTCAGGTGATTAAGTTTCAATTCTACTTTAATTCTACATAAGCTATGCATAAAATCCTGGTTTTATATACATGAAATACTATACTGAAGTACGTCTTGTGGAAGGTCAGAAAAACTGATTGAGGGTTAGAGCATTAGACATGTAATAGCAGACTGAGAATCAAGGTTGTTCAGCCTGAAAAATGTGTGCTAGGGAAATTTCTTATTGCTTCTCAACTACCTCATACACCTACGATATGAGTAAGTTGGAGCTGCAGGCTCAGAAGTATGGAGCAATTGAAACGGAGGCAAAAGTCATAAGCTGCAATAAGAGACAGACCAATGCAAGGGGAAAAAAGCCCCAAACCAACCCTCATCACATATGGGAAGTCAAACACTGGAAAAGGTATCAAGAAAGATTCTGGAATCTCCACTCTTGGAAGAATTCAAAACTAAGTTGAACAAGGCCTGAAAATCCCCATCTAATCTGGCTCTGCTTTGAGCAGCAGCTTGCACCAGAGAACTCCAGTGTGTTTAATGTCCCTTTCAACACACATTATTCTATGTTCCAATGATTCCGTGTATTTATAGTTACTAATATCTCAGCAGCTTTCCTTCTTTTTCATGTTTCTTTCTCTTTTATTTTTTCTGTATTTTTAGCTTAGATTTTAATTTGGGGGAGAGGTATCTTTACTACATTTACTATGTTTGTAACAGCTAACAAAAAAAAAAAGATATTTCACAAAACAGTTCACTTTTTTAATATCCACCCTGCCAAAGTTGTCAAAATAAGTAAACATTCACAGCCTATATAAATCAATGAAATAAGGCCCAATTAGAGCTGACTGACAGGCTGTGTCCTGTTTGAATCTATAAAAGTTAAGGTAACAAAGTTAAGGTTAGATGCAGAAATGTTCACCACCTCTCACTGCTGATATCCAAAAATCAAGGCTTCTCCACTGTGTTAAGTTAATACATGTTTTAACAGCTTGGATGAATATTTGTAACTGGATTATCATATTGAAGATGGTCTGTTGATTCTCAACAAGATACTGTTCCTTGTTTGCCTCTGCTTGCTTTTTTCACATAAACGTGGGGTTCAGCTTTTATTAGCTCTTTTCTGGTGACTACTGCAAAAAGGAGTAACTTCTGTTTTTTAATGACACCATTTCTCTTGCATTACTACTATTCATGATCTCTAAGACTTGCCACTATAGAAAATAACTAATTTTCAATTTCTCAAAAAACCAAACATTTAAGAAAAGGAGAAAAAAATGGCCCACACAGTCCAGTAATTTGTTTGCATTTTGGTAAATTATTATATTATATAACTAAGATACTTCTGGGGGAAATAACATAGATTCAAAGTGCAGGGACTTAGCTAAAGGATTTTCAGCTAAAAACATAGCCACATCTTTAGTTATCATTTAATGTTTTCCTGAAATTAACAAGTCCAAATATTTTAGTAATGTACAATAATTGTACCACCTTTCCTTTTCTTTTGCAACTCACAGCCATTAGCAAAATACTAGTCAGTGTCTTCTTTATACTAGATTATTGTTAGAATTAGTTTCTGAAAAGTAATTACGAGTTCAACACTTTGAAGAAATCCTCATCATTTTCATCATTGGAAACTGCAGTGATAAAATACTTCCAGTAAAATCAAGCTTCATAATCTGCTGTCACTTGCACACCACCTCCCTCTTCTTTCCATGTCTGTACTAGAAGGTTTGGCTGCCCGATTGGAAATAATGCATGGCAACGTGACTCAGTGTTTAATGGAACAGAGGGCCATTCCTGCTGCAAAGCCCCAGGAGGGAATTCAACCGGGAATAAACTGTGTCTTTGCATGTAACAGCTTGATGCTGTTCAATCTCACTACTCCTTCAATTAAAGAATGATTTTGTTAGGATTCTGCCAGTGGCATTGAGGCAGCTGGCAAATGTCTGTTACCTCTGGGTGCTTCCAAATATTGTATCTTCCAGCCCACAGGATATAGAAAATTGTGTGATTTGATATCATGTCTCAAAATACAGGCTCTGGAAGATGCTAGTGCTGAGACTACATCAAAATGCCAGACAATTAGTTTTTTCTGTTATGTGTGCAGAATAAGTCCCTTAAGTACTAGAACATGTACTGATGAAAAATAGGACCAGCACCCATGTGGCTGTGGCTAACAAATTGCTAAACCTTCCTCTCTGTGTTGTTGTGGTAACTCAATCAAATAAAATCCATCAAGCTGGTCAAAATTGAAACATGTGAAGAAGAACACACGTATTGTTGTGTTTTAGCTTTCTGCACACAATGCCAAGAATTTTACTGTTATTAATAATTTCAATCTGGTTCTTCAATAACTGGCCATTGACTCTGCCTTTTTGAATTTACAGATTTAATCTCCTAAGGAAAATGACTCCTGCAGGAACTTTAAACCTGAAAAACAATACCTATATCCTTTTCTACAGTGATCTCAGAAACATTTGTGTAAAATCTGGTTTCCTCTGTGTACCTCCTCTATACCATTACGAGTCTTGCAAGACTTTGAAGTTTACTTATTTGTTGCTAAATTCCTTATAAGGTCTTTATTGATAGATCTGACTGACATGACAGTTCATATATCCAGAATCTGATTTCCTTGGATAACTACTCAGGCTGTCATGGAAATAGATGTTTGCCCTTTTTCATACCCCCAACTCGGCAATGACTGCACGTGGTTTTCTCTAGCCAATTCAAATGCAAATGAGACAAATCTGTGCACATAATCCCAGGTCATTGTTCTGCAAACAAACCTTTGTTATTTGATGACTGTCACACTAAGACTATTAGACTCTACAGTCAAGTACCTGACCTCTGAACACATCGTATAAAACCTCATTCTTCAGAGCAACTGAGTCGTACTCCAACATCTGAAGAATATGCCTCCTTATCACAGAGCCTTTATCTTGCCTCCTGACACATGTGAATGAAATGACTTTTGTAATAAACCCACTTCTTTATAATATATCATTATTTGTATCAATGACAAAAACATTTCAGTTCTGCTACTCTTATCGACCAATGTCTTTCACTGGCATAGGCCATTTACACAATATCCTCAGCATTGTCCTTTGGACAGTAATATCCTACTAGTGAGTTGGGGGCCCTCTTAGCTATACAACCCTCTGCCCTGAAAACATGAGCTTTAAATCTAAAGTTAAGGGATTGAGTGGTACTAATAAAATTTCAGCAGAGAACACAGTGGAGACCATGCATTTTCTGAGGGAGTCTCTGCATCTTGGCACTGGTGGTTGGCAGAAGTGCAGAGAAGAGGCTGGGCTTTCAAAAAGGAAGCATAGGAGGTAAAGAACTGGGAAGTCACAAATTCCATTGTCACATAAGGTAACAAAACAAATAAATGCCAGGTTGTGTTTTAGCTACCTCATTATGTAGTTATGCAAAGGTCATTACGGTGAGTCGCGTCCTCTCTGAAGAGACATTTTCAACTTATTACAGGAAGATAAAGCAGGTTGTTAAACATTGCAGCTCAGGCAGGGTAGGGGGAAAAGATGTGATAACTCTTCCTCCCATCCTAAATATCAAAATTAGGAAGTATGACCTGCTGCTGCATAGCATACAATAACTATAGCTGAGACTTCATCTTTGAAATGGGAGTCCACCTTTGATTTCATAAACCTGATATAGCTAAGAAAGAATAAACTCTAAGAAAAACTGACCAGAAAAATTGGAGGGAAAATGGTTGTCCAGGGACTTTTTTTTCGGTCATGTGATTCTATATGTTCCCGTTATAAATTATTGCAAATATTAATGGGGACTAAACACATGATCAAGGAGCAAAAAATGTGATCTTTTTGTACTGAGTAGTTACTTGTAGCTCATTTACACCAGGATCATTTGGAAAGTGATATTTGACACTCCATTCCTATGCCTTATAAAGAAATTACAGAAAACTCAGTGAATTGCTACCCAGAAAAGGTGACTTTTTCACATTTGAAGGTAATCAGATAAATAGCTTATTAATCTTGAATTCTGTGGCTGATGGCAATAGAGAGGATAAACCAGTTTCAGATCACAACTTTGTGACAAGTCCTGTTCCAAAGCACACAAGTTTGTTTTAAGCAACCTATTTATTGATAAGAACGGTGATTCTGCACTAGTGCGGATGTCACCTCTTTGACATCTACAAGCAGTAAAAAGAATCTGAAAATACTAAAAATATCAAATCTTCCCTTGTGCAACTGAAGTCAAAAGGTGATTTATCATAGAGCTGTGTAAGAGCAGGAGCAGACAGATTTATAAAAAGTTCCTGTAACTTGTATGGAAGTGCTACGGGAGAAGCTTGTTTGAATGAACAATCCATCCTTCATCTTCCAACATGACAACTAGAAATACAGGAAGTAATGAAAGATGCTGGTGGGGTTTCCTTAGCTGAAATCACACCACAGACTCTTTGCAATACAAAAGTATAAACCCATAATTTGTTTAATTATCTGTCAGAACACTCTGATCCATAGTTAATTCACAAAGAACTAATTGTCCCTGGTGATTCTTTTCTCTCCATAAAAGGGTAAAATAAATGTGGAGAATGTTATAATCAAAGAACCTGCATAGATTTTTTGAAGGTTTCTTCTAATGATTGCCAGTCATGAGGCACTTTTGATTCCAAAATCAGATAGGTCAGCCACCATTACTTTATTGTTATAAATTATCTATGCAATGAGAATGAACCTTGGTTCTCTCCAGCTTCAGCTCCCCTTTGCCATGGGAAGCACACAGACACATGATCCAACAGAGCTTGCTGAGAGGTGAGCCAGCTTGTGCGCTGTTGCAGGGCAGATTGTGTGTTAAATCTCAAGTTCAGTGACCTGGCTCTTGGGTATTTCTACCTCCTTTACACTGCTTTAAAAATACGAGTAGCAGCAGACATGGTCATGGCATTTATTTCCTCAAGCTCTTCTATTAAATGCAATCATCTATGCTAATCATAAATGAAGGCCAGACAACAATCTCCTGCAGGTGCCAGATCCTGAAGTGCTTAGTCATATTGGAAGGGTTAGAAAGTGCGAGGCAAGACAGTGCTAATAAGAAAAATCTGTCTGAATAGCAAAAGAGATTATGAGTGAAAAATCTGGAATTTTTACCTTACTAAATATTGCAACAGGCATGCAGTATGTGAGTGTAATTTGAATTAATGGGCATATTCTTAGGAGTCCTTGTTGATGAGTAATAAGTTTAAAGTGCTTGAATGACCTCATAAGGTGCCAATGAATGAAATACAACAAGAATTATGTGAGTTTAATTAAGAACAGAACTTTATAAAGAATTCCAGAGTGCAAAAATACTCTTATCAACAGCCTTCCTTTCTCTGCAACCCCTGGCAAATTTCTAGCTTACACTTCCAACCTTAAAACATTCAGCATAGATCAAAGGTAGAAGCTGCATATTGAAATGTACCTCTTTGAAATTTTCACATTTTAGAATTATTTTCTTATGGAAAAAAGGAAACACCATGAAATTAAGATATTCAAAGCATATTAAAAGACAAAGGCTTCTGACCAACTAGGCTGGAAAGTAGCTAGAGTCTGTCAGAAAATAATAAAAAATATGCTGGCTACATGGGTTTTGTGCTATTTCATTTGCAAATAAGGATATTGTTATCAGATGTCTCAAACATGATTTCACAGCTCTGCACATACAATAAAATAACACCTCTTTCCCGTTGTTGCCCTCAAAATCTCCTTTGCATGTAGCAAGAAGTTAATTCTGAGTTCACACCTAGCATCAGATTTGACACACTAAAAGATACAGCTTATATATGCAATAGCAAGTAAATATGTTTTATGTTTAAAAGATAAGCTAAATGAAACAGACATACTAACAAAATCAATGTTGGAAGATATCTGAGAATAAAATTCATATTTGATCAAGGTATGATTACTGGGATTCGTCAGCTCTGGGAAAACAACATGAAAAGAACATATGCTTCTTGTTGAAGCTCCTTCCTAAAGGAGAGAGAGGCACATATTTCAGTTTAGAAACTGCAGTGAGCATCACAAAGCCTTGGGCACATGTTTAGCTTAATTATATATATCATCTTGTAATGCAGAGGAACTGTGCTCTTTTGTTGTATTTATGAAGCTAGTGAAAGGGTGCTTTCTTCAGAAAGGAAGATTCTTTCTTGCATTCTGCTCTTTTCTCTGACTTTCCTACCACACAGTTGAGAAATGAGTGCAACATGGCTTCTTTTACGTGTCATCATGTGAACTTCATACAAAGCTAACAGTAGCACAGAAATTGGCTTAGCCTCTGTTACTTCTGCCAGAGAGTGAAAAATAAAGAGTAAACAAACCCTGTCTTGAGTCACTGGTTACTTGCAGTTTCAGTTCAGAGGGAGGTCTCTTATTACCTGACCTTGCCAGAAAGGGCGGTTAGTAAGTGGATGCTGGAGAACATTCCACTCAGAACAAGATGCAGTTTCAAAGCTCTAACTAAATTTGCCATATACTCTATGACGAATGCATTTGAAAAAGGTCAAGAAAACAATGACAGTTTTATTGTTTTGTCTCATTTCTTTTTATTTCATCTGCCCTTTTATCTCCATATGGCAACCTTTCACAGAAATCTAAGACAAAAAAAAAAAAAAAAAAAGCCTGTAGTGAATTTAAACCTAAAATTTTCATGGGGCTTAAACTCCTTTTCTTTTGTTTATTAAATTTTGGCCCTTTTTTTTTCTTTTTTTTTTGTTTTTGTTTTTGTGGTTTTTTTTTTCAGAAATAAACCATAATTCAATTAGAGAGATGAAGCAGAAACTAACTGACATTTAGAGCAGAAAACTGTTTGATTTTCTTGGAATTGAGAAAACTTATGAAAATGAGAGTTTCACTATACTTATGATGATTTTTATAAATGCAAATTTAACACTGAGATTTTCTTGACTGGACACACCTGTCCATGCAGATAAATGCAAATACTAAGGGAAATTTATTTCATATCAGCTGCCCCAAACCCCCTTTTTTCATAATTAAAGCATGTTCCCCTCATGAGAAGAATAATCATTCACAGGCAGGTTTAAGTGTCCCCAGAGCACAAGTGTTTTTGCTTCTTGCATCAGCTTTCTTTCTTTGTGTCTGGGGAAGAGACTACACCTCCCTTCCAGGCACGGCTGTTTCAATAAGACCATCAATGTGATTTATCCCTGGCCTCATAACTCCAGTCATTCTATTGCTGCACAGTGAAATATCACTACTAGAAACTCTTCTAGCCACACTCTTCAGGTCTGTGGAATTTTAAGAGCTGATGAAGGATGGTGTTATTTGGCCTCCAAGCTGCCTGTTTGCCAGATGTGTCTCCTTGTTAAAGTTCCCTTGGTACCTTTTTGGTCAAGGAAGACTGCTAATCCTCTTAGCTTGGTCAAATTCCAGTTCATGGAGATCCATTCTGTCTATATCAACTCCCTTCCCCCACTTTAATAAGAATACCTGAGGGGTTTGCTAGGTTGTTTTTTTGTGTTCCTCATATAAACAGTCACACAGTGTTCTTTCTTACTGTGATACTTTGTAATTCATCTCAAAATGCAGTATATGCACCACAATAAGAAGGTAATAGGAAAACGCTGGTGTGAGTGAATTCAAATTCAAGATTTAATGTCTTGAAACCATCAGCTTGTAAAATATGCAGGAATTGAAAACGCTGTGTAAATGTGGGGTCATTATTACATTAAACAAAATCAGTTTCCCTTTTCCCAGAAATATTGCCAGAATCCAAATAATTCTGGATCTATTTCACCTTTGTGTTTTGTCTTTTGTGCAATGTTTTTGGTTCAGTTTACATGAACTGTGCCTAATATTCTTCATAATCTTCTTTCTTTCTCTAGGGAATTTACAGGGCAATTTCACACAAACTAACATGATTTTTATAATTCTATAATCATGGGTGGATATTGTTGTATATAAAAAGGTGTTTAGCAATTGGAACACTGTATTTATTGATTCTTACATTAAATGTTGTTGTGATTGCTAAAGGTAATCCATTAAATATCCAGTATCAAATATTATCAAATATTCGATATACATCAATCATGTAGTTAATATTTGATATGTATCAAATAGCACCAAATATATTAATACAAATATTAACATTAATACATTTAATATCTGTGTAAATTGTATGGTGTATCATCAAGGAAACAGAGTTCAGGGATGAATTTGGGTGAATTTTTTTTTGTTTGGGGAAGGTCTTGAAAAGGATTACTTGCCTTTTATTGGTAACTTCTCCAAGTAATTGCTTTATGTTTATAGTATAAAGTTCATAATGTCATGACTTTAGCTCTAATTTCTAAAAAAATTCAATTCTAGTTGTTCTGGAGAAAATATTACCAATACCTGATCTCATTATTGTTCAATTTCAACCCATGTAGTTTTATTTCTAGTTTAAATATTAAGCCCTTCCAGAACAGAAGATTTACATCTTATGGGTCCTTTTTCCAAAACAGCAGAGCTCAGGACATGGAACTGGGATAAAATCTGTTCACTGTTTCTCCTAACACAAGCACTGCATATTCTTGAAAGGATATTTGGGACTGGTAGTAATTAGGGTACACTGAAACAGAAGGGTGTGAGTGCATCACATAACTAGCGAGAAAATGTAGCCGGAAGACAGCTTGGGCCACCCAAGGGTGTAGGAGGAGCAAGAACTCTGTGACAATTTCCTGTGAAAGTATCTGAAACCAATGAGGTAAACCACTGCTTACTGTTAGTCTTCATTAGTTTTTCTCAAAGCCTCATCCACAATAGGCTAAGCCCAGAAAATCATGTTTAATTCTTTTATAAGGATGGAAAAAAAAGCTTTCAGAAGCATTGAATTTGTGGGCTATGAAAAGAAGATGTAAAAAAAAAAAAAAAAGGAGTAGAAGGAAGTAAAAAGCTAAAATGATTTTGGTAACGCTGACTTTTTTCTGTGCTTCCATATAATTATAGAGATATGGAAAAACATTCATACAAATAATGAACAGGTAAATACATAGCAAGGGACCCTTTTTTTAGTATAAGTGTAAATCTAAGATCCCATCTCATGATTCAAATTCATATGTAGACTATACTTGTTACCAGGTAAAAGACATCTGATTACATTAATTGCTGTTTCGCACTGAATTTTCATCCTGTAAGAGTATACAATGAAGAAGCAGAAAAGCACATAGTTGGTTCTGTGACTTGTGACTTTGGGATTTCATGCCCTGTTGGCTGGAGGGACATTTACATACAAAGGTTAAATCAGATGAAGCAGTCTGATACTAGTCTGTCTGTAGTAATATTGGCAGTGATTCAAGAGTTTGGTTATGCATGTTATAAAATTCCTGTTCTGCTTTTCATTTGATTGACTGATTTACCTCACTTTCATTTGATTGACTTATGCTTCTCCTTTCTGGTACAGTAATTTAGACAATTAGTTTTATATTTCCAATAACCGCTATGTAAAGAAATAATACCTGAATTTCTCATAGTGTCTTACATTTCGTAATATCAAGCTATGACTTACTTTTTGGGAACAGCTTACAGTGTTGGCAAACTGACTCCTTTTACTCTATCTCACTGTTAAAAATAAAAGAATACAGTCTTCCCTGCTGAATATCCTTTAAAATTTGCCTCAGTCTTTCACACAGGGAAAAAGGGACAAAAATTTTAATGGAAAAGATTGAAACCTCTTACACACTGTAGACTCAGTAAACTCTGTGGAAGACCAGCAGTTAAGGATTTGCTATTTCATTTCACCACTTTAACATTAGAGGGTCTAGTTCTGCAAATCTTATGCATGTGTTCTCCTTTTTATTCATGTAGACTCACTGACTTCATTATGAATAGAAGGGATCAGTAAGGAGCTACCAGGAGCAAGCCCACTTTTATACTGAAAAGCTAAAAAATCAAAAAAACTCCATCATTCCATTAGACGAAAAAGATGGCTAGTTTTACAAATATACAGTTTGTAAACAATATTGCTAGTGATTTTATATGAACTATAGCAAACTACTGAGGGATTTTTTTTAACATGTAATTTTTAAAATAAGGAGTCAACAAATGAAGGAATATAGGGTTATTATTACTTGGTTAATAAGAACTTATAAATGAAATACCAGCTCTTTCACCAAATACTCAAGTATTTGCTTTCACTTGATTGTGCTTCCCATAATTTACTGAGTGTTTGCATGTACACAAATGAAAATGCAACATAATTTTAGATATAAATGCAAATAATTGTCCTTACATAGTCTGATGACATCCACACCAGTCTGTACCTTATCTTTCTGAAAAGGAGTAGGATAATGTGTGAAGTAAAAAATGGCCAGAGATGTTCTAATTTACATGAGTTGATTCTCCAGGTAATATGCAGTGGGGCTAAAATAAGAAGTACTGCCAATCAGTCTGAACTTTCAGCATTATAACAGAATATTGTTCTGACACTTGATGAAGTATCTTGCACAAAATGGCCATATTAGATGACAAGGTAAACTATCTTTATCTTAACTTATGATGTGGAACAAAAACTTCTTAATAACAGTAAATACATCAGGAGTACAATCTGAGAGACTAATTTGATAGTTTAATATTGTGGAAAATGTACCATATGCAGTGAAAGTAGATGTGATGGGAAAGGGAAGAGGAATAGAAAACTTTCTGCTCTGAAGTTGAAGGCAATGAGGCATAAAGATTTCCTATCACACAGTAGATTTTTTTGCTGTCAGGCAGCAGATTTTTCAATACACAGCATACTATTTTGTATATAATCTTTAATTTTTTAGAAGTGTCATTGGTATGAAGTGGATATGACTCTCACCTATCTTCACTGAGAAGTTTAGTTCCTGAGGATGCCTTAGAGGTGTCAGTATAGTTCTCTTACATCTTGGCTTAATGCCTTTTAAGTTTAATTTCAAGTGTTGTGGTTTGTGGAACAGACCATTTATGGAAAAGATAAAGTTACAGTCTTTAAGCTCATTTAAAGGGAAGGGAATTTTGTATACTCTACTGGCACTGTTGTGTTAAGGTGACTGATGTGCCTACAGCTTATACTGCAAGTAAATACTTTCTGTAAAATCACAGGAGGAATTAGCTTCCCGATATAGTAGATTAACATTAAAATTTAATAATTTGAGGTAAAATCCTGAATTCTATGAAATAAATAGTAAGTTCCATTGATATTAGCTTAGCCAGGTCATTGAGCTACTTAGGACAAACTCCTGGACCAAGCTTTCACTTTGGGTACAACCTCTCACTGTACCACTTCTTTCTGTAAATGAGCCTAGCTGTACAAATTCTTCATACTGAAAGATGAGACATAGATACAATATGGACTAACAGGGTTTGAAATCTCATGTTTCTTATTGTCATCAAAGTATACCAGTATTTTATTTCTATCTGGAGCAAAACATCTAAAAGCACTGGTGACTGAACATCTCTAGCAAGTAAATCAAGGCTTTGTTTTTTTAATGTTCCAAAAATTTGACTGAAGTTATCTCAGGATAGGCCCATACGATCTTACTACCATATACATTCCTGGGTCTCTTTTCCAAAATCATGATATGTAAAATTTCCATTCTCATTCTCTAGATTAGAAGAATTTTATCAATTTTGCTCCCTCTCTCTCTCTCTCTCTCTCTCTCCTTCCCCCATATAAACAGCTGGTGATATAGAGGATATGGACTTGCTTTGATGATTAATTTATATTATACTCTACTTGAATAATAGATTAATAGAGTTTTCCTGGAAATAAACCAGGATATTTCACCACATTGCCTAACTATTCTAATTTAATCTCTGGGCAGCTTGGATTATATAGCCTTTGGCTCAGTTTATTTTCAGAAAGGCCCTGTAATATTCACAGAAAAATGTAAGTGCCAGGTCTGACTTATGATCTACACCTGCGATATAGACTTCTAAATCCTGTGTCAGTTCTAAAACAGATGGCTCACTCTTTTCACTCTTACTCCTTCCAACACTCATGCAGAACATTCATTTACTTGAATGATGAGCCCTCTGTAGTTCTTAAGGCTTAATTCTCCCCGGCTGCAGATTTTTAAGTTTAATGAAGAAATGGATCATAGTCAAGATAGATCCAGTTAGGAAGTTGCTAACTTTTTTCATCTGATGCCATAAGGTGAAAATGCTCTGATTCAGCTAGGGCAATTTTAGAGGGAGAAAATAAATATTCTACGTGGAGAAAACAATATGAAATAAACAGTCAAATCGTTCTTGCAATGGTTCAGTTGTTTCTATATCTCCTATCTTCTTTCAACATCCTTCAAGTTTAATATTTATTCATGTTTTACCACTTGCTTGTTTTTGCATTTATCCAAATAAAAATCCTTATTGAATGTCAGTTGTTTGGTCAACAACAAATGTTTTTGAAAAATGTATCCATTTATCATATAAAATGTTTGCAGTAAGAATAATAAGGGTTCTCTATACAGTTTCTTGATTCACTATTGAAAAACTACTAGCTTTATAAATTATGCATTCAGTTCTTGGGCTTATTTATATTATTGGTACATACAATAAAATTGACAAGCAGATTTGCCACTGATTGCTCTTAAGGATTGATTGCTGGTTTACAGAAATTATTTTCTTAAATACGTATATTCAGGTACATCCTATTTCCAGGTATAGGTAAATAACTCCAATTAGCTGGTGATTACAGAAAAAGGAGATGCATAAGTGAGAGGAAAGAAAGGATCCAACAGAGAAAAAAAGGTTATGGAAAAACATGATAAATTATCTGCATTCTGTCTTTCAGACCTTTGAGAACGAAAGGTTTCATTTTCTGAAATGCAGGGCTTTTCAACTGTATTTACATGAACTGTGTTGAAAAAAAGTGATCGTCTAACTTACTCTGTGTTTTTTAATGTCATGTTGTATCATACATAAACGTGACTGTCTAATCATGAAGGAAAGCAATGATAGAACACTCATAAGAGAACTCTTAGAAATACACTAAGACAGTGGAGTTAGTTAGGCTTGGAGAAAGAATATGGACTATTTCCACAGGGTATTAGATCACATTTTAAATTGTTCCATTTATCCTTACATGCAGCCTACCTTCCATTCACTGGTTACAAGCATTCAAAAGGAGAAATACTGAGAGATTATCTGAGCATCCAGGGATCACATTAGCAAGGCTAAAGCCCTGGTAGAATTAAATCTGGCCAGGGATTTCAAGGGCAACAAGAAAACCTTCTCAAGGTACATTACTGATGAAAGGTAGACTAGAGAAAATGTGGGTCGTCTCTGGAAGAAAATGAGAAACCTGGTTACCTGGGATATGGAGAAGGCTGAACTATCTGATGGCTTTTTTGCCTTGGTCTTCACCAGTAAGCCCTTCAGCCACACTGACCAAGTTATAGGAGGCAAAGGCAGGGACTGCCACCTGCTGCGGGAGAAGATCAAGTATGAGACTGTCTAAGGATACTGAAGATGCACATGTCCATGGGACTGATGAAATACATCTGTGGGTCGTGATGGAACCGGTGGAGGAAGTGTCTTAGCCACTATCCATTATATTTGAGAAGTCATGGCAGTCAAGTGACGTTCCAACTGACTGAAAAAAGGGAAATATAACCCTCATTTTTAAAAAGGGAAAAACAGAAAGACCTGGGTAAATACAGGCCAGTCAGCCTCACCTTGTGCCTGGCAAGATCATGAAGAAGATATTCCTGGAAATTATGCTAAGATACATGGAAAATAAGGAAGTGATTTGGTGACAGCCAACATGGCTTCACTAAGGGCAAACTCTGCCCAAATTTTTGGTGACCTTCTGTGACAGGGTTACAGCAGTGGTGGATGACGGAAGAGTAACTGGTGTCACCTGTCTGGCCTTGTGCAAGGCATTTGACATTGTCCCCCATGACATCTTTCTCTGTACACTGCAGAGATGTAGATTTGATAGACGACTCACTTGATAGGTAAGGAATTGACTGGATGATCTCACTCACAGAGCTGTGGTCAGTGGCTCAATACCCAGCTGTAGGTCAGTGACAAGGGACATTCCTCAGGACTCAGCATTGGGATCAGCACTGTTGAACATCTTTGTCAGTGACATGGACAGTGGGCTTGAGCTCACCCTCAGCAAGTTTGCCCACAACACCAAGCTGTGGGGTACAGTCAACATGCTGGAGAGAAGGGATGTCATGCAGAGGGACTTTGGCAGGCTTGACAGGTGGGACTGTGCAAACCTCCTGAAGTTCAACAAGGCCACGAGGTCATGCACCTGGGTCAGGGCAATCCCAAGCACATGCACCAGCTTGGCAGAGAATGGACTGAAAGCAGCCCTGGGTAGAAGGACTTGAGGATGTTGGTGGATGACATGCTGGACATGACCCAGCAATGTGCAGCTGTAGAGGCACTTTTTGCAGGGCCATGATAGGACAAGGGGGAATGGCTTTAAAATGAAGGAGGGTAGGTTTAGACTAGATATAAGGAACAAATTCTGTACATTGAGAATGATGTGGCATTGAAACAGGTTGTACAGAGTGGCTGTGGATACCCAGTCCCTGGAAGTGATCAAGGCCATGTTGGGTGGAATTCTGAGGAACCTGACCTAGTGTGTGATATGCTGCCCATGTCAGGGGTGTTGGAACTAGATGATCTTTGGTGTCCCTTCCAACCCAAACCATTCTATGAAATCTCGCAAGAGCTTACAAGAAGCAGATTTCCAGAAAATGAATATGAATTACATTGTCTCCACTAGGACTTGGCATGACATCATTATATACTCACAAAAAACCTTTCCAACACTGGAATTTCAAATATTAACACCAAATATTCTTGTGCAATATTTCAGTCAAGAAGGAGAAAAAAAAATTGAACTAACACTAAATATCTTTACATTTACCTTTACGCATTTCTTCAAATAGAACTGAAAACACAAAAGGAGGTTTTTTGCACACATTCAATTAGTATTGTTAGGAAAATGGGATCTACTTGCAGATATCATGTTAGCCTAAAAATGGGTTACACATGTCAAATGAATTATTCATTGTAAACTACTCATTTACCTCTTCAGTTAGCAAAACCAATACCCAATACAAGAGAACACGCTTTTCCAAATGCATGAATAGTTCATAGGCACAACTCCTGGAGTCTATGCCCTTTCTAATCAGGAGCCATTAAGGGTAGGTCAAAAATGGTAAATGAGATTGGCAAAACTATAGGTTTAATAATAAGTATGATATTATTATGGGTGATTTTTATCTTAATTGGTTTTGAAAATTAATTGGGTGGTAACAAAAGCTGGAAAAAAGCATTTAATTTAAATCAGACAATTAAAAGTCCCAGAAGGCTTGTGGCTGATAATATTAACCAATGTTTAAAAGATTAAATTTTAACTTCAGAACCTGAATCATTGTGTAATATGCAGGTGAATCATTATCTTCTGCTAGTAGCAAGCCTAATGAACCCTGTCCATAGATGTGCATCCTTGTTATTAATTTCCCTATTTTAAATTTGTACGTTTGGTATTCCATTTTATAGCTATTGTAATTTAGGGAAAAAAAGAAAAAGAGCCCACCAAACATGATTTTAGCATTCAAAATTTAGTCTGTGACATAAAACGGTATTATTTTCACATCCAATCTTGTAAATCACTAAAAAACTTTCTATTGCTTCCTAAGTTTGAGATTTCAGGGGAAGATTTTTCAGAATATCAATGAAAGAATATTTTCCTGTATTTTGAAAATTATGGCTTTCAAAATGGGCTTGTATAACTCATTTTGGAAGTGCAACTTGTTATCTTCTTTATGCATCTTCAGTGATACATATTACCTAAATGTTATAGCTGCTACTGTTTTTTGAACTCTGAGATCATTATTGACAGTGCATATTCAGTTGTCATGTTTGTGACAGTAGTAGATGAGCTACAGCCCTGACCACAGAGCTTCACAAAAGTAAGACTGAGTAGTCAGGGATCACACCTGAGGATCCAGACCTTTTTCAGAAGATGGGTAGAACAGTACAGACCACTTGTTGTGTCATAACTTACTGAAGTTATATAGCTCTGCTATGCTTCACTGACTTCCTGGGTAGAAAATACTGTCCTGCAGTCATATGCATTGGTATCCACAGCTAAATTTAAAGCTGAGTGAGAATATAGATGAATTTTACATGTGTGCAAGCAATACAAAAAATCCAACTTCTATATTTTTTGAATGATATCAGAAGCTCAGTAGCTAACTACTTGGACAGCAGTTAAGGAAAGCATGCTCAGGGATCCACTTGTAAAGAACTCCAGAATTAAAATGAACTGGTCCAAGTATTTATCTCTCTAAGACTTTCCAGGATGTGGAGAACCAAGAGGACTCCACTCATATAAAGTATAGCAATGGCATTTTTTTTTCTCACAAGTTCTGCAAGAAGCAATGTGAAACTTTTGTGTGCCTGAAACTAACATTCGTATGAGAGGACAGGGTATTTCCTAGCCTCTTCAGAGCCTGAAGAAGCTTGAATCCGTGACTTGCAGAACAAGAAGATTGCTCTAGTTACTCTGATATGGAGATTCTTGAGGCCATGGTATAGCCAAGAAGGTAAGAATCAAAGGAGTTCAAAGGTAGCAAAAGCAGAAATGAAAACATGGTTGGAAAGCTCTGGTCTGGGTACCTCTCCACACCTCACACCTCATAACCACCCCAGTTGTTTATTATGCACTTTGTATTATACTGTGACAACATACACCTTGAAAATACAAGCCTATTAGGGTTATATTAGCACCAGGGTTATAAACACAAATCAGAAAAGGCTCATTGTTGGTTACTGAAGGGATGCAACCCAGTGTCCAAGCTAGAACTGGCTTTAAGGCATAAGAGAGACTAAAAAGAAAATTTATTTAGCATATAAAAATCTTTCTTTATGTTGTGAAAGCACAAAGGAGTTAACAAGAAGTATAAAAGACAGCTACAGCCCCTACAAGGATGGTAACAAAGAGAAAACAGACAGAGACAAATTATTCTGCCTTTTCTTTCCTGGTTAAGGATGTCACCCCTAACTAATGCCATTATTTATCTGTTGGGTCCACACTTATATATTACATAACTCTGCTTTTTGATTTTCCATTCACCACATTTTGTTACTGCAAACTCAGCTTCTACATGTAAAAGATTAACTTTCACTATAAAATTTGATTATGCAAGCAGGAATTAAAGAGTAAACGTGTCTATGTGTTTCAAGCTGCAGCCTTCCCATGTCAAAATGTGATCGATGATGGGGCAATGAGTCAGAGGAAATGACACTGTAGCAGATAACTACTGCATAAGGACAGACATTCCTGAGAAAAGAAACATGCATTTTTCCTAATTGCCTCTTCAGCCTTCTCTGGGTGGCATTCTGGAGTACCACAAAGTTAACATGAGAGGTAACTAACTCAGAGAAGTGAGTCCAATACCAGCAGGCTCATGTTTGTATTAATGGAGAACCATCTAAATATTTAGAAATCTAAAAATAAAAAATCCTGGAACCACTGAGCTTGGCTATGAGGGAGTCTATACTACTCAGTGGACCTCCCAGTGGACTAGCCTACAAAACAATACAGGAGAAAAAAAACAAAACAAAAACAAGCCAGCAAAAGACCCAACTCAAAACTTCACCAGATACAAAGCCATCGTTCATTTTCCTTCAGTGACTGATCTTTCTTCAAGAACTAATTTCTATGCCTCAAAATTATGTGATTGTTCATTTTACTGCTTGGCAAAGCATCTTCAGAAAATAATAAATGGCTTTGATTTTGTCTTCATTTGTAGAGTTGGCTCTAAGTTATTTAAAATTAAGAAAAGATCAGGGTGTATATTTCTAATGTCCATATAATTTTGGACCAAATTGTTAAATCTACTAAGAAATGTCTCAACAAAATGATCTTTCTTCTAATGACACACTTCACATAGTTTATTCATATGGAAAGTATAGAAGTCGGTTTTATCTTTTCTTTTGAAAAAAAAAGAAAGGAAATGAAATCCAAATCAAACAGAAAGTAAGAAAGAAGTAAAAAAAAACATGTAAAAAAAAAGATTGTATATTTCAGTACAGTTCCTAAGTTTTGAGTTTAAATTAAGTCTGAGAAATATCAGAATGGCTGAGCTTTTATGAATTCACTGTGAGTATTTGTTTTCAAGACTCCATAGCCTTTCAATGAAATTTATGACAAGTTCTTTATGTCTAAGGAAATTCAAAACCCTTCAGAGATTCCCTGAGCAGCCCAAAGATCTCATCAAAAGGTATTGGTGTACTATGTGGAAGAGTCTGAAAAAATATGCTTTAAAGTTTTTGTTGGTAGTGATGCTTTTTTGTTTGCTTGGGGGTTTTGTTTCTTTATTGTTGTGAGGTTTTGTTGTGTGGGTTTTTTCTTTGCCCCTAGAGATTGCAGCTTCCTTCCTCCTCTGTCTTTCATTAACAAATAAAGTTTGGGCTTATGCTTCTGGGCCAGCCAGTTTCTGAGATGATTCCACTTCATTCTGCTAAAACAGTCTTTAAAAAGGTGGTTTATGCTCTTCTGCATTCTTTTTGAGAAGAATGTGGTGCATTCAGAATAAGTGAGTATAGTTAAAGGAAAAAAAATCTCTCTCATAGCTCTGCTTTTGTTTGTACACAGATGGAAGTGGAAAAATATGTCAATAAAGAAGAAAATATGTCTCCTGTAAATACTTCTGTTTAATCGACTATCTTTCTGTCTAGTGTCTGCCATTAAATTATTTTTTTTAAATCTACTTATGTTATTGTGCCTAAATGGCAGATTGCATTACTGTTTCATTTTCCACTTCTTTCAACTCTGGCTTCCAAGCAAGGTGTTCAAAGCTCAGTTCAAGGAGCACCACGGACAGAGCCCCCTAGTTACCCTCGCAGTCTCCATCTCACATTCGAGGTGGCTGGGTCCCTCACACTGCAGTCTTTCCCTCACTAGGAGATGTGGATCCATTGCTCTATCCCGACAGTAGTGCTCAAGTAATCTGTGGATGGCAATGTTTCAATTGACAGTTCTCTGTCAAATCCGCCAACAGGTTTAAAACCAGATATACACAGGCCGAAAAGTATCCAAGCAGTGCAAGGCAATAGTTCGATGGCTGGAGTTTTGTTTCCTTAGGGAACTTTCTAACTTTGTTTTTAAAAACACAAAATATTACTGCTGTAATAAAATTAAAAATAAGGAAAATGGAAAACGGAAGTTTTTCAGATGTTTTTGGTCATAGAATAAATTGAGTAGCAGGATGGTCAAGCAGTTCTACTTCTTGATGATTTCTGCTCTTAAAAAAACAGACAAAGAAGTCAAATCTGGGCCACTCACTGCACAGGTAAACTGAGTCTGCACTCAGTTTTAGGAAAAAAAACCAGCAATTGTGCTAGTTTTGGCTGAGGTAGAGTCAATTTTCTTTATAGTAGGTAGCATGGGGTTATGTTTTGCATTTGTGGTGGAAAGAGTTTTGATAGTTCAGGGAATATTTTTGTCATTGCTGAGCAGTGCTTACACAGAGCCTTTTCCAGTCTTCACACCACTCCACCAGTGAGTAGTCTGCGTCCACAAGAAATGAGAGGAGGCACAGCCGGGACAGCTGCCCCTATATGAACAAAGAAATATTTCATGCAATATGAGGTCATGCTTAGCAGTAAAACTATGGGGAAGGTTGGGGGTGAGTCCACTGCTCAGGGACCATCTGGGTATAAATCAGTTGCTGAGAAACTGTTCATTTTCACTGCTTGTCTTTCTTGGGTTGTATTTCTTTCACTCTTTTATTTTTCTTTTCATTGCAATTTGTTATTGTTATTGTGGACGAAGATTATTTTATTGTATTTAAATTCTTAAATTCATGCCTTTTGCCATTTAAATTCTCTTCACCCAGTCCTGCTGGGACAGGGAGTAATCAAGCAGCTGTGTAGTGATGGTGCTGACTGGAGTAAAACCATGAGAGTCCTAAAACATGTTCAAAGATCACTGGATCAGTACAGGATAGGACTTCTCAGTCATGTCTGAGTGAGGTAGAACTCGGACATGGACCATTTATTCTTGGATCTATAAACATCTATTTTGAATTACGCTACGACCATACTCTTAATTTTTTAAAAAAATCTTTTTTTAAAAGATATAATAAAAAAAACCCAAAACCCCAAAAATTTGAAAAAATATGGAAAAAGTATAATAAAAACCCACAAATATTTTGCATTCAAAGACAAATACTTTTCCATACCATTTGATTGCTACATCTTCCATGATTATGGGTGTGTTTATATTCAGAGATATACACAGCTCTGCACATTTAGATTATTCTAGCATGAAAGTTGTGAACATTGCTCATGTATTCCTGAGGCCACAGGACTGCCAGAGCTTTCAGCTGTGTCTTTTTCTAAAAAGTGCATATCGAAGGCTCAAGCAAGTTTTACCTGAAGAGAGCTAGATAGTCAATCATTTGGAGGAAATTGAGAATGAATGAAAGAAAAATAATGAAACAACTGTCTTCCACTTCTCCCTGACTGCTGTTTCTTGTCTGTCAGGACTGTTCTCATTCCAGCAACTCCATGGTGCAACAAAGCCCAGACCATTGCTTATGTGTTCCTAGCAATAATCTCACACTTTTTGTCTCTCAGAACTGGCCTTTTACACCTCTTTTAATCTGTTATATATTTACTGCTTTTTTTTTCCTGACTGTTTTCTTCCTGCACTATCCTTTGATTTTCCAGGAAGCTTCTATTTCCAGCTAACACCAATCTGAACTGCCATCCCAGTTCCTTGTCCAGTAATTGATCAGCCAGGGGAAAACAAAAAAAAACTTTCTTCCTTGCAAGTAACTCAAATCTATGTGAAGGACAATAGCTCAGATAATTAATACCAAAACTTGCCCACCATATATCCTCTCATCTTTTGTCTTTTCAAAAACAATTTTTCACACATTGCCATGAGTGCATAAAACTTGTTGTGCACACATGTAAACACTTGGAGTGTCATTCTTCTATTTTTTTCCCTTGTGTTTCTACCAAATTAATTTGAGAAGACATAAAAAATAACAGAATGTAATTCCAAATGCCTCATATTTCACAGGTAAGTTTCAAGCATTATGTAAATTAAATGCTATTATTTTTCAAGTGCTGTCAAATGTTGTTAGCCTAATTTGATCAACAGTAGTGAAACCATTGACAACTTCTTTAAGGATGTCCCTGAAAAGTGATGAAAACTACAGTCAGTGTTTTATCATATGTTAAAGACAAATGAAATGCAGAACATCTCATTTCATCATCTTTTCCACATTAGTAAAATTACATGCCTGGTTACACTTTCACCATGCCACTGATGAATAACACTGGACTCCTTTAAAGAGCCCACTGGCAGCAAAGGAAAACCCAATTAGTATAAAAAAAATTGTCTAATAATTTATAATACAATTTTATATTTTAATTTGAAGAAATTTAATATTTTAGACGTAAAAGTTAAATTAAGTATTACACTTCTTAAAATATAAAAACATTTTCTTCACCTTTGAAATTCATTAATCCATTATAAATAAATGATAGTATTGAGCACCAATATTAACTAATTTTATTTAATAAATAAAAGTTTAATTAGTATTGTCAAGTAATACTTTTGCTAAAAGATGCTGCTGACTATATCTCTCACTGCAGAAGTTCATACTGTGGTTCCCAGGACACTCTCCAAGAGAACTTGCATGCTACTGTTGAACAGTCACACATTTGATCTGTGTTTTAATTATTAGTGAACATGGCTGTTCCCTATAAATGCAGAGCACGAGAAACGGTAATTATATTTTTCCATATGTGTCTGCAGGTATATATTTGATTTTGGCAAAATCAGAAAGAAATAACTTCAGGGAATTAACACGAGTAACCCCTGTGTTTTTATGCATCCCTGAAAGCCTCAGTGATAGAAGACTATATCAGAGAAGATATAAACTTACCAAGCTTTGCCAGAGTCAGGCCAGGTGCATAAGCTGTGCAAACTGCACTAAACCATCACATTTTATAAGCCTTTCTTAGCCCCGAGTCAAATGACATTTTCAGGGCTAACAGAACCATCTCTTGAGACTCTCTGAGCTGGAGGAAAAATCAGGAGAGAAACAAAGTTGGAAAACTTACATCAAAACTAGGGAGTTAGGTCTACCTACTTTTTCCTTCTGTAAAGAAAGTTTCATACCCATCTGGTGTTTTTTTCAAACAACCGCTCCTGTGGCACTGAAGTTTTCAATGCCTCTTGAAGTGGAGATTACAGCCCTCCTGCTCCCACTCAGCTGTCAGAAGGGTTGGCTGTACCTTGATCTGCTGGGGAAGAGGAGACCAGATGGAAAATAGACCAGATGGAAAGTACCTTGGACATCAGGAAAGTAATACAAACTACTTTTATTCTATTTACCAATACTTTAATGCAGTAAGTTCAAAACAAAACACACCTCCAATAACTCACTGACAAATTATCTTTCAACAATGATAAAACCTGTCTTGTTCAAATACTTCAAATATCAAATGAGAAAATAAAGTATGCTCCTTTTGTGAATGACCTTGAGAATCCTGGAACAGTTCTCAAAATAAATTACTCTTCTCTGTTATGCTTAAATAAACGTTAAGTTAACCGATATGTTTTTGTTTCCTGAAATCAGCTTGGGGCGACCAGCTCTCTTGGAACTAAAACTATAAACATTCAAATAAAATGTTTTGTAGGCTCATTGCTGAAAGCTAGATCTCAAGATATATGCACTATGCATTTTGTGGTCAGTTTCTCTAATCAGAAATATTAAAAAAAAAATTGATTACAGATACCTTAATGTTTAGCTAATGCTAAATAAGGCTTTGGAATTCTTTCAGAAGTGAATCTGGAAAATTATCTCTTTCATATATTCTCCCATTTCACATATTTTCACATATGGTTTCCTGTTGATTGTGCTATTAGACCAAACAGTAATAGCATAGCTAAAATGTTCTAAAAGTATTTACTGGAAAGATAGCCTCAATATTTATTTAGAGATTACTTTTCTTACAAAGTGTCTTTACTACCTTTTTGATTACACATTTGCAGTTTCCATAAATGCCAGCAAATTTGGTCATACAAACACAGATACTTATGCAATTTTTGATGCAATCCAATTTCTGAATGCAAAATACTTCTCTAATATAAAAATTCCTGTGTCTATTTTCCTAGCACAACTTAACCAACTAAGTCCTAAAGTCTTAATTTCTAGATTTAACTGTTGCAAAATATCCTCGGAATGGCTTTGGCAATTTAATAAAAAAACTGCTGTGCACTGGCATCCGTTTAGAAAGGCACATAAAAATAAATCCCTACGAATGCATTCTTTGCTTTAATGGTTAGTTCATGCAAATTTAACTGTCCTTGATGACATGTTTTAATTTCTGCTTCTGCCTCTGGACTAACACAAATGCTAAATGCAGTTTTACTGACAGCATCTCCAGCACTGTGTGCAAATGGAGAATTAGCAGTCCTCAGCATTTTTGTGAAGAGTGAAAACATGCACTATTGGAGACCTTAAAACTTTTCTTAACCCTGCTTTTTTGAGAATTTTGTCTTCTCCTTTAACATGTAAAACAAGATTAGGAAAGAATGAGGACATTAGTTTTTGTTTCTTGTCCATTGATTTTTTAATCAGTAATGGATCAGGTCTGTGGAAAAACCAAACACACCACAATAAGAAGGAATTGCTTAGAATTTTCCTCCTCAAGCACTGTATGTTTTTCTTCCCTTTGAGATCTGTAAGTCCTAATCCTCTCAGATTTCGCAGATATGTTGAGGTTTTTAGGTCACAAATGGGTTGGCCTTATCTCCTCTCTTTCTCCTAAATAAATGCTATTATTTGTGTCCTTACAGTTGAGCATGCCATGGGTAGTTGGTTGATTAGAGTGCTCTTCACCTTGTGAGTACAAAAATGAAGGTGCTTGCTGAGACTGCCATTTCCAAGCAAATCCGTGTCTCTGCTTGGGGATCAGATTTTTTCTCCCGTGGTAAAATTTTTGTAAAGAATATTTACATATCCCAAAACATTACTACTATTAATCATACCTCATGATCTCCAATGAGTGAATGAAGGACATGTTTTTTAGAATGTACTTTTTTCTGTATGCTGGTGAAATAAACAATACACATGAACCTCCCTCGCTGGTATAATAGTCAAATAAATCATGGATCCACATCCAAATGGAAGAATATTAAGAGCACCATGTGAATTTGAAACTACTCCTGGGAGAACTAGGATCCATAATCTATTGAATGGATTGCACCCATATGTCAGAGATTCATCCCGTAAGTGTGCTAAGAGGTTAGACTCTAAAAAAAAGTTCTGTCCCCAGAAACTTGTGACATACAAGTGCAGATGCAGAGCTGAAAGCTGGAAGATTGTCCTGAAGGTTTCTGAGGCTTTCTGAAGGTTGTGTTTAACACACACTATTGAATACAGGTCATATTCAAGTACATGTCATGTGCTATTTTCTATCTGGTGATTAGAATGCCTTAAGTTAAGCTATTGAAGTACGACATGCTAATGTAGTTCAACTCTTTCATCAGTTTAATGAACTGTTCCCAAAGAGCATCTGTGACTGGGAATTCTTTCTAAAGCATGAGAGAAAGACCAGAGGACCACTTGCTGAGCAACATACCTTTTAAAGTTACTCTTTGCTGCTCATGTTGGTGCTGTTTCAAACTGCCTAAAGTGCCTCCAAACAAGGTCAGTTGGACACTGGTTGTGATCTAGAGCTGCGTGTCTGAACAAGGGCTGCCTGAATAGCCTCCAACACTGCTTTGCTGGAATGCAGCTATACTGCACCACATCCTACTGCACTGGCACACTAGCAAACTGTGTAGTATCATTTGTTTTTCACTACACATTGATATTTGTACTATATGCCATTAAAATAACACAGAGCTTCATGTGTCTTTTCCTGGATTAAATTCATCAAGCAATGAAAAGCCATCAGTTTTCATAGTGCTTGAGGACTTACTGAATTTTTAGAAAGTAATTTTTGTTTATTTCTGTGACCTGAGGCAAATATTTAGCTGTAAGTACTCCATTTACTGCTGTGCGAAGTAAGGATGAGTTTTTCATCTTATTTTAGATGTTAGCAAAGTACATTCTTAAACCTTATCTTTGTGTTTCAAAACAGGTCAAATCTAACAAATATTGAACAGCCCTCTTCTGAATAGCAGTTTTAATAATGGTTTCAGAAATTTACTTCTTCCTTACTTGTTAAGTATATAGAAAAATAATTCTCAGCAAAAGCAAGACGAGATATCCTAGGCAACTGAAGATTAAGTATCAGCTGCTTACAAGGAACAACCAAAAGCATTAATGGAAATTCTTTGGCAAATATTTTTACTTCATCAGTGTCAGAGAGTTGCAGTTCAGCAAAAATAAAAGTTGGTTATACTTTTGACATTTTTGATCTCAAGCTCCTTTCCGATTTTGCCTTCTGGTATTTTATGTTCATTTAAAGTATTAGTCTATTAAAATGCATGTATTAGAAACCACATATTTTGGGAACCTGAGTTTCCCAACATCAGAAGAAAGATGGAGGGCCAATGCATAGATTTATGTACTGCACACTGAGGAGCAAACCACACTCTGCACTGTGTTGCACCACCTTTAATTTACACATCAAAAAGTTTCCCCTCAGTCCACTAATCTTTTTAGTTTACATATAGTAAATAAAGAGGGAGAGGTATGGAGATACAGAATTTTTTTTAGTATAAAATGAGTATCTGCAGTAGGATAGGTGGTTCTTGGAGACAATGACCTTAAATGGAAGTAACTAGCTTCTAGACAGGTTAGGCATAGGAATCATTATAGGAGAGGTAAAGGAGAAATCACACAAAAAGAGACTAATTGCAGGTTAGAAAGATAGCATATAAAACACAAGAGCTATTTCAACTAAAATAACATGATATAAGCTAATAAGTTCTGTTGAGCTTTGAAGAATGTACAACTGCTGTTAATTAACATCACTTTAAGTGGCATCCTATTTTTTGCTGCAGGGTATGCATTAGTGCTACTATGAACGAAGACAAACCTCTGCAACCTGTTTTGCCTTTGTCCTTTCTCTTGCAGAAATGTTATTTGTACTCATACTGTTAGGCACTGGTGAAACTGTGACAGTGGCAAGGCTGCTGCCATTGCATGCCCCCATCTGGCACTGCTCCTTCATGTGTGGGCGGCAGATGACATCCTCATCGTACCCTTCAAATGCTCCTTGTTACACATTTTTTTCGGGTGTGATGACAAGAGAGGGGGAAGCTCATAATAAGACGAATAAAGTATATAGGTACCATATAATTTAGTGCAAAGTCTCCATCCTCAGTGAATGTGAATCTTCCTGAATATAGGCTGGGTATACTGGATAAAAATCCATATTTCCTTTTTATACCATGCTATCTTGGACTATGCTAATAGAAAATAGATGGCTAAACAAAAGCAGAATATTCTTTAATTTTTTGACATTACATTATTCAGGCAACCAAATGTGGAATTCAATTGTCTAAGCACGCATTTGCCAGAGCAATTTTAGATCCCCTGCATCATCCAAAGCATCCAGACTGGACTTAGTTGAGACAAAATGGCGCAAGGAGGGGATATATTAAGAATAGAAGTTAGAAATCTACAGATGAGGGATTGAATCCTGCCAAGAGGAATCTCTTTTTCTAGTACTTTTCTGAAGACCAGAGAATCATCAGAGAAAATGGGCATGGAAAATATGCAGAAGCAAGGGTTTCTTCCTTTGTCCAGTGTGTCTTCAACCTTTGATATGCATGGACACAATGAAATGGGAAGGGCAGATGCTACAGATGTATTTTTCAGAACAGCTGGATAACTTTATAACTAATAACATTCGTAGTTATCCATGTAAAGAGGAGGGCAATCAAATGTTACGCTTCAGGGAATAAGAAAACCATTATAGAGGAAAACAGGAATTTGTTCATTTCACTGTCTTTCCCCATGAGTGGTATTTCTTACTTTGTGAAATGTATCATATTGTTTTGTCTTTTTTTCTTAAGCAACCATATGGTTCAGTGATCTGTTTTCATACAGTAACTGCCACGAGTTTGTGTTCCTTAATTTGAAAAATATATTTGTAGGTTTGAGATTATTTGTGATGTTTCTTTCATTTTGAGATATTTACAGAACAAAATAACCAAGGCTTATATAAAAACTGTACCATGTTAATATAAGTGGAGGGTGCACTGTGTATTTTTCTTGAGAAACTATACAAAAAGAACCCTTATCATTCTTAACTTAAAAGAACAGACTTTTTTAGTTGTCAACCCATTTATATTTTTATGGTGAAAAAAAGATTATAAATGATAAATTTTTAATCAAATATGGGTCAATTCAAACCTAAAATTGTAATTCCACTACCAGAAGAATAGCTTTGAAGTAGAACAACACTTTCTGCCCACACATAGTAATGACCTGTAGGGGATAAATGTGCCAAAAGGGAAATCCATGCTATTTGATTCACAGCTTCATTTTTTAATGATGAAACAAAGAAGTAGCAACAGAATGCACTTTTAAATCCTTCTGTTTTTCACACTCAGCTTTCATAAGGAAAATATGGTTAGATAATTTAAGGTTGCTTGTGTCAAATGAAGAGTAGCTGTAAAACTTGTGATTTTACAAACAAGTGGAACCTTACTTAATGCACTACTTGCAAGTTCTGTCGTAAGAGAGTGAAAGAAGTATTTACTTCAAATCTGAAATTCAGAGCTTGTTTGGGTCAGTCTGCTTACCTCTTCCTGTAACCAGCGCATTAAAGTGAAAAACAGCTGATGAACAAATCTTTCAGAGACTTCAGCCAAGTTTTGTGTTTACTGTCAACCAGGAATGAATAGCTGGAACCAAAGACTAAAGACTGGGAACTTTGGCTGAGTGCTGCTGCTAGAGTCTCACTGTCTTTGTGATTTATTTTTCTGGTTCTGATTAAGGTTGTGGGACTCCCTTTTCTTTTTAAGCCAGGTGGTGTGATCTTAAAGGCAATAGGAGTAAGGTACAACAGATGTTTGGCCAAGGGAATGTGTGTGGCTCTCTTTGAAGTCCAAGAAACTAAACCCGAGTAACAACAGCTTACATACACTTTCATATCAGCTTGAAAGGAAATACCTGTTCCGCATTAGCTCCATGTGAACCAAGTCTAAACCCTGTAGAGTAGGGGACCATGGGTTTCCTATATGAAGCAGGAAACAGTACAGATAGATTGGCTTAGGAGGCAGGGTGAGCTACAGTGCATGATGTAGACAATAACCATCAGTTTCTGTTCAGTACCTTTGATCCAGGGCAATATCCTCATTGAATAACAGCTGCAGTCTTTGTTCTGGGGATGTGAGGCAGCTGTTATTCCTAGGACTTGGAGCTATCCGAGGTATTTCTGGATGTGCTGCAATCATATCTCCACTGATGCTACAGAGGTAATAGTAAGTGTGGATGCACTGCATCAGACAAAGACCCTAGCAGTAGGGTTTCTGCAGAAGCTGGTGGTAGGTGTCTGTCTGGAAAGAACAAAAAATGTAGTGTGAGAAGTATAAAAAAATTCAGGAGCAATATGGTAGTTATACCCCAACTGGATTTCAGTTTATTTCTAAAGGCATACCACAAAGCTCAACTCTTTGTTTATGTATGTTGTTTCAATGGAATTCCTCTATATTTACGCAAAGAAAGGTAGAAAACATTTGTAAAGACAAATAAAGGCCTATGACAATAGAAATTGTTTCTTACTTTTTAACTTTCAGATAGACCTCATATATCTGCAAAAGTGAGAAATGTGATTCTTGTCTATACTGTGTGTGTTCTTGTGTGTGTCCATATAGAATACACACCTTTACTTACGTACATATACGTTCACAGCATTTTAATCTCCATACGTGACACACATGCACCAAATGAGGATGACCAGTTCTGATTAGTTTGTGCTTTTAGGATATTACTGGGAAAATAACTCTATAAGCAGTATTTTCAAAAGGAGTTTAAGTGCTCAGCACTGCTTTTAGGTAGAAAATTTAGTTTAATGATCTTGTTTAATTTATTGATAACTGAATTCAATTTTAGTTTATAAAAATTGCAGATTATGGTGGCTTTTTATAGTCGTAGAATCACAGAATAACAGAATCAATTAGGTTGAAAAAGACCTCTAAGATTATGAGACCTCTCAAATGTGACTGCTTATATCCAGTTTCTAACAAAGAAAAGAGGTCTTCCTTAAATCAAATTCCAAGCTGTAAACAAACACACACACACACACACACAGAGAAATTCCTCTATGAACCATCAGCCCATTAAACTTTGACACAGTTCAGAACCATACAGTTACAAGCTAAATCTAAAAAAGCCTATTAAATGCTGTAGTTTGTTGTGAAAACAGCACAGTTAATGAAATTTATTTAGGGAAAAATAATGACATTATTTTTACTTAAATCAAAAGATGAGGAATTTTTTTCTCAGCTTTCTGTTTTTTGAAAAGCAAACAGAACAAGAGTTTCAAAGAGGAAATTAAACACAATGCACAATGGACCCGGATAACCCCAAAAGAAAAAAAACCAAACAAATCCAAAACCCAAACTAGCTCAACAAAAAATTCCCAAACAGATGTAAAAACAGTTTTGTTTTTTATGAAATTGCCATGAACAAACAGTTCTGCAAAAAAGCAAATACCAAAATAATGTATGGCAACCAGGAAAGCTATCTCAGAACTGCTATATAAACAGTTTCTAGGAGCAGTTAATGCTTATCAGTGGTGTTATAAAACACAATGATAATTCTATAGAAAAAATGTATTTCAAGTGTAACACATTTCTACAATATGTACAAAAATTTCATGCATTGTGACATGTGGCATAAATCAATCACAGGCACTTTCCATTATCCTGAAGCTCTATAAATGCCTGTATGTTTTGAGTTCCAGGCAGCAAGAGGTATGTATTAACAACGAATTTTATTGTTCAATCTCCAGCATCCAGACCTTTTGGACTGCCACTGAGTGTAAAGGAGATCTATTGTGGAAATTGCACTGTTCATTTCAGCTGTTATGGCCACACTGGACCTTAAAAGAAATGAACAGAAATTATCTTTGCAGCAAACTGCAGGTAAACCAAAGACTAAGTGGACAGGGGACATGCCTCATTTCCAAGCATGCTACCGCTAAGTATAAGTGATCACACCAGTATATGATGTAGAATTTCAGATATCGATTTTGATGTCAAATGAATAGCAATATGTACTTATTTAGATGATTAATTGTATGGAAATCTGATTAAAAACAAAAGAAGCAGGGTTTCCAAAGTCTAATAGAGAAAAGTGGTGACAGTGGTGAAAACATGGAACACTACCTTAAGTAGATCTACTTAAGCAGTTGCAGAGAACATCAAAAGAAAAACAGGTTCTGATACAAAGTTATTATTGTCAATGACTAGGAATGTAAACTAAAAGCTTCTATCTGCTCAGAGAAGCTAAATAAACTCAAATTCTATACTGGCTATGCCAATTTTTGTAAGCAAAAACTCATAATAACCTGTTTTGTCACCAGCTGTGCACAATTATGTAAGAAATTATGAAAATAATAGGAAATATTTTAATTCATGCTCACCATCTCAAGGCCTACCAGCTCAAAAGCTTTTTATCAGATCAATAAATACAGTGGCATAGTTAGAAAAACCATTCCATTGCCCACATCAGGCATAAAGATGGGTGCTTGTGTCTAGCCCCAGACTTTTCAAACTGATTATCATGCACCATATACCGTGTTGTAGAAAATCATCATGTTATTTTAAGTCACTGGAAAGTATGTAATAAAACATCTAACTTCTAGATGTTTTGGTAGAAGTACCACAAGCACATTTGTACATCTATCTTTGAGAACGAGTTTTATGCCTTAACAATGAATTTACAGTAGGAGATAATATCTGCTGTTTTGAAAAGAGAAAATTCAAATCTCATGTACTTTCCATCTGGGAGAGTTCTAATATATCTTTCAGTCCTGTATAAAAGCAGCAGCGTCAACCCATTCAGGCAGGCAATTTAATTTGGCTTAATAGGTACTTTCATTTTATACATTGCAGCATGCAGTTTCTTTGCTTCACATTAGCAAAACGCAGTTTCTAGTTTGAATGGAAAACCAATCTTAGTAGTATCCAAATATTCACAAAAGTAGTAGCTTTTTCTTTCTTTCAAACATTAAGTAAAGTAAAGATCCAAGTTTATATATAAAATTGTAACAGCATTTTTTGTCTTTCTCAATGTCTTTTCTCCTATAGCAAGTATACATCACATATTAAGTTTTAAAGCATGATAGTCTAACCAGATTAAACTGGAAAGAGTGATAAATAACTCATTGCAGCCTACTTCCGGTCTGGCCTGGTTTGAGTATTTATACATTATCATTTAAACCAGGAAATACGCATGTATATTTACATTAATCTGAAGTTATTATATTGGCAGGTGTTGAACATTACTATAGCAATATATGCAGAGTAATGGTGTTTTTATATTTTTGTTTTCTTGCTTTTAGACTGTTATATAATGTCTCTGGTTTTCTGTAGTTAGTGATTTAAAATATGTTATGAGATACAACCCATCTGTACTAGCTGGAGCAAGCACAACTTGTCAAGCTGACTACTTCGTATTTGTTAGATAAATGAAGACAGTAGCAAATCATTGGTCCAGTGCAGAGTTTAGAACTTTGTAATACAGAATTTTTTGATGCCCTCAGGCATCCTCAGGCAAGGAAATTTCTGCTTTCCCTTTCACCTCTATTTAAGCTGAGATAGGAATATCCAGGTGTGACTCCCGAAAATATACTTTGTCCTCAAATTTAAATGTGATAAACGATGTTACAGAGGAATGAAGAAGGTTTTGAATATTCCATGCTTATTGTAGTCACTTTGCTTCTTTGTCTTCATTTTTGAACTTCATCCTGCAAAATGTGAAGTTCGTAGTTGTTCAAATCAGTTTAATTTAATTTATTTTTTACATAAACTTTACATACGGTTTTCATAGGTGGAAGGTGTCACCTTCTTAGTATTCTGAGCGATATTCTTCACTAAGAATATTATCACCAGGAGGTGCTGCCTGAAATGAAAAGTCACTGAAGTGCTGTTAAAGCTCACTTATGTAATGAACAATCATTTCTTAGATTTTCCATGACAAGAATTCAGGCACAGCCCAAAAGTTTTGGGACTGTTTTCCTTGTCCCATATCTTCCTTCACTAGCTTTTTCCCCCTGCTCCCTGCACTCCTGAAACACGTGTTCCTAGTACCTCTGCTGCAAAAGAAAAAAAGCCAATGCCATGATGCAGGAGTTGGAGATGGGAGAAGTGAAGGCTTTTCCATGGTTTTAGACTGTGTTTTGTGTCTGGAACAGTCATTTGTACCATGGCTGTCTAGGTAGCAGACAATACTCAGGCTTGCCAAGAAGAGCCTGCTCTGGTGGGATATTGGAACTCATTAGGGTATGAATGTGTTGTGTGCTCTGAGACACCTTAGTTCTGTTCATGTATCCAGGCTGTATCTGCATCTCTTCACTAGAATACTTGCTGCTGAATGGATGGCAAAATACAAAACCCATTGATTCAGTTTGAAAAGAAAGAAATAAAAAAAGACTGGTTTTGAAGCTTAGAAGTTCTAGATGAATCTGTTCTTTGAATCCTAGCAGCAGACACCTTTGTAAGCAGCTCTCCCCCATGACCAGACCCAGGAAAAGCAGAGGTCTAAGAGCAGAAAAAAAAAATTGCAGACATGCAAGCTAATGCCTTTGGCTGCTGCAATCTAACACACTATAACAGCTATCTGGTGCCCACCCCAAATGAGACGTAAGTTGAGATAAGCTGTGACCCTCTCCTCATATATCCTCCTATCTGCACGGCTCCTGAGCTGAAGCTTGTGGAAGAGTCTTTAAAAGATTCAGTTCCTGCAACTCCAAGAATTGGTGATTTTTTTCTAGCCATTTTACTGGTCATTAACCTACCATAAAAGGACCCTAGGAGGAGCAGGAATCTCTTTCCAAGGCTTTAATTTTTCTCTCCTCTGTAGCACTTACCTGAAGGAACATTATCATTTAATCTGGCAACGCAGCATGCAAACCGCCAGAAGCTACATTTTGACTAGTGAAAGATGAACCTCAAAAGCCTGAAAATTCTTTTCACTCAGACAATGTCTAAATGGTAGTATTGTTATTTAAATATCTTCAATCCATACATTTGAGATGGAAATTTCCCTGCCTTGTATTATGCATTCTCATAAGATTTCCTGGTAAAATGGAAAAACAGAAAAAGGTTTAGATCTACTTTTGAGCTTCAATTTTCACATCAATATGCTTAGCCCTTATTTCAACATCCAATTTTTTTTATTTTTTTTTTTTTTTTACTCTGGAAATAAAATCCTTCAAATGAAAATATAGCAGAAAATCAGAAACATGAGTTAGTTAAAAACTGAGTATTGCAGAACTTTGCCAGTCAAAAAGATTTTTGAAAAGTCATTTTTCTGCTATTTGCTGTTTGGAGCTAAATGATGAAATCATGTGGTTTGAAGTAAAATATAGCTGTGCATCAATTCTTTTCATTTTTAAATGAAGTCATGGCTATGCTATTGAACATAAGTAAAGCATAAGTTGCTGACTACCAGGTGAGATGTAATGAATATCCACATGTGTACATCTAGCTACACCAGCTGTGAGGTAAAACCTCATAGATAAAAACTCTTTCACTGATAAAGAAATTTTATATTGGGGTTTACGCTGACAGGCCAACCTCTAGTTGGGTGCATATGACACATGGGATAGATTAGGGTCTAGAGCCAATTTCACTAGTTATCACCATTTGGTAGGGTAAAATTGTAGAAGAGGAGTCTCAAATTCCTTCACCTGGGGATCACAGGTTTCTTCTGTCCTTTTATGGTTGCAAACACTTCATTTGAATGTGAATGCAGGACAAATAATTCCCTAGATAGTGAAAAACCCTTACGTTCAGCAGTTCACATGGTGCAAATATCTGAGTGTTCACCTTGCTTTCCAAGGGATTATGTTAACATCCATGATTTAGTTGTTTCTATTCCTTTCTTTGCCTGTTATTTGCACCTTAAGGGAAAAAAAAATTATCTCCTTTATATCTGTGATATAATTTGGCACTCATCTTTTAACAGTTTGGATCAGAGCTTTAAAGAAATACAATTCTTTAAAGAAAATCCTTCCTTCCTCTTGAAAAAAAGTAAATAAAATTGTAGAGGGGAAACAAGCCATCTCAGAATCTCATCTCAGATTGGGAGTTAAAATAATCTGAATAATAACCTAACTACTCAGGTTGCTTGTGGACAACCACACATGGTTTCTACTCATGACATCTAAGAAGTCAGTCTCTGACTAAACTTCATGACAGCTCTCAGACCCGAGCAAAATAAGGCTAAAGCTTCATTTGGGAGAAAATGACATGGCTTGAAGTGTTCTTTGGATTAAATATTTATCAGCCACAGTCTTCAAGAACCTAAACAGTAACAATCTTCATAAAGACATTCTGCATGAAGTCCTTGTGTGTCTGTGTTGGCTTTCCCACTGACTTCCGTGCACACTGCTGTCTGTCTCAACATGCTCATAGCTGTGAATCATATTTCCCAACACCCGGCTGGCACTCTGGACTTCAAAGTGAACTTGGATGTCCAGACGTGTTTGTACATTTCCATCTAAAAGCTGTATGTCTTAAAATTCATGTATGCGATGCATTGTCTTAATAGGTCCCTGGTTCTTAGATGAAAAAAATCTGCGGTGCTGCTGGAAGCTACCTGCTTTCTACATTTTGGATTATTTCCTAGCTAGCAGGTACTTCTCTTGAAGGATTTTGAAGGCTTTTCTTTAACATGGGGGCATTATGGCCCCATATTTACGAAGAGTTAATAAACCATGCAAACAAGAACGGAGTGTTTTGACTTTACATTCCAGATTTTTCAAGGTAACAAAGTGAACTTCGACAGTTATTGAGCATTTTCCTAAACAGGCTTTTCCTTGACACATATGATGAACAGCTATATTTTGAAAACTTTAAAATTTTTTTTATATGTTACCTTAACATGCTTTACTAAACATATTTTCTCAGCTAATACATTTGTATCATCTTCCCCTCTACCTCCATTGTCTTTTTCTCAAGAAAAAGAAAAGCTTGTTTATTTGGACTGATATCACAGTTTCCTGAGTAAAATTCCAGAAAGAGTTTTAAACTGAGCTACAAAAATTCCAAGTATCTTCAGGTTTTTTAGCAATGGAATTAGTCCTAATACTGCTACTTGCTGTATCCAAACTCTTGGCATAACCTTTTTACTGGCCATCATTTCTATAATATCCTGAAGTGCAGACCTTTGTTAGAAAGGTTCCTCTCACAGCGCTTTTCTTATAACACTGAAGCTGGATTATATGTGGTGCTATATCTACAGCTAATGACACAGCTCACAAATCAAAGCCATATTTTTTGTGTATTGAGCTGCTGCCCAGTGGACAGATTTTCATTTTACTACATCCCTGAGATGTCAAGAAGCAGAGCTTTATGGCTGGCCATTTTCTGATGCAGGTTCCTATTTCTGTTTCTCACTGAAGTCCCTCCTCTGTTTTCACAGGCATAGGGCAGAGTTCTGCCATGCATCTCAATCTGAAGTTAATGAATAGGAAGAAATCAGAAACCAGCCACCATCACTTCTGTTGATCCCTGAGTCTCGGTGACAGCAGCCCCAGCATGAGGGGCACAACATTACCGATATTTTCTGTGATGTTCTTGTAGCAATGACAGACTACTGGGGGAAGAAACAACCAGGCTGTAGCAAGTGTCCAAGCCTCAACACAATCTGGATGTAAACCAGAACCCAGATCTCAAGATACTAATGGCAGTGATGGATAAACATCACTTCTCATCTTTTTTGACCTCTATGCAACATTTGACGCAGACAGTGACCATGAGAGATTACTGAAGGAAATGGCAAGGCTGCATAATGAATATATCAAAATGATCTAACATCTCTCTGGGTGTGCATATCTCTAATAAGGTGACAGGAAATGTCAAGTTTGTCTCCTGACTTCATAACTATCATTTCTCTCTTTGAACCTATTCAACATCTACAGACAGATCCTAAAAATCATAGAATTCTCATGAATTTAGTGCAGCAACACCTCTCATCATGTGCATCTTCACCAGACAGAGTAAGATGGGGTCAAACATTGGCCAAGTACAGCTACTGAATGAGGACTAGTAGTGCCTGAATGAAGAAAAGTGAACCCACAGAAGGCAGAGATTGTGCTCTCTGAGGGAAATCAAAACAAACTAACAATTAAAATAAATTTGGTTTATAGCCTCATATCTGAAAGTGTCTTTTGTTGAATAGAGTTCAGTACAGCAAAGTAATATCGAAGTGATTTCAAAAAGACCACATAGCCAGTCTGTGTCTGACTTTTTCCACAAGATCCTAGTTCATGATGAAGTAGGGAAGATTAAGTCATAAACTGTTTCCTAATTTTTAAATTCTTAGTTTTTAGTATTTAAAGTTGTCATGTACTGTAACTCGAGTATGTTACAGAGAAGAAAGAAGGAGAAGGGAGAGAAACAGAACCGTATTTTTTAGATTTTTGGCAAATGTGAATGAGCAAAACTTACAAAATTGCTAATATCTCCATGAACCATTACATGGCTCTGAATATTCAGAGCTCCTGCCATTAACTAATTAATTATGAAGTTACAATATCAGTTTCCTAGTTTACACAAGGGCCAGAAATGGATATGCTTACCTCTGTATGTAAATACATATAACTTATGAGTTTTACGACAATTATCGGTATAATAATGATTCCAGCTTCAACTTCTGTATGTTCTCTAATACTGTTTTCACCTCAGATTCTCTGGGTTTCCTTCTGCAGTCTCTTCCTACACACTCCGTTCACAGTTACCCTATGTTCTTTAGCCAACCTGCTACAACTGCTTAGCCCATACAAGAGGCTCCAGCTGCCTTCTCAGGCATCCAAATTGCAGTTATTCCTTTTGCTACCTCAGTAAAACTCTTATATCCTCTTTGAAGCGAGGATGTTGATTGCCACGTTGCTTGTGCCCAGTCTGGTGCTGAGAACAAAGGAACAAAAGTATGTCTTTGCATGGTAAAGTCACTATTGTATTGAGCCCTTGCTACTACTGTTCTTGCATCCATATGGAAATCACCCCAGTGTGCTGCAGTTGAAGTTCAGTGCCTGCAGGAACTGAGTGAGAAAGTGGGCCAGAGCTCTGGTCTGTGGATCAGGACCTAACACAGTGCCTGGAAACAGGCAGTTCAACCTTTAACAGGTGGAAAACACTTGGCAGCTGAGACGGGACATACGTTTGAGTGCTTGCACTTCAGAACAAGGCCAATCCGAACACAGTGGAATTTTCAAAAGTCAGAGATTTTGTTCAACTGCTGTTTAAACAACGCTTCTTGGAAATGACCTTTCCTCTTTGTTTTCTTCTTTCCCACTTCTCTCATCAGAAGAAACAAAGACGCAGATGCATCTCTTCCAAACAACAGATGGCAAGGCTTTGATCCAAAACACAAATGCCCCAAATTATGGTGATAAAATTTTTAATAGAATTCTTTTAAGCAAAGGAAAAAAACATTTTCCTTATTTAAAAAAAAAATGGGGTGTGTGTCTGTGAAAATGAAAATATCAACCTGAGATTGTTAGGGAAAGGGCAAGGCATATGAAGGTGATTAGTCATTTAGTCATTAGCTGTTTGATAACGTTATTTATAAGTGGTGCTATCAAAATATTAATAAAATGGCTGAACAGGGGTGAAAGAAGCGCAAGGAAAAATGCATTGTAAAAAAAGCTTCTAATATCAGTATCTTTCATGATAGATTTCATCGGTACTGAAACAAGTAAAATGATACAACATCTTCACCTTTACTTGCCAATTCCTGGATCTTATTTTTCTTCAAAATATGTTACTCAGTAAAAGTAAAACACAGATTTTTATCATTTTCTTATCATAAGTACACAAGCTAGCCTAAATCTTTGTGACACAGGATGGAATAATGTTTGAAAATAATCCAGAGCTTACTTTTTTCTCTTATGAACAAAAATTTTGGCAAGATAAGACAAATTTAATCAAAATGCAGAGAAACAAACATTTTAGGTATGCTGCATTTGTTTAAAATATTGGTGTCTAATAATGAAATCAATTAGTAGCAATGCAAGGTATTTATCCAAATCAACACCAGCAGCTGTATTACTTAGTAAGCATGAGTACAAATTTTCATCATAGATTATTTTCAGAATATTTTATCAAATGGATTTCCAGTTACTTTGATGGATTCTTTTTTAGATGACATTCTGCCTTCACTGTAAATGCTGAATGTGTAAATCGACTTTAATTCCAAATTGCCACTATAGTTAGCAGAACGAAATGCCCCATGTTTAAAGGGAATTCAGAACAGATGTGACAAGATACCTTTGATAAAATGTAAATAATACATAAGCAAGTGATAGCACCAGAATAAGATGGTATGGTGTACATATCGATGCATGTGGCATTCTCATGTAAGACTCACGTCAAAGTAAGAAAGAAGCCTGTGGAAAAGTGAAGATTATCAATTGGTGTTTTAGTTGTCGGTTCAAAGAACAATCCAAAGATTAATTTGAAAAAAAAGTTAGAGTATCCATTGCTATTACAGCTGAAAATAATGTGTTGTAATGCTTTACTTAAATTTAAAATAACTTGAGACTAGCGAAGAAAGACAAAACTCTATGCAGCAGAGAACAATATTCTGTAGTCTTCTGTACAGGAAAGAATGTCTTTGACATTAAAACAGGAAAAAAATTTTATTTGAAAAAGAAACTATTTGTAATCATGACAGCCAATGATGGGCTGTAGTATGCATATGAATGCACATAGAAAAATTGCTTCATTATATGTAAGAGCAATCACAACTTTTTTTTTTTAATTGTTGTTTTGTTGGGTTTTTTCTAAAGAGAGAACAGTAGCAGGAAGGGGAGAGAAGGGAGACCCAAACAACAAGTGTGAAGAAGTTAATTAATTTTTAAATTGGGAAAGCTGAGAAAGTAAAGAATGAATAGAACATCTTTGCTCTTCTTTTGTATTTATTTTTATATTGCACATAATTGTCCATTAAAATGAAAATCATTAAAGGATTAAGGGGTAGTCATTATAGCCCAAGATATGCCATAGATCTGTACCTCCCTCAGGGTCATTCTTAGTGAATCACCTGCCTCCACCCCTCAAAACTATGTATCATGCAATCAATTTGGTCTCACTGTAATGGCTGCTGAGTATTGGGGAACAAGTCCTGTTCCCAGGGCAGTGTGCAGTTCTCAGGGCTGCAGAGTGCATGGCACGGTGGGCAGGTCTTACTGGGACAGTAGCAGCAGTCATTTTCCCTGAAAGTGTTGTTAGCAAAAAGTGAAACCCTTTTTCTATGGAAATAACGACAGGAGAGGCTGCACATCATATCAGTAGTCCAACTTCTAGTGCAGTCAGTGAGCCCTTCCTGTTACTTGATGTCACCTGTAGTCGTGCAGCCAGACTGTTGTCCTGAGAAGCTGCCAGATGCAGCAACTGAGTCAAATATATACAGCAGCTCCTTTACAGTCAAGTGTCAAATGTATTCCTTTTCTTCATGTTTCCTCTTTAATAAATTTTTCCAGATGGAAATTCCTTCACTATTTTGAGAGGCAAATAATTTGGGGAAATGGCATGATAGAACTGACTCCTTAGGGGTAGCTTTGATTCATAAACCAAAGAAGTCTCTGAAATATTTCAGCCAGAACATTTCAGGTACCTGACCGCCTTCTCACTGGCACTGTGGGCCACTGCCAGCCCTGCCTCCTGAAGCCATCAGTCCCCAGTCTAAGCCAGCCTCCTTCCTCAGCCTTTCCTCGAGGGAACAAGTACTCTAGTCCCAGCCAGCTTGGGGGCCCCTCACTGAACTCACTCCAGTTTGCCTGTGTGTGTGAAACCATTGTGTTCTGACCGAGGGTTCCTGCTACCAGCACCAGCACTCCATATTCTGAGCAATTAAATTTCAAACAATTGCTATGCAACAATAACATTTCAACAACAGAAGTCTCTTGTGAAACGGAGACAGAATTTTTTTCTCGTCTGTGCTTGAATAAAAGAAGGATAATTTTAATCTTAATTGTATTAATTTTTTTTCTGATGATTTTTGGAGCAACCTTGAAGTATTTGCAAATGCTAATGATGTTAATATTTATTTTGATATTTTAGATGATAGCTTTGCAACCTAAATGTGCTCTGATCCAGAAGTTGCTCTTTCCCTCTATTACATATAATTGCATATTACTTTGCATTCATGGCAAATTTGAATAAGAATATTTTAGCAAACCAAGATAAAGATTAGGGCATGTAAATATTCTCTCCAAGATAAAACACCACACATATCAGTACAGTTACAGAGAGATAAATATCGTCCAGCCAGTGAACTGTGAGATTAATTTACTTAAGTTTCGCAAAATACTGTTAGATCTTGGAAAAGTGCTGTTTCTGCTTATTTTTATTTATGTAATTTTATTAATAAATCTACCATTCTTGGAAATTACACCAAATGCTGTAAAAACATCAAACAACTTCCCTGCTTTTTTTATGGCTGGGAATCCAGTCTGGCCATGTCTATGCTGAAAGTTTTATTTAGCTGTGTACCACTCTCAGGCTGTATAGCCTGAAAAATTGGAGTAGAAAAAACTCTCCTGTTAGGAACAAGATCTTATGAACTTTACCAAGAAAAATTGTGAAAATAACGGGACAGGGGCAGAGACAGGTGAGATACAGCAAGTGAGATAAGAGTCTCTGGAGTCCTGCTTGCTGGTGAGAGGAAGCAGAGGGCTGATGATGGCAGATGATGTTGTCCAAGAAGCAGGCTTCAGGGGGCCAAGCCAGCCTTCTCCAACCAAGACCTCCAGGGCTGAAGATATTCTGGGTTACCTGTCCATCTGCTCCCTGCTTTGGTGGTTCAGGGTAGAAAAGCACTTCCCATTCTATCCAAAGATAAAATCAAAACAAAGTTCTTACAAGGAGAAGGTCAGTAGCAGCCAAAGTGCAGCTCCTTCCATCACTCTGGGGCATCCCAGCAGCTTCACTGAAATAATAGACGAAAAACTCGCAGGCTTTCTGCAAACATCTTCCTGGATCCATCACACATGTCTGTGTAAGGCTGAGCTACAGCTGTACTAAGATGGTGATGTATTGTGCATCTGGCAAAAATTTTGAGTGATTTAGGAGTACTTCATGAAAATCAAGCATAGACACATTCATTATCATATTTTTTACACAAACTGTAATAAAAGTCTCTAAACCACAAATTTTATATTTAAAAGTTATCAGAAAAATAGAGAAAAATCAACATGTAAAAGCCAAATATCTTTATTTTTTAAAATTATAGCATTATTTATATATAAGCACACTCACATGGGAGGTTGTAGTAACCATTCCCTAAAGTGGTTTTTTTTAAATAAATCGCAATTTTTTAAAGTTTTTGATTAATGTGCAATATAAAAATTTCTAATGAACAACTTATTACAATATAAATCTAGTCCAGCTGTATTTCTGCCGCTTGAAAATTAAAGTTTTGACTGTCTTCTCCTTTTAGAATTACAACAGTGTTTGAAATGACAGCTCTGTTATCTAATCTATTCTATTTTTTGTTGTTTGGTTTTTTTGGCTCTTTTTTTTTTTTAACCTGTGCACACTAAAGAGCGATATCAGAAAATATTATGAAATTTGCAATAACATTTTTAAAGAAAACAAATTCCTATGAGACAGATATTAAATGTGTTGTAAATATTGGGAACAAAAGCATTCAATATGTGTGCGACTCAAAGTGAAGTTCTCATGGGGCGATGTATGCCAAATGTACTGCACTTGGGTTAAAAGATATAGATAGACTTATGCCATTCATCAGTGCAACATTTTTAAATTACCTTCTCTTAAGAGTCTGGAAATTGTCTGAGCAAGGAAAAAAAGAAATCAAGTCTGATAAAATCATAAATGTTTTTCCATCATTGCTGAAACTCTAATTTTCTTGTTTATTGCTTGAGTTGATAAAACAAATAAAAGGAATCTAGGAGAGATTTCTTTAATATGCAAAATGAATTTCAATGTTCTGTCCCGCTGGTATTTTTATGGAAAACCTGAATAGATGCTACACATGGAACAGAAAAATCTGCATTTAGATGGAAATATTATGAAATGCATGATATGGTACAAAGTAAGTCTTTTAATGGAGATAGCAAAGTGTTGCATTATATGGTTGAGTGGAAAGACAGCATGCATACAGGCTTTTATGTCCAGCTGCCCTGATTCGCCCAAGAAAGCTTACTATTTGAATTTGAACCTAATACAGGGGAAGAAAAAAACAGTCTCAAAAACATTAAGTAGAGAAATTAGTAGCTCTTTTATCAAGTAGAATATTAAGATCCATGTGAGTCACCACGGTAAAAAATGGTGTTTTGAACTTGCATGTCAATTTTTCTAAAGCTCCTTAAGTGTTTTACAATCAAGAATTAATTAAGCCTTTCAGTACTTTCTGTTACATATATAAAGTGGTGCAACGAAGACTAAATTTATACCCATAGGTTTCAAGTATTTTAACATCATCGCAATAGCTGGTTCAGTTTCAACGTACCCCTAGAGACATGCTTTGTCCAATTTCCTTTTTGTTTGGTTTTGTTAATGTAAATAAAACAAAGAATAAAAAATGCAGTTTGGCCAGACTGGTGATATGTCACTATGAGTCACTGATTTCTATCAAAGATCACAACACATCTGAGGATCCCGCACTTTTAAGCTCTCGAATTCCATCACTGTTGGGATGATGTGGAACCGCAGTTGTAACTTACGGCAGTGGATAGAGATCTTATTCTAATCAGGAATTTTGGTCACAATTATATCTACTTCCAGAAAATGTTAAGAGGATAGGCAAAAGTGGAGCACCAATAAATGAAGCAAATACATTTAAAAGACAGGAAAATATTGAAATTTTAGGTGGTAGTTTTACATATGTATTTCCACGAGTTACTTGGGTTTTTTTAAAAAGTGTCGGGTTAAGATTGTTCTACTACACAAAAATAACTTTGTAGCCCAGGCTCTGACCTCCTTTGTGATGATAAAATAGCTTCCACAGCAGAACTCTGCTTTGGACTGTACTGTGTGGTCTGTAGCATTATACTGGAGTACACTCTTACCAGCTTGCTAATGCTTTCTTTAAGACATTTCTCTGCTAGGAGAGGAAAATAAATAAACCTGAGAAAGTTAGTTATGAAATATAGTTATATGTTTACTGAATATTTTAAAGTCTTTAAAGCACACTTTGTGTGTATATTTGACTTAGTGTTTTCTCAACACTATTGCAAATGCTTTTTTTATTAGGAATTCTTCAAAACAAAGGAAAAGCCGAAATTTATCCTTCTTAACCACAGGAGCAGCATTCAAACGTTACTAGAAAATCTGAGTTCTAATACAATGAAAACATTAATTAGTAGGATTAGTAATACAGACAAACCACTGGGGAATCATTTGTAATTCTGCATTATTTTAGTGGGAGGAAGTAGTGAAATCCCCTCATACTTGCAGAAAAATGAAAATACTAGCCTTGTTCTGACAAGCACATTTTTTTTCTCTATAGATTTTCTTCTAGTACTACTGATGCTTAACCCATTAATGTCCTTGAATATTTAAGCCAGATTCCTCCCTCATGTTACTGTGTTGCTGACTGCAGTAACATTGGAAAGGGGATACATTTTCTTTTATTGAAATGATGAAGAGTGACCTTAGGGTGTTTCTGGATGTCCTAGTGTTCCTTCTACAACATTTAAAATAATGGGGACACAATAGGTGGTGTGGCCTCAGGCATGCTGAGGGAGCTGTAACCCTCTGGGGGTTAATGGATGACTGTTTTTAGTTGAGTAATCAAATATAATACTGTGCTGCAGAACTCCTAGCAAGGCACATACATGCAGACTAATGGCTATTACTCTAATATGCTTTCAACCTTGAAGGCACTTTAAAGACATTTCTTGTCACTTCATTGTTATATTGTTGCATTCTAAGAAATACATGTGAATTTTCTTTGACATGTTTTGGTGAAACAGAAAACAATTCTGACTATTTTCTTATTCAAACAAAGAACTTCTCCAATCAAATCTTCAACTGTAGTGTCACTGTTAAAAAAGAGCATTTGTAAGCAGAAATATAAGCTCAAAGATCACGTTAGTATTAATATGAAAGCCAACACAAATTAAAACTTAAAAAAAATCCTCATATTTTGTCATATTCACTGTGAAATAAATTAGTCTGTATATTTTCAATAGGAACCTGTTGAAAATGTTTAGCCAGGTTCCAGGCAAGAATTTCCCAGAGATGAAGCTGGGAGGAGAAGAATGTGAGAAAAGCATTGACATTTTTAGATCTATTTTGAAATCTCCAGTTAAAGAAGAGAATCAGATACTGTATTTAGACTCCCTTTATAAGAGGGCTACCAGAAAACAGGCCTTTTACCATTTTTAATTTAAACAATTTTGTATTCATAATTCCTGTTCCTCTTCATTTTCATAATTAAATATCTTTGAGGGCTTTTTTTGTTTGCTTGTTTTCGCAAAACCTTAATTGCTTATATGCAATGCACCACATGGAAAGGGAATCATACAGAGGGTTAAAGCCAGGTGGCTTTGGTTTTTTTGGCTCTAGGACATTGTGATATCCAGCAGGACACTCCCTGTGCTCATCATTACATATATATATACATAATTCTTTTGCTAGATCAAAGCTGGAAATATTTTTGTGCAGCTACCATTGGTAATATATAAATGTATATACGTATTTCCAGGACAGCTATATTTCAGCATGTTGTAGGCAGCAGATAATAAAGTTAGAAAAGAATCATCTCGCTTCTAGCAGTTCAGTGCCAGAGACATTTTTTTTTTTCTCATGGAAGAATGAGATGCAGCCCCTAGACACACAGAAATTACAAAGATATCCTCCCCTCCTCTTCTCCTTCTTCCTCTCCACCCCCCCTCCCCCCACCTCCTTGAGTCTAGAAGAGAAACAAGAAAGATGTGAGCAATGGAACAGATATGTCAGCTTTAATAAATACAGGCATTTTCAGCATATCAGTCTGTCTCTCTGTTTACATCATTAAAGCTTTATTCATGTTGTAAAATATATCATTCAGGTCATTAATTTCAAACTTTTGTTTCTCCATTTTCTCCTCAACAGAAGGAATTACCCAAATCCTGTTGTTGTTAAGGGGAATCCAAGGAGAGTTTCCAGTGGATATAGAGCAAGGATCCTAAATGAATAGTGGTTTTGTTTGTGTCATTTGCCATATATGATTTATGATACTTCATAATGAACAGTTCTTCAGCTCAGAAACTTTTGATGTACAAAGATGATTAATTTTCTTCCAGGACCAAAAAAAAAAAAAAAAAAAAAAGATTACAATCCCATAATCAGATTCCTGGAGGTACATTACACTGCGACCTTCTGGTATCTTCCATTGTCTTTGTGATCTAGTATGAAATACCTCTTTTGAATCTTCAGGTTTGTTGGTGATGAAGAAAGCCTTTTGGTATAACAACCCAGTAAGATGCTCCATTAAACTCAATCATTAAACCTGTTTCATTATATTCACTATTCCTTCAAATGCAGGAATTCAATAATAACTGAGAGTTGGAAACTCAGCATTCTTTGATGGTTTAATGATTGATAATTTTTCATGTTAATATTGGCAGTCTAAGACTAAAGGAATGCATTACTATTATTCATGTTCAAAATCTGTCATAATATCCTAAGCAAACTTGCTCCACTTTCTTCTGTTTAATAGTCTGTAAGGTATTGAACAGGACTTACAGCATGATCATTTCCATGACTGATGTATTTCTGCTAAATAGCACACATTTGTCCTGCAGTCAGTGTTGCAGTTCTGAATGCTTTGGAAGGAAACCTGACATTTCACAAATCCATCATATGGATTCTTGGATTGAATGAATATGTCAGAAACCACAGCCATAACAGGGGAAATCAAGTATGCTTACAGAACAAAATGTAGCTTTTTATTTTTTTTTATGACAGGAAGTGAAATTAAAGATTTCTTTTAAAGTTTTATTGTAAGTAACGAAATATTATTGATATCCAAAACTATTGAACCAACTTCTTTACTGTGAGGGTATGCATGAAATTGTAAAGTTTTAAAGAAGACTGTGGTCACATTTTAATATCTGGCAAAATACTTAGTTACTTCTGTAAAGAAGAAATTCTGTGAATTCAGAGGATGTCATACACTTCCATAAACACTCAGGGCCACTTAAATTTTTTTACTTTAAACACAAACATTACAGTCCACTTTCTTCTTCCAGAATTTTTGAAATCACTGCTAAGGTTAAAGAAATTTGATTGCGCTGGTTAGTGTCTTGATGAATGAATGATATTTCATATAGTCTCATTACTTTGCTTTTCAAGAAAATTATAATTGAATTCAACCTCTTGTGAAAGTAGTTCTGAATATAAAATAAGTTTATTTAGCCAATTCACTAGAACAGGTGAATACTTCTATCATTTATTCTAGATGAGAAAAATTTAAAGATTTTCCCACTGTGTGGATCTCTAATATGTAAGATAATGAAGTAAAACTTTGCTTTCACCTTGTAAAACGACAAGGCTGAATTCAAGGCTGTTCAAAATCCTGAAGACCTACATATGTGTATGTATATGTATATAAGTATGTGCATGTGCAAGTGTATGCATGAAGTTCTACTAAATTATTAATAATTTTAAAACTTTCATGAGGAAGGAGGTTGTTTGGAGTTTTTTATTTTGTATGTCACTTCTTTAAATGCAAAACTAACATATTTGGGTGATTAAAAGTTTTAGATATGCTAGCTGATCTTTAAATCTTACTATTGACTCAAATAATGAAAAAACCTTGCTGTTAAAAAGCAGCTTTGAAAAGAGAGCGTATATAGAAGTGGTCATGGCCTTTTTTTCCTCCTCATGCCTCCATTTTTCACTAATTCCTTGTTTAATATGAAACAAGTAATTTTAACTTATAAGAGTTTACAGATTCAAAATAAAGTAAAGAAATACTGAGTACATTCTACAGCTCTGGAATCAATATTTGCATGTTGTCTCTGGGTACTTTTACATATGATTCTTCTTCACTTGTGATGGAGATGCAGTGGTGACCTATTTATTTCAAAGATATTTTGTGTTTTGTTCCTTGAAATACTGTGTAAGTGTCATTAGCAACCTACGATCTGTTTACGAGGTGTAGAAAAGATTTCACAGAAAATGTGCCCAAGCCTATTAACACGAATGCTAATGAAGCTTCATATGGCCAAGATATGGGTATTACAGGAGGTACAGAATTAAAATGATTTTTAATACAGAGCAGAGAAGTATGTGAAATTACCGTCATATATGTCAGAATACTATGTGTAATCATACATCTATAATGTGCCATCAGTATAGTGGATAACACATGAAAATGTTTTTTTTCATAAATCACCTGATGTTTTCAAAATTCTTAAACCAAAAACTTATGCTTAGAGGTTAAAGTTCCTTCTTTTTTTATAGTGAAACTCTGTGCATTGCTCATTAAAAAAGAAGATATAAGATGTTTCTAAATAATATTAAAATATGAAGTACAGTTCTGTTCGTTGGAATAGTGAAGCTCAGCTATATTAACTAAGCACTGTAAAGAATTGCTTGCTATAGTCCCATTTCTCATCCTCCTTCACACAAAATTTCAGTTATTAAAACTATGAAAAATGCATACATATTTCAGTCATATTTAATTAGTCATCCTACACTACTTGCAGGTAATTTAAATGCATATTCTTCATCTCCAGCCCTCTCAAAAAGAAGTCCAATGAATTTCTTCACTTTAGATGAATAAATACATTAGAAGAGTTTGAGCTCCATTCCTTTAGCAAGATATAGATAAACTCCATATAATTTGGCATGTAATTAAGTACTTCACTAAATCACTACCTCAGCTGCCAAAAAAATGGACCTTCAACGTGAACTTGAAAACTACACATATATCAGCTCCCTGTGCAAGGTTTGTTTTGCAGCACAAATCTAATTTAAACCCAATTTGTATCCAGATGTAATAAAAAAGAAATCTAATTTCTCCCACCTCAATTCTATTGGAATCTTTTTCAATCCACTCTGTGGACTCAAAATTAAGATTTAGAGTTGTGCTTGTTTGCTTTTAAGTCTGCTTGTCTATTTGTTTTTAAAAGCATTTCTTTAAAAAGTGTATTATGTCTATTTATGCTCTACTTGCTTTTATCTGTCCTGTTCTGGACTTCATCCAGGAAATAAATGTCAAACACAGGTTTAAAATATTTTCTTTCCCTTCCTATCTTTCCGTTGACATTATAGCCGAGACACAGGTGTCAGTCTGTCCCCTCATAAATGAATACACATCTTTGCCCTCTGACTCCCACTCTCAGTCTGCTTCCTGACCTAAGTCTCAAATCTCTAGCTGCCATGACTAGAATGTGCAGTGTCAATTTTATACAGCTTGCTTTAGCATTGGCCAATTCCAGTAGCAGCAGAATATTTTCTAATAGTAAAGAAAACCAACCAAACAGCAAAAAAAATCAATTCCAAGATTTTACCTTTGTGTAGGAGTGGGAGAAGGATGTTGAAAACTATTGAAGAACCTTTGCATGAAGGAAGATGGAACAGACTGAAGATCTTCAGTTTGGTAAAGATGGTGGAGAGTACAATAAAGACTCATCAAATGAGAAAATCTATTGAGGAAGTGAACAAGAACTGGGACAATAATGAATGTACTTATGTGTCAGGTATCAGGTTCAAATACCCCCAACAATATGGGCACATTTTCACACATTTAGTTAAACTCTGAAACTCTTCACTATAGGCAACTGCAGATGCTTAAATTTACCTTCAGAAAGAAGTTGAACTAAAGATATTTTCTCTACAACACAAAGCCACTGGTATGTACACCACTGTATACTTGCTGGGATTTAAACTCTTTATTAAGCATTTGCTGCTAGTCATAGCTAAAGATTGGGCCTTTGGTCAAATGCACAATTGTCTTAACTTGGGAAATTTCTATGGTACTCTTCTGGTTTTACTCTGAGGATTTTAAATTATAGGAAATACAATTCCAAATATTACTTGGCAAGAAAAGCTTTTTTGGTTTAATTACTCAACAGAAAATGTAATCTTTGATATACTTTGAAATTATTAGGATGAGTTCTGAATTCATACAGGTCTCTAATTCTTCTCATGTAAATACCCAACTATTTAAACAAATGTAATGAATGCTGAGGTAAGCACAGAGAAAGGAATGTGTTTTGGCAACTGTGTTGACTATGTCCCTCTTTTCATACAATAACATAAAATTTGCTCTTACTGTGGGTCTCATCTCTTCTGGTTCAGCTAGACTTCTGATATATCTCTGGACCCAAGTTATTCTGTTCAAGATGAATATTTTTGAATAATAATATCAGCAGATTTCAAGTTAAAGGTCACTAATAACAGTACTTCGCATTATTTTCTAGGCCTTAAGAGACTACTTGCTGTGAAAGCAGGAGATCAATACTTAGATCCCTTTAAATGGATCACAATGAATTCAGATTTCTAAAGCAAAGGGAAAGGAAAAGTAGTAAGATAAAGATTATGGCAATTGAGAAGGAAAACTTGCTCGTATTTTGTGGGCTAGATTAACACAAAAACTGGAGACACATGTTGCTTAGTTTCTGGATAGATCATCTCCATAAAGACATGAAGGATTTAATGCCCTTCTGCCCCCTCAATCTTCTGCTGATTATGGAAAGAAGTTTCCTCTCTTATAAACTTCATGCACTTCTCTGTTCCATGGAATGAAATGTTCCTAAGAGATAGCCTGTCTTGAATTTTGTGAGGGTTTTTGACGTAGGAATGTTTCACCCATATTGTTCCACCAGTGCATTTGTATTTCTAAGGTAAATGGTACGAGTAACCACTCCTACAAAAAGTGTTTCTAGATATGAATACCAACCCTTCTTCCTTCTGGTCTTTTGTCAATTCTTCCCTTGGATTACAAAAACCCAGCTTTATAGAAAATCTCATGTTGAACATTGTTTCTTTATCTCTACATGTATATTTAGAATCTATGTTACAATGCTGTTTCACAAAAGGGAAAAATAAAAACGAAACATTAGCAACTAAACTTACTAAGTGGAATTGCCAAAAGACTCCAAAAAGCTGGCTTCTTTTCTGAGTGAAACCAAGATAGATAAGTTTCCTGGTAAAAGTCTAGGAACTTCAGAAATTAGGTCAATGATCTGATTGCCTGAAAAACTCAGTTGATATCCTGGACTAAATGTGATTTTCTCAGATTCTTCATGTTAACCTTGTAATTTTAGTTGATTACTTGCTATATTCATATGATGATTTGATAATTTCACATATTGATTTATTGAATCACTCTTAATCATGTCCTTGATTGGATCATTGTATCATTCCATCCTTAATTACCTCTGTAAAGTCATAAATTAGTTCAGTAAAATGCTTGCTTGAGTATATAACTGCTTATTCATCTTTTAAAAAATAAAATCTGTAAAAAATACAGACATTGCATTCATTCAATCACATCGCACTTTGTGTCTTTGTGTCATCAACTCTGAGGATAAAGTTAATTTTAATTAAGAAATTAACAAGCCCTTTTTCCTGTGCTGGCAAATCAGTACTTAAGAAACCCTTGGTTTTGTTGTCTTTGTGGTTTCATGTATCACGAATTATGTTGCAAGTAGGTAAATAATTTCCAGAAAATCTTGGAAATTGCAATAATATCAGTACCTAACTGACTGAAATAATATTAAACTCTTCTGTTATGAGCAAAACAGGCATTTCCCAAGTAACAAAACAACAAAAAAAACCACCACCCAAACAATAACCCAAGAAAGAGATTATAACCAACTTCACTTCTTGTGAAGGAAGAGGTAACAAGGTCATCAACCCATCTATTATTTATTGCTTCTTTAAAATTATAGAAACTTGTATAATACAAGTTGTTCTTTCCAAAGCTACTGTGTGAATGCTGCTGCAGTATGACTATTTCTTCTCCCACTGGTATCAGATGCAAATCTTTTATGTAGAACCATTCAGACATTTTGTGAAGAATCAGCTGTAAAATGCTAATCAAATGTGAAATGTTCACAGAATGTGGCAATGGTAATAACATTTCAAAATGCATATATATTTTTAAAAAAGCATTTGAATAAAGGAAAATGCTTTTTTCCAATCTATTTCAAAAAAACCTTTTAAACTTTCAATTTATGTAGTATAAATTTTTTGAGGTAGATTATTGATAAAACATAGCCATAATTTAATTTTAAGACATACTAATCTCTGCTTTTATGCACAACTAACAGAGCATTTAGAATATTTGCAGATTAAAACCACCAGAAATACACTGTACTAATATCCTTTTCATTTCAGTTCTTTAATTTGTGTTTAATATTGAAAAACAATAATTTCTTGTAAGAAAAAAGTGATCATGTTTTGGAAAGTGGGATTGCAAGTGGGGAAACTTGTACTGAAACAGTACTTTCCAAGAGAAATAGAAAGATAAAATCCCAGTTCCTCCATGATTTTGTTAACTGTTCTAACTTTAGAATTGTTTTCCCTGCAGATCTGCACTATAATGATTTTCCTTACAATTTTGACTTATAATTTATTTGAAATAAGGTGAAGTCTTACTAAATTGATCCTAGATAAGTTCACAGCAAAATCCGTAAGTTTAGACCCTGGCACAAGAAGAAAGTTCATTGTGAAAAAAGACAACACTCACTTCCATTGCAGAAAAAGCCTGTAGGATGAGTGTTGATGGCAAAATGGAATGAAATTTCTGTTCAGAATGGATTTTACATTATAGATGAGATGAATAAATAAAGATATACTTCATCCATATTAATCTGCTATTTCTTTATTTTAGGAAATACCTTTGTCTGCATTTCTTAACCTGTAAATGTTTTCTAATGCATTAAAAATGTCTTGAATGTTAATTTTCACATTACTGTCATGAGATCCAAGTGCTGAGGCCTTCAATGATGTAGCAGCACTTTTCCCAGTTTCTTAACAGCAAGTGATTTTGCTAGAGACTTTTCTGTTCTCACCCAAGCTTCTCAAAAATTGCTTTTGACATGGATCACTTTGCAATACATTTAATTTTAGCCATTTGACCTTTACAGAAGCATCAAGGTTTAAGTGTTTAATTAAGGTTCTCACTGTGTGTAAGAAGTTATTCCTGCTAAAAGCCAAATTTAATACATCTCTCAAAAAGGGGGAATATTTTCACAAATGTTAGGTTGACATATATTCCAAAGTTTCAGAATGTCTCTCTCAAGTTTCTCTGCCTGTTTCTTATTAGGTGACTTCTTTCAGTGTAAAGATAGCACATTTGATTTCTATTCTGGCTTTTTAAATTCCTGTCGCTTTTGCATATAATTCATTATTCCTATGGAAAAATCTATTCAAATGTTTATAATCTCTTGTATTTGTAATATTTCAGGATAAAGCAAATATTTTTCCATAACTTTTGAAAGCACCTTTAAAACATATTGCAGTGGTCTCAAGTAATATATAACAATCCTGTCACGAACCTGGAGAAACTAAAATCATATTACACTTGATGGAATCAGTAGAAATAGAACATTTCAACAACAATACAGACATCCACATTGAACAGATCTAGATCGAATTCTAGAAGAACTATTTTGATGAAAAAATTATTAAATTTTATTGGTAATTAAAAAAGAAACATACTTCCTTTTGAAGCATGAGCTTTTGGTAGTGAAAGGGTGTCAAGGATTTCTGTCTTTCTCTTGCTGTGCATCAAACTCCAATTTTCCAAAATTAAGACTTGAAAGTTATCACTCATAATCCCTTGTGCACTCAAAAATGTTTTAGATTTTTAAAATTAAATTTATAGCACCAATAATTGCATAGCATTTTATGAGATTTGTATGCCAGGCACTACCCACATACACACAGACAGCCAACAGTAGCAGCTTGCATTCTAAATAAACCATGAGGGCAAATATTTTTCTTTTCACTTATCCTTTACAAACAGTATTGACAATTTAGAGAATTAAATAGATATTTATGGTATTTGAGGATATAATTGCACTATTTAACATTCACCAGAAAACAGCTGCCATTACTCCTGAGGGAAAACCAATCATAGGTATGATTATAAAGAAGCAGTGAGAACTGAGTTAATTGAAAAACAGGAGGACTTGTATGTAAGAGCAGGGAAAAAAATGTCATAAATTAGTTTTCCTGAGACTTCACAAAGAATGAATCTAAAGAAACCAGTATACACTCTAAGTTATGCATTTCCAGTATGAAATTTACAGGAGAAAATATTATCCCCTTACACTTCCCAAAGAAATGTCAGCAAAGGTTATTTAGACTTGACAGCTTAATAAAAAAAACCAAAAAACCAACTACCTTCAAAACCTGGCAAGACATGGAACCAATTAACTTACCAAAAGTTCCTCTTTCAACCCCCCTCAGGAAAATAAAGAATTCCCTGAACAAATATACACGGAATTAGAAGACTATTCCAAACTTCATGACTTGTTGGTGTTAAAAAAACCAAACAAAACCAAAAATTCCTCAAATTCAGGCTTTAATTGACATGAAAAAGCTGAAATACTCACCCTTTAATTCATTCTTTTACCTTGCATAATTTTTTTAACATATTTAACGCATTGATTAGAAGAAATATAATTTCAGCCTTCCCAAATCAGAGTGTTTTCCTTTAAAAATATCAAAATTCAATCCTTATAACTTTGAAATCTGGTCAACACCCATTTATTGACATTTCTACTCACTTTTTGGATCCAGCAAAACAGAAAACTGAATGTTTACTATTCAGTTGAATGTTGGATCTCATTTTCCATTACCATGCTGCAATGTTGTAATGTTTTGCAAAAGTTTAAAATTTGTGCGTCTCTAAAAAGCATTGCTTGATATTTTTCTTTAAAGAAGGAAAACTGTCTCCCAGCCTGTGGAGTTCTAAAAATTAGGCGATATGGGTGAAATAAAGTACAGGGTAGTAAGAAAGGTTCAAAACAAATTCTCTTATTTATGACTTCTTTTACCATTTTACGGCATGGAGATCATAACTTCGATTATCCTTTCTACTTTAACCATTGCACTGGTCAGAATATGCTGACTAATGAGTATGCAGGAATCAGGGTATGGAGTGTTCTTTGATGGCTCTGACCTGTCCAATCTCCATTGTAAATTCAAGGCCGGGAGATGATTAAAAGAAATTACATACGTGATTTCAGTACAGAGATCAAGCCTTGAAACGCTGTCTTTAACTGGGGTCTTTACAGGGTCTCCTTAGAATCAAACGCTCTTCAGAAAGTGGCAGCTTACCTTCTTCATTTGTCCACATGTGAACAGCAATGCTTAATTATTATATAAACACTTACATAAATATTATATTGCATTTGGATGCAACATATAGGTACAAGAAGAGAAAAAAATAGCTAGAAGTACACACCTTCACTGTAGATTAACACCCCCCCTGTTTCTCAGTTCCTGACTTGGGTAGGCAGAATAATGCACTCCTGAGGTCTCTGTGACAATACGAAGAAAAATAAAGGAAATCCAGGACTGAGGATTTATAGGAAATAGCTGCAAAAAAATCCTTTAAATTATACTGGATAGACACTAGAACAATCAGTGATCTCTAGAAATCTTGTCTTTTGTCAAGCATACACTTGTCTGACCTTTGCTTGAAACCCTTTGCTCAGTGATAAGAGATGAAAAAAAGACCAGAGACTAATGCTTTTGGTTAAAGAGCCCCAAATGGTTTTATCTTCATTTTTTATTCTAAGCAAGGGATCAATCTGATGAGATAAAAGATTCAAAACACTTAATGTTAAAACCTGAGAAATATTTTTATTGTTACTGAAAAGCATACCTATTGCAAATTTTCCTTGCTTTTAGCAAGTAGAAGCATGTTTTCAGAGCAGGTAGTGGGTGTGCTGAAATCCTAGCTTAACATTTAAAAATGTGTTCATTTTCAATTAAAGAGAAATGTAACTCTTGAACAGGACTATGAAAACCACTAAAGAGGAGGGTGTATGGTGGGGAGAAAGTATGTTCTTCCAGCTAAATAAAGTTTTCATTCTGTATTGCCAGAGATAATCATAGAATCATAGAACAGTTTGAGTTGGAAGAGACTTTAAAGATCATCTTGTTCCAGCCCCCCTGCGAAGGTAAGGGACACCTTTCGCTAGTCTGCTTGGATCCTTCTCTTCTTCAGAGTGAACAAAACCAAGTTTCTCAGCCTGTCCCGATAGGAGAGGTGCTCCAGCTCTCTGATCATCTTCATGGACCTCCTCTAGACCTGCTTCAACAGATCAGTGTCCTTATTATGTTGGAGGCCCCAGAGCTGGACACAGTACCCCAGGCAGGGTCTCACCAGAGCAGAGAAGAAGGGCAGAATCCTCTCCCTCACCCTGCTCACTGCACTGCTTTGGATGCTGCCCAGGACAAAATCGACTTTCCGGTCTCTAAGGGCACATTGCTGGGTTATGTCCAGCCTCTCATCCTTCAGCACCCCCAAGTCGTTCTCCTCAGGGCTACTCTCAATCCATTCACTACCCAGCCTGTATCTGAGCTTGGAATTGCCCTGGCCGAGGGGCAGGACCTTGCACTTGGTGTTGTTGAACGGCAGGAGGTTCACAGAGTCCCACTTCTCAAGGTTGTCCAGGTCCCTCTGGAAGACATCCCTTCCCTCCAGCCTGTCGATTACACAACACAGCTTGGTGTTGTGGGCAAAGTTGCTCAGGGTTGACTTAATCCCACTGTCAGCATCACTGACGAAGACGTTAAACAGCACTGGTCCCAGTACTAAGCCCTGAGGAATGCCACTTGTCACTGGTCATCACTTGGACATGGAGCCATTAACTACAACTCTTTGAATGCAGCCATTCACACAATTCTTTATCCACTGAATGGTTCATCCACAAAATGCATGTCTCTCTGGTTTAGAGGCAAAGGAGGATGAGTCACTCCTTCCTATATCGTGCACTAACAAGGGCTTTGCTGTGCTGTAAAGACTGAACAGCTGAGACTCTTTGCCTAACTCAGAATAAATGAATGTTCTAAGAGTATGATCTTATGTTCTTACTGCTTCAGAACATTTTTTCTACTATGATAGATCGTGTACTCTATTAATTTTACTTTTTTTTTTTACTTAGTCTTTAAACTGAACTTTAGTAGAGGTTCATCCTGTTTCTGCGAGATTTAAACTACAGAATTTGTTTATAGGAATGGCAGGGATTAGCTAAAATATAGCTGCTTTTCCATAACAAATTTCAGTCTGGTGATGCTGAATCTGATTTATTTCAATCATGTGGAAATCATGTCTTTGGAAAAACCATCATTCATCTTAGATACTCATTTTAACACTATTTTCAAATAATCAAAGAGCTGGAAGATGAAAAGGCAGAACTATGTTACCATAAACTGCCAGATTCTCATAAATCTAATGTGTCTATTTATTACTCTTCAGCTAATAGATACAAAATTCTTAACTTACAATAGCTTCCAAAACCTGGAGTTGTAGTTGTAAATTTGGAGGAAATGATTAAACATTCTCTACCTCTTTGTTTCCATTTTGACATTTAAAGATTTTTTTTCTTTTCTTCCTCTAGTTTTATCTCAGATTAAGAACTGTTCAGTTGAATTATTTTCATTGTGGTGCGGTATACCCCAGATAAATAGTTCAGGAAATTGCAGGATATTGAGAAAGATCGTCCTGTATCGAGTGCACAGTAATTGCAATTAGCTAGGGAAGGATTACTTCACTTTTAGTCTAACATCCTGAATAAGCAGAAACAGGACAGGAATGTTTACATCCTTTTCCTTCTCAAAATGCAAAATTACTAGTGGAAAAGAGGAATTGAGGTTAACATCCCTGTTTTATGCCAATAGCTGTCTTTTAGTTTGGAGCTTTTTATTCCTTTACATATTAAACTTGAGATGAACTCCAAGCAGTGTAGCTGCTTCCTAGCCCCCTAGAACCCAAGTTGCTGTTCTGGAGGCCTCTTCTAGTCACCGCTTCAGGCTCTTTATTCTGCTCAGGATTGCAACGATCTCTGTTCTAGAAAAGTTCTTCGATGAATCTTGTTGAAAATCATCACTTTTGTTTGAAAATCATGACGCTGTCCAGACTACCGAAAATTTATTTTCAGCAATCTAAGTGCCCCCCTCATGTGGGAGTCTAAATGGGAGTTGGACCCAGCAGCCAAATAGAATTCTAATCAATGAGGTCCATTGAGTCTACACCCCTAATCACTTCAATGTCTATCAGAAGACAATTTTGTTAAATGAGCATTTCTGTAGTTTCCATATACTATAATGTGATTCTAAACAAATGCACACCTTAATATAGACATCTTACTCTCTTACTGAATCTCAGCTCTTATGCACAACTCAGTTCTCCAAATGTAGACATCCAGTGCCATTTAACATTCCACTCAGAATCTGAGACATCTACACGAGTCCAGGAGATTTAACGCTGTCTTTAGAAGACTTGTATTTTTCTGCTTTGGTATATGAAGGGCAAATGCTGTACACTGAAGAATCTTAGTGTCTTTTTGTTCCCTATTCCAATCATGCTTTTGAAGTAATTTATAATGAAATTTTATTAGAATACTCTTCCCCCCTTATTTATAGAAAAGCATTATAGGATAAACTTTTCTGATGTGAAACTAACAACTAACACTACAAAGAGTCTAGCCTTTAGTTTAGTCCCAGTGAAATCCCTCTCATTACCCTCTAAGGTTATATAAATATTTGGATTCAGAATAATTAACATACATAACTTTACTGTGATCTTCTCCTATTGGAAACACAAAACTAAATTCAGAAGTTATTCACAGAGTGAATTTCATTTTTACCCTCACTAGGCACAAAATAATAATAAAAAAGAAGAATATTTATATTCCTTCTAGTGTTTGTTCATATCCCAAAAGTGTTAATTTGAAGCACAAAGTTTCACAGGAAGTGTGCAACTGATACGTTTGATGCCTAAGTCTACAATTTAGTCAAATTCAAATCTTTCCTACATCCACTGAGGCACATTTCGTACATGTATTCAAGTGGGGATTCATAGTCTACATATCTCATCTAAAGAACTTGATTCATACTATGAAGTAATGAACTGTAGCTAAGAACCTTTACTTGGAAAGGTCAGAGCACTGGAGAATCAAGTCAAAGTTGACATTCAGTATTCAACTACATCCTCTGAGGATACTTGTTGGAAAATAATGTACACTAAATGTTAGTGGACTGTTAAAGAATGGAGGTTTGGTGGAAGAACATCTTTTCAATATCACTTTTTGAAGTTTTTCTAGTTTAAGTAAGACACTCAGCTGGTAACTATGGAAATGAGTGAGATACTGTCTCTCTTATTACTGGCCTGTACTTGGTTTCTAGACCAATGAACAAGTAATGCTTACATGTGCATGAATAGCTTAAACAAAGCAGGCTAAGAGTGACTCAGAATAATTTATTGGACATTTCCCTAAGAAAGGAGACACAAAATTTCTGTCAAGGAGATATTTAGAATACTTGCTTCTCACATTCCATGCATGTGCTTGTTGTATTCTCAAGACAAGGTTTGTAAGTGAATGCAATAAGCACCAAATGTTAGAGAAGATACAAGAAGCAACTTGAGGTTTGGTGGTGAAGTCTCAGCAGCCAAGGCTAGAATGACAACATCCCTGGGAGTGATGTTTCCCTCGTACAAGCACAGCAAATCAACACCTGTTTTAACCTGGCCTCTTTCTTCCCCATGCCATATACTCCTTGTTTTAAAACATATTTGAAAGGTCAACACCATCCTGGGCTGCATTAGGAAGAGCACTGTTAGCAGGTCAGGAGAGGTGATCCTCTCTACACAGTGCTGAGGAGACATACCCTGACTGCTGTGCCCAGTCCAGGACTTTCAGTGCCAGAGAGTCATGGACAAACTGGAGCGAGCCCAGGAAAGGCCCACAGAGACAACTAAGGCATTGAAGCATCTTGCATGAGAAGAGGCTGTGAGAGCTGGGATCATTGAGCCTGGAGATGAAATGCACAGACATCTGACAGAGGTTTATAAATACCACATTGGAGAAAGTAAAAACGATTGAGCCAGGCTATTCATGGTGGTAACCAGTGAAAGGAACAGAGATAATAGGCACAAAAGGAAACACAAAAGTCCCTTTAAATAAATGAATTAATTTTTGGTTTTTAATTTTAAGTACAGTCAAACACTGGAACAGGTTGTTCAGAGAAATTACGGAGTTTCCACCTTGAGAGATGTTCAAATCCCCACTGGACATAGCTCTGAGAAGCCTGGTTCTCCTTTATGCACACATTAATATGTTGTTGCAAAAAGCATTCCATTAAAAAGTAGATGTAATTATTGTTTAAATGTACTCTTCTGTTTCTCATGTCTACTCAAGAATTCACTCTTCCTTGGGAGAAATAAACCTTATTATGGAGTCTGTTTGCAAGATGATTTTTGCTGGCGACTTTACAAGACAAATGACTGAATATGAAAAGGTCAGAAAGGGCTTTTAAGTGCTTTAAGAACATATGTGAAGAGGATGATGACAATCAGTTTTTTAAAAAAAATTATCTGCAGGCATTTCTATGGCCTTCAGCAGTACAGTATGCACTCCAAAAGCACTGATTAATATATTTTCATGGCAACCATACAGTTGAACCAAATGTTAGACTTTCAATTCACAAATGGGCATTTGAGTCCAAGAAGAACTCACTGAAGTCAGGAGGCTCCTAGCTTTGATTGGTCAGTTTGAAATTCAGAATAGCAGGATATTCCGCATCCAACTGTAAGCCTTTGGCAGCTGTGAGTGGTCCGCGGCTGAGGACGCTGGCAAATGCCAAATCAAGTTCTTTCATCCACAGGTGGATGACACATCCAGAGTGACTATTTGGTTTTTATTTTGGCCAGTGTGATTTTGTCTCAGCTCCCAGGGGAAGAGCTACAATAAATCAGATGACAGACAAGTGTCCTACCCCACAAATGCTACCTTTGATTTTGTCTTTTTTTCAGCTCAGGTTGTGTTTTCACCCTACAGAGAATAAACACAAGAGATCAATGCTGGGTTTGAGCATGTCTTTTCTCCTTTGTTATTACAGACAGCCTTCTCAATGCATTTTTGTCCCTTCAAATGAAATAACAGATTTTATTATGGAACAGCAATGGCCCTAGTTCAGAAAAGATTAGCATTTGCCTAGGTTTAAATTGAATGGTCTAATTGAAATCAAGGGGAATATTCATTTGTTTTATGTATTTAATCAGCTAGCTGAAGTGAAGCTTAAATTAATGAATGTGACCTGTTATTCACCAGGCATTTGGATGCTGAATATATAATGCCAAGCACAGATTTGCAGGGCAAGCCATAAAGGTTTCTGCTTTCATGCTAGTCCCATCTCCCTTGCCGTGGTGCTGGCATCATTCAGTCCACTCAGCACATCCCTGCATTTCCTGGCTCTGCAGAGAATCTCTGGTGCTATACTGGGAGTTGAAATGGTGCCTGCACTGTGGCAGGAGAGAAGAGGGGGACAGAGCAGCCTGAAAGCCAGAAGGGCTGTGAGTACTGTGTTTCTGCCAGCTGCAGGTTAACTCCCCCTGGAACAATACCTCATTGTGACTGGGGCTATGGGCACAGCCTGGGCTCCAGGGGAGGATAAGACAGCAGGTCATCTGCAGTGGGGCTCTAGTCACCATTTATGTCATGGTTGCATTTTTCCTTCAAATTACAAAATTCTCTTCTACATAATTGAATTTAATATCAGAGAACTAATTTTCACACTAGAGTACAGAGTGATTAGGAGCTTGTGTACAGTTTTTTGCAGTGCAGCACAAATCAGCTGAACCCATGTTGCTCATAAACATCAAATAGCAACCATAAAAAAAAATTAAAACACTCTGGTGACATCCAAGACTTCTCACTCTATATTATTTCAGATTTGACCTGCAGCTCTATTATTTGTCACTCATGCAAGAGGTCCCTTAGAGCTCAGAGAAATATAGTGATCTAAAGAGGCAGATAGGCATTTAGTGGAGGCCAGACATGTCCTACTTCTGAAATCCCTTTTCTTACATACCTCGAAACAGTCTGGCTCTGCCATGTCTCCTAATCCAATAGCAGGAGGCTATGAAAGCTAGGATGCTTAAACCAATTTTTCTGTAAGCAGAAGTCTAATTTTAAGGCTTAGGAAACGAAGCTTTTTGTAGAAGACTTTGATAGCTTGACTGAGTATGAAAAGCAACATAGCACCTAAATGCCTACCAGCAGAACTAGTATGTTCTTTATCTTGAAATCCACTTTTGGTATTGAACATGAAATGTAGTTGAAACCTGTTTTAAAGTTCAGATGTCACAGATGCTTTAAAAAACTGATCATTTTTGGGAAGATTTTATGAAAGATTGATTTTTCCAAACTTCTAGCTACCTTATTGTTACAGTGATTTCTAGTATAATATACTGTTCTGTCACTTTTGCACAGCACAATCTTACACTCAGAAATCTCAGGATTTTTCATTTCTTAGTGCTTTGTTGGTTTTTTGTTGCCTTTTTTTTTTTTTTAATCAGTGAAGGAATTTGGGGAATAAAATCAGATCCTCATTCCAATCTTTGCCAAAACAGTTCTATTACTTCCCCTCTATTTTCTTGTCACCAGTGTTCCTGAGGTATATACTATTTTTGTTCAATGCTTGTTGCCTTGTCACTATATTAACTGCATTTCTTCCTTTTTCGGTCTCTATCTACCCATTACATAGAAAGAATAACAGCAACCTTTTCTACGGGTACGTATTTAATAAATAACCTGTTTTTCTCTTGGCTTATTGAAGCTGGTAGACTCTGTAAAACCATTTCTTTTGTTTCTTCAGACTCAATGAGCACGGGCAGCACTCCCCAACTTGAACTACTGGTCACATACAGAGGTCAGCTAACTCCCGGGACCTCTTTTCTACTGCAGAGCACAAGGAGATTGAAGACACTGTAAATAATTGCATTGTGTTCTCTAAGAGTTCACAGCGGAATATAATAATCTCCTTTTATGACTATAATGCATCCTGCAGAAAATCCTTTATGAGCTATAGAAACTAATTACAATATCTCTGTTCTGTGAGAAATTGGGGGAGAGAGAACAATGAAACAACTGGTTAAAAGGGGGCTGCAAAAACCCCCCAAACATTGCTGCATAAAAATCTGTTTTCCAGATGTACATAAAGTGATGAGTTAAAAACAAGTTACCATGTAACTTTTCTCTCTGCTTTCTTACCAGCTTCATGGATGACAGTAGCTTATCTTGGCTGGAAATTCATATAGACTAGAAGTATTCAGGATTGAGTAGTATTTTTTTAAATATGGAACTTTAGTCCTGAAGCAGACTCTGTTAATTTTAAAATATCTCTTAATACATTAAAAAAAAAAAAATATTTTTCCCAAGTTTAGAGCCAGGGAGAAGGAGAAAAGCTGAAGAAACAGGTTCCTGAATGGGAAAGCCAAAACAAAATTTGGAAAACCTAAGTTGCCATTTATTATTCTATGTTGCCATTATTATTCTGTGATTCTATTGCATCAAGCCTGCCTGAGTTCAAGAACTGTTTGGACAACAATTTCAGGCACATGGTAGATTCCTGCACAGGGCCAGGAGTTGGATTCAATCATCCTGATGCATGCCTTCCAACTCAGCATATTCGATGATTATATGATTTATTATTTACTATCCTGTTTAACAAAAGAATACATTTAGCTGGACATGATTTTACAGTCAAAAGGCAACTTTATCACTTCACAACTTTAGCCAGCCTAAACCCTGCATTTTACAAATTGCTACACAGACTTTTAAAACAGGCAAGGAAAATAAACTGTGGAGTAGTTGGACTGCTCCAAAAGAAATGTAGAGTTGAATAATTGGATATATTCCTAATCAGAAGCTCCTTTTATGTTTTCTCTCTAGGAAACTCTTGGGAATGGCAGAGTAGACCATGGGAGTTGGGTGAGTGATGTTTGTGTACAAAAGAAGCCAACTTCAGAAACCCAGGCGCTTTGCTCCAAAGAAAATCATCGGGTAACCAAAGATGTCTGTAACAGTCAGATAGCAAGCTGGTGTGGGAAGTGGGAATCATGAGCCCTTTGCCATGCCAGCACATTCCCTAGACTAGTAAACATGGGTGTAATACATGTGAAAGGAGCTTGTAGCCACTGTCCCTACTGGGGACTGACACAGCCCCGATGGCAGAGCCACATCCCTGATGCTCAGTTACAGGCAGGAGAACAGAGGAAGGATACAGCTACACAGATTTAAGCAAGAGAGCTGGAACATTGTAAATATCTCTTTGTTCATATTCAGACAGACGTCACTTAGCATGGCTACTCTGAGGCTTTTTGATTCCTTTTCAACTCTCCAAGTGACCTGTGACTGCTCAAACCCAAGAGCAGATAATGTGCCAGAGCTTGTACATGCACATTTGGCCAACTGGGTCAGAAGAGGCAGATGTGTTTCAACAAAATGCTTTAGAAAACACAACAGATAAGCTAAGCAAAGAAGACAGTGGTGACAGAATTTGCCTTTCCTAACCAGGATGAAGTCCAACTGTTGTTTCTGGCAGCAACAACCCAGACTCAATCAAACCCAGGTGCAGAATCAGCCAGCTTGGAGGAGAAGTGTGTTTGCATCTGCCCTTTTCTCACTCTAGGGCTCTGCTCAGAGGGAGGAACATGCTGTTGGGAGATAAATTTCCCTCCTTCTAATTATAGGCCTTGCCATCTTCTGCCCACTTCAACTGTAAATCGCCTAATCATAAACAATTCCTCTTCAAAGCTCAACACAGATTGGATGTAATTCCCTGACAACACCAATCTGTTCACAGTATTGCATGCAAAGGACAGAATAACATTAAAGATCTTTCAGGCTGCTGAAGGAGAGAAGATTGAAGAAAGAAAACAAAAGAGTAAACCACAAAAGACATTACTCTTGTCACATTTTAGCAAGGACTAGCAAATCTCAGCAATTGGTCAAAGGAGAAGAAATAAAAAAACTTCCTTTTCTGTTGGTAAAAAAACCCCACCTTGTCACACACTTTCCCTTCTAGTAATTAGTAAAGCAAGTAGAACGCAGATGGAGACTGCTGATAATGTTTTATTTACATCGGAAAGCTTCAATTATTCAGAATGACCAAGTCATTCTCACTACTAAACTATAAAAGATTACATTACTGCTATATTTGCCTGGTTTTTTCCCTCCTCCCCGTTTGTTTTCTCATGTGGTAACTGACCATAAATAAAGGTTTAGATCTTGTTAGAGAGTTTTCTATTCAAGTAATGTACTGCCTACGAACTATCCTTCAGAACTGGAATTGCATGCTGGCAAGACAGATAACCAAAGCATTACTGACAGGAGACAGTACATTTTCTAAAAGGTGAGGATAATGGTATGCTAGCAGCACATGGTTTGTGCAACAGTACCTCAATCCTGTCACTACTTTTTGGGGAAATATCAGAATACCAATATCAAGTGCAACAATAATAATAAAGCAGTATTATTGGCAGTGTTTTTGAAGTGACGGTTGACATCAGGACCAACATCTAATTTTACATTGATGTATCTCAACTGAATTAAATGGCATTTTTCCTGATTTATGCCAGTATAGGGAGGGAACAAAATTAGGCCTTAAATTTCATACCTGTCTTGAACTCCAGGAAAGAAGGCTGGAAATGATCATCATATTTTAACACTGCCAAATTGCTGAGTCTAAAAGTAATAATGCTCCAAAATGACCAAACCATATCTCATAACTCAACTTTGAGAAGTTTTCTGTTTCTTGATAGCAAATAACCATGAAGAGATTTATTTATACATTTAGTGGACTGATCTATCAAGAAGAATTTGGGAAAAAAGTCTCTCTTTGTTCTTGGATTGAAGAGAATATACTAACTTTACGTCTGATTATCACATAAAATGGGTTAAACATATTCCGTACAAAATAATTACCACCGTTGTACACGTATGAGAAATTGACAACAAAGGTAGGGAAAATAGCAGAATCTGAAATTTATGAAGTACAAGGAATAGAAGAGAAAAATGATAGCTCAGTAAATCAACCCGCAGTTACTTAGTGCAGATGGTTCTGTACTTTATATATTCTTGGGGAAAATCACTGGCTTTGCTAATTTGAACTGGAAGGTAAATTAAACCCTCAATACAAAGAATCTGTGATATTTATATCTCAGAATATAAACACTGTAGTATTATGCACATACACCAAGTAAAAAAGGTCTTTGTTAGTTATCACTATAGCAGATGTATACATGCAGAGTGTGTTTCCAAGTGGGTGATCTCAAATAAAAAAGAAATCCTTCCTAATATTGACATGGTTATCCTATACTGAAAATGTTACCTCATGAAAAAGTGATTTAACAAAGGCAGTTGGAACAAACCACATTTAGTTTACAAAAAAAAAACCAAAAGGGAAAATGGCCTATTCCCTCACCTGGCAGTGGGAGAGTTTACTTCCAATATAATAAAAGGTTTATATGAAATTTTTTGTCATCATTGTAAGAGTAGTTACTCTTAGAGTTTTCTCTGCAAACTTGTGGAGAAAAAGACGTTTATTTTTGCAGCACCAGCTGGTTTGAGTCTGATTATTTGGCTGATCTGCTGAAGTGTTTTCCGAGTGATCATTGTTTTAGCTTGTATTGTCGGATGTCATCCAAAGGTCCAGCACAGGCAGATGGGTCTGCAATATAAAACAAGAGCTGCTGCAATAAAACATATCTTCTCCCCTTGCCCCCAACACCCTCCCTTCTTGCATTAGGTGATCCATTACTGGGTGTTCTGCATTTGATTTCATTGTTTATATACTCTACTAACATTATAAGGGAACCAAAAAGGATGGTAATGATGTAAGCCGTGTGAGATTCATTAATTAACACTATCTGAGGAAGAAGAAAGAGAACTATGATTTTTTTCTCCAGTACTATACAGTTCAGAAGGAATACATATGCCACACAAATATTTACAAAAGACACCCTTTCTGACTAATAGAAAGAAATGAAAAGTGTGTGAAAACCTGTTATGGTTTGAAAAGAATTATGAAAACCTCCCTGGCAGAGGGAGGATGAACCACAACCAGGTGCTAAAACTTGCAGGTATAAAGAAAATCCCTGTACATTATAATGCACATTCATAGCTAGAAATTGGACTGTTATCTAAATTATTGGAGAGACCTTTACTTTTCAGAACTTTTAAATGAACACAAAATTTCAACATAGGAATCAAACAGGTGCTCAACAGGAATTAGAGGGATGTAATTAAATAGATAAACATCTGCAAATACAGGGAATGGATGGGGAAGCACACAGGATTCATCTTACCTTCATTTTGGATTTAACTTAGTTGAAATGTCAAGGATAGGAGCTTAGGATCAATTAAGAAAGCAAGCAGTCTTAGCAATTGAGATAGAAGATATTATTGTTAGGTATCTTTGACTTCCACACCTAAGGCAGATGCCCAGCATCTCCCTTAACAGTCAAGTGAGAGGAAGGGTATCTTTAGCAATGAAATCATCTATCCTATTTGGAATCTACTTTGGCATGAATGGAAGTTACTGGTTTTTACCACAAATAATGCAGAGAATTCAGACAACTATATTCAGATGTGCTGTGTGATTCTATGATTCTATCTACAACATAGATTCCAGATTCTGGTCAAAGGAAGTCTATACCATCTCTCTGAATTGCAGAGTGGGATTCTGATTTTGGGAATGGGGTGAAATGTCCTTCTAAAGTGCTTGTCTCCCTCCATTGACTGCAAAGGAAATTTGAATACCTAAATTACATTACACTTCTATCGTAGCACATAGAAGTAACAAGAGATGGGCACAGAGAGATTAACTGAGAACACTGTATATAGGAAAATTTTTGTTTGTAGACTATTGCATTAGTCTGCAATATTGTTGGAAATAAAAAGATATTGATGGGACAGGGCATCTACTCCAAGCATAATGATTTTGCAGTTAGACCATAGAGCATATAGCTCTAGAGAATGTTCTTTTAGTCTCCCGACAAATACTTAATAAAATAAAAGGGTTTCTCTTTAATGAATGCAATGGTTTTAAATTTCTCTTGTTTTTAGATGCATTTCATAGACTGTATTTTCCCAAAATGTGTCTTCGTATTTGGATCGTGTAGTAGAATTCGTTCCTGGAACTGTGACAAGTTATTAACTGCAACAACAACAAAAAAGGTACATTAGTGGTTACTTAAGTAAAATAATATGGCTAGAGAAAGTCTACAAACAAAACCAGTCTAAATATGCACTGGGCATGCCTGTACTATGCTGGATTCCAGAGATCCTGGTACTTGCAATCACCATAGTGGCATGAAGAGAGTCTAATTTGCCTCTGGATTTGAGATGACTGCATTTGGTGAGTTAAAAGCTGAGCTCCATGGGGCTTATCACTCCAGGATGATCCTTGGCCTGGTGTGCCAAGGCTCAATTGGCATTAGCTTGGTAGTATCTGCATTTTGCAGGTGTACAAATTTTCTTATCACTTTTTATTGCTACATTAAATAGATATTGCCCCCCAACCATTGTGATTCCTCCATCTGGCATGCATCTCAAAGCTTACTGGCTAGTTTTTATCCAATTTCAAGATACATGTTCTCATTTGAGATCCTGAGCGTGTTCCAAATGCACTCAGGCATTTCTCCAAATAACAGCAGAGATAATCTTCATCTAGGATAATGCAGGGTCCCAGACAAATGAACTCTGTTCACAACACAGAACCGCAAGTTGTGCAACTGCAGAAATTAACTTTTAGTTATCTTTTGGGCATAAATGCTTAAGAAAAGCTTACAAATTAATCCAAGGGATTCCAGCAGTCTAACAGAAAAAGAAAAAAAAAAAAAAAGGAAAAAGCCCCAAGCCAAAAATAACAGAGTAAAAGAAGCAATGAAATATTGGCTCTGTAGCACAGGAGAATAAACACAAGAACAAAGAAACTGTAAGGAAGGGGTAGATATTGAAAAAGCAGATATTGGAACTGATTTTCAGACTGCAAGCCAGGATTTACCATTTTATGTAAAAGTTACACTTCACAAACGAGAAGCTAAGAAAGAAGGACATCGTTTAGCAGAACCTTGTTATTTTACTTGATAGATAGATAATGAGTTGCAGGCACCTCACTACTGAGCATCCTGCAGAGTGTACATTCTTTATTCAGATACACATTCCTGAAACTGGACATCAGTGTGTTAATCCCTCAGCGGTAAGGCACTGAGGAAAAGTACTTCTTCAAATGTAGCTTTTGCTCTTCCCCATGAGGGCAATCCTGTACAAGGATGTTAATATTTATAAATAATGAAAAATGATCAGTACTTTTGGTTCTATTGTACCCCAGTTTTGAAATGGAATAATAATGCAGACAACAGATAATGTGTGTTATCAGGAAGAGTTGAAATAAAATATTTTCCAAGGTTTGCATTTATATACTGTGGCATTCATGTAGGTTAATAAGTCCCTCTCATGTTAATTGAACTCAATCTCTGAAGAGCATCTGAAAGCATAGGTAATTTTAATCCAATTTCAAGGGTTGTACCATGGTAGTATCCCAATAAAATGGATTTCAATATTTATACATAAGCTTTGTCTTGAATTTTGTCTTTTTAATAGAATCTATTACTGCAGTTTATATTTTATGTGGTTACGTAATATATTACAGCCTGTGAGAGGTGGTGAGCACACTTCAGCTGAAGGACATGCTGATGATTAATGGAGCTTAAAGTCCATACACCCTAAATTAGGTTTTAGAACTGCAGCGTAATTTTTATCATGTAACAAGAAAATTAATTTACAAAGACTATCCCACAGCTTTGAAAGCCACTATAAAGATTAAGTTCTCTTAGACAGAAGGTAGGAGATTTAATTTTGATTTTTTTTAAAAAATCAGATTATCAATCTCTTCAAGGAATGCTAAACAAGCTGAAAATGCTGCTTTTGTTTTTCATGGGTTCACAAAGTATTTATCAGGCATCCATGTATCTATCAAGGTTTCTTACTGCCCTGTAATTACCTCTGTGTTGGACTGGGCTACAGTGGATGTGACACAAACAAAGAAGATATTTCGTCTGAAACATCCTAAAAAGAATAGATTATAGGCTCTGGATGCTTTAGGGCTGCAGAAAGAAGGTGACAAAATATGACATGATCCAGAATCTACTATTTTTTACTTCACTTTAGGAGAAAAACGGTCTGTGGAGCCAGAAAATAATTATAAAATAGCAAGAGATTAATGTACAGCTTCAAATGAAGACCTGAAAATGTAGTACAAAAATTTTCTGTGCAAGACACATTTCAATAAATTTGCTTTTGCCACCCTTGCAATGCCCATTTACCTGCATCATACAGATATTTAAGGAATGAAATTGCACCAGCTTGTTTGTAGAAAGCAAATTTTAAAGTTCAAGTGCTATTCAGAAAAAACAAATAGTACAGTCAAATGTAATTATAAACTACTGGTCTTCTCTCTTAAAGCCCTTGATTATAAACCCATCCAATCTCCCATCTTTTATTTGTCACTGAGTCTTCAAGTTGAATGTGCTGGGAAATGCCAGCCTGCATCATCCATCAAGCCAATTTTCCTTCTGTGTGCTTTCTTCCATGCTACAACTGATACACCAGAGCAACTGCTTCTAAGACTCTGCTCTGTCAGTGCATTAATCATCTTCAGATGTCAAGTTAAAAATCTTCTCTCCTATAATGTCTATAAATAGGGTAAGTAACTGATAGATTGTGACTATACTTGTGTGAAAAAAAAAAAGATTTTTGCCTCATATTTCCCTTATTTCCTTAACTCTTAGGCTCATAGAATCATAGAACCATCAAGGTTGGAAGAGACCTTTAAGATCATCAAGTCCAACTGCCAACCCAGCACTGTAACCTCTAAACCACTGAACCACATCGCCCACCCCTCTTGGCCAAATCTCCCTAGTTTGTATACTGAGCTTGACTTTCTCTGGTGTGGAAAATCCCTTTGGCCAGCTCAGGTCACCTGTCCTGGCTATGCCCCTGCTCAGTTTCTTGGGCATCAGGGAAGAAGCTGAAAAAAGAAACTGAAAAGTCATTGACTTGGGTAAGCTCTATGGAGCATCAACCAAATCATGAGTGTTTTATCTCCTTATTCTCAACCTTAATCCAAAACACAGCACTGTACCAGCTACTAAGAAGGAAATTAACTCCATCCCAGCTGAAACTAGGACAATCTTGAAAGAATGAATAAATGGCTTTGGAGAAAAAGAGGCAAATGGATTTTCTGTGCTAATACAAACTATAGACAGAGGGGTGTCTTTGATTTTAACTATGATTTGAAATCTCTCAGAAACGCCTATCAAACTCTCTTGGGGAAAGTGCAATCAGTGAAAGAGTTAAATTTCTGACTCCTTTGGTTTTGTTTTTTTTGGTTGGTTGGGGTTTTTTTTTGTTGGGGTTTTTTTCTTTTTTTTTTTTCTCTTTGTTTGTGGTTTTTGGCTGTTTTTTGGTTTTTTTTGTTTTTTTTTTTTTTTTTGTAGTAGACCTTGTACTTTATAAAATTATTTACATAATGTGGGATAGTCAGTGACATTTGGAAATGTAGTTCAAACCAGAGAAGTCCAGGTTGTTGATTTCTGGAGCATAAAGAACATAAAGCCCAAGTCAGAGACCATAGCAGAGCAGATTTTTTTCTTCTCTAATTTTAACAGCAGAACCAAAAAATTTCAATTACTTTAGGACTATCCTGTGGCTTTGAAAGTCACTACAAAGATGAAGTTCTGTTAAACAGAAGGTAGGGAGGGAATTTAATTTGAATTTGGGAGAAAAATCAGATTACTAATCATCTTGAAAAAAATATGAAAGTTGAACACATGAAGAGAAAACACAGTAAAGCTAGTCTACAGTAAAGTTTTTTTTTCATATTACTACTTACAGGACATAAAGTTTTTCTCAGTATTCTTATAAGGATTTTTACTTTTTGCATTCAAATTCTTCTATATTTGAAATGTGCATGGCATAATTTTCAAAAGAACACCTAGGAAATACCCATTAAAAGCTGTTACAGCAGCTTTTCATAAAATAATTTTGCACCACAGAACCACCTGTAATCTTAATGGGACAGGGTGGGAATCTCTTGTTCATCAAAGTAATACAGCTCAGTTTTAGAACTGAGACATTGAGATACAGCTTTGTGTAATAGCAGGAGAAAATGCCTGAATGCTGCGAAGATAATCATAGTGGATTCTGCATTTGCTATTTCTATTGCCAATACTAGGATGGTACAAGTATGCTGCATCGAGTAAATTGTCCCAACCTGTAACTTCTTAACAAAATCTATGGGTGATACTACATCACTGATTTGAATTAAAAGCAGTATTTAACTACATTTACTTTTTCTGGGGCTTATCCCAGTTTGTTAAGACAGCACATTTTCTGTAATTAGTCTGAATACGTACTTATGAACATTTGTCCATCTTATCTACCCATCTTCTGAATCCAAGACACAAATCCTTTAGCTAAGATCAGTCATATTTAAAAGAAAGCACACACTTCAAAGACTGGGGAAAAAAAAAAAAGAAATGTAAATGTAAACAAAGTCAGGATTTTTCATGGTGATAGGGTGTTTCACAAAGGTTACTTGTACTTGAGAACACTGTTAAACATGCTCGTTCTCACCAGAATGATCAAGAAAAATGTGTGAGTTCACAGTATGATCTCTGGCAAAACATTTAGAACATTTAATAAGAGCATTCTTCATTACAGAAATACTACTTATTTGCTGAAAAGATCTTGACCTGTTATCCTCCAAGCCCTGGGGCAAAGAGTTGGATTTGACACTTAACTACTGTTAAGAGTTCTTCATGTAATGGAAATTTTGGATGAAGTTCATAGGAGATGCTGTATTATTCATACTAATAATGATTATTACCAATAAGGAATTGTCAGCACTAGTTAAAGGAATGGCAAAACCTGTCAAGCTTTCAGCTGAAATGTCTGGTTTGGTTCCTTGTTTAGTGTATGAAACAGTCATTTTACTGTTGGGTCCAAATGGCAAACCTCATAAGGTCAAGAAAACTGGAAAACTGAATTGTATGTCATGATTTCAATTTAAAAATGAGAAGCTCTTAATTTTCTCTCTTTTTATTTTTTCTTTGAATATTTCCACTTTATAAAAAATGCTGTGTTTCTATTTCACGGCAAGTTAACCTCTCTTGTGTTTTCTCTGATTTTTATTCAATGTGCCACAGCATGCTGCAGGGTGTCTGACACGTCTTCACGAATGTACAGATAAGCTGTAGGCAGCAGAACATCAACTTAAGGTAATTGCAATCAGAAAGTCTTATATCTTCATTTTTTTGGTTCAAATTAGCCAATGAAGTGTGCAATGTGCAGGGTGTAAATAACGGCAGAATTAGAAGCCCTTAGTCTCTAATTACATTAGGTGAAGTTGTATATGAATAAAACATAAGAGAATGTTGACATAATTTGTTGTAGACATTAATTGCTCTCTCAACTGGATGTTCAATGCTGCAATTTTTGAGGGGTTAATTAATTAAAGCGAGCTAGATCATACTGCTCAGGCACTACTGAATTTAGATTACTCAATGCGCAATTTGATCTTATCCAATGATGATATTGCATGTCCTCTGCTGGAACTGGGAAATAATTTTCAGTAAAAGTAATTAATTTCTCACAACTTGCAAAGTATAAAGCATTTACAAAATCTATGTAATAGTCAAGGCTTATTATGAACTTTTGCCAGGGGTTCCAAGAAGAGTCAGTTAGAACTGTAAGATTTCAAAATCCTTGATATTTTTTGGCACCTAGTTCCTTTCAAGATCTACCATCAGCATGCAGTGCTGCAAAGGCTTGAAATGGTCCTGTTTAATTTGGTTGCATTTGGATTTTTTTGTTGTTGTTTTCTGGGTATTGGTTTTGTTGGTTTGGCTTGGTTTTCTTGGTTTTTTTGGTTTTGTTTTTGTTTTCTTTTTTTTAATTTTATGATGGTAAATTCCTAGTCCTGCCATTGAATTTAAACTTCAAGGTTGTCTGGTGTTTTGTAGCTATGGGGATGTCCAGCAAGAGCACTTATTTCTATGTTGCAGTTTGCAGAGCATCCTTATACTTTCCTTTGCTGTCCAGCTTCTCCTTTTCTATCACTGAGACTGCCTCCTAACAACACATCCCAGCATGATTTAGGAATGTTTTTGCAGGACTTCACTTCTAAAGGCTAAGAAGCTGGAATTGTAGCTGGAAAATTGAAATATGAATTAAAACCCACAGCTTTAGAACGAAATATTTTAAATCTAACTTAGCAAAGTTAAATTCCTCAAGCTATATTTAAGCACATATACAGAAATGTCTTGTGTTTTTTTCAGAAATATAAGCAGTTATAAATCCTTTCAAAAGTTAAGCTACACAAATCCGGGAAGTATTTTTTTTTTCCTATAAGTAAGCTCCTTAATATGTATTTAGAGACCATACAGACTTAACATTAAAGGCAATGATTTCCCTTTTGATTAGCATTTCTTTCGAGTTGTGCTTTTTCATGTCATCAATCTATACAATAACACTCCTTCAAGTAGAGGTATTAATTTCAGCCATAGAAAAATGTGTAAAGAAGTTAAAGTGTGACCTATTTTAATGCATTTTGTATGTCTCTGAATAAATAAATTAAAATAACGTTATTCTGAATCAAGATTTTCGAACAGATGGTTAATTCAAACAAAATACACTCGGAATTCAGTAACTTTTTTCAGTAAACAATGTTGTTCAAAGATTTTGAGGAAAAATTGGCATAATTATGCCTAGTTAAAACTTCTGAAAAATGTCTTCAAGCATGGAGCAAAGTAACACTTTTAAGACCTAAAGTCTGAGGGAAACATACTTTTACAGGAGTTGCCTAGAACTTTATGTTGTCTCTGTCTAGAATACAGGATAAAATATAGTACATTTAAGAAGATTTAGTATTTAAGATGGCAGAAACGGTCCTATATGTAGTTTTAAAAATTAAGCAACATTTTGATGGTTTAATATTATTATTTTATTTTATTTTTCATATTCACAGGCTGGGCACATAAAGAGAAGAGAAGACATCTGCCTTTAATAGCCAGCAAAGCAGCTAAACATTTCCTAATTCTATTCGGGAGTCTCAAAGTCAGATGCATGTTTAGTCTCCTTGAAGTGACATTGATGAGCTTAAACTACTGAAGCTAAATAAAACCCTTTGGAGTTAAACTTTTTCATAACATAAAAAATCCACTCTGCAGCACATATCCTTCACTTTACCTAGTCGAGCAGTACTGAATCAAAATTAATTGTCTTTGAAATGCATACGCTTTACATCTTGAAGGCTAATCATCATCACTAGAAGAAATACCTGCTATATAATGAATAAATTCAAGATAGAATGAAAGAATCTTTCTTTTTCATATTCTCTGATTGTAATTTGGTATGCTAACATTAATCTGTGAAGAGACAGAAATCTTAGCCAAATAATGGAGAATTAGCTTTGACTCAATTACTAACTTACTATGTCACCTTGATAAAGTTGGAGAAACTCATTACATACCTATTCTGCAGAAAAAACACAACAGAAGAAAAGTTACTGAGAAACTGTGTTTTCTTTCAATTTTCTCTTCTACAACCACAAAAGTGTCTTTGCGATAAAAGACAACTTTAAGACAACTTTGAAATCCTGTAGATATCTTCTCTCTAGTCTAACGAGCTAGTTTATATCTGTGCTCTTCCACAGCAGTGGGGATGGATTTGCCTTAGTGACTGCTCCAACCACCCAGCTCCCACATAACAGAGAGGCACCACCACACACATGCAGCAAGGTGAACTGGAACTCAGAACTGAGACAAGCCCCTATTTTAGTCCCCAGGTTTTAGTGGAAGAGATTGTCATCTAAATATAATAGAAAGGCTCTTCTTTTAACTTACATGTCTTGTATGAACAACATGGGATGCCTACTAGTAAATATCAATCTGTGGGTCTTGTGAGGCTCACTGGAACTGCATATTTTTAATCTTTGTCAGTTTTTTAAACACAATAATATTTGTTATTATCTGTTTTCAACTTTTATCTGGATATCACAAGAGAGGCAGAATTGGTGAACAGTTTGCAAAGTCATGATCCAAAACCTCCTGACTCTGGTAGAAATCTGACAGCAAAACAAAAGATCTGCATTGGAGCAGAAACAATAGCAGTGAAGCTCTGCTTCAGCACGCCCTGCAACTGCCAAGACCTTGCTCCAGGAAAAGTCCTGCAACTTGGTCAGCCAAAGGCATATGACAACCTGCCCTTATGAATGACAGTGATAGCCTGCTTCCAGCTTCAAGGATGACATAGCTGTCCAGCAAACAAACTTCGAGCAATCCACTACATGTTTGACATTCTCTGGTTTATGGCACATGACTCACAAACTGCAGGGCTGCCATCACGGTGGGAATACTGCAGTTCCATGCGTGTGAGGGAAGGTTGTGTGTACAGCAACTCAGGTGTGAGCACACAACTCACATGGCAGGGCAATGGTTAAGCAGAACTTGACTTAGGTTGATACAAAAAAAAGTACTAGAAAACAATACCAGTATTGTATCTGCTACTTCTTACTAATGGAGAGTTTCTGGTGAGTGAGCACAACAGGGAACGACTGCAGCTCTGGTGCTTGAAGCGTCGGTCTGGGGAATGCTGACATGCACATTCACACCCACAAGAACCCACCACTGAAGGAATCACTGACAATCTGCACATCAGTGTTAGAGGATCTAGGGTACAACCATACGGTCAGCTCTAATTTCAGCATACTACTGTTGGGACAGCATACGGAAAAAATCTCAAGCTGATGTGCACTGAAGAGCCAGAGACTGCCTTCTTATTCATTGCTGAAGTATGATAATGTCAAACAAAATAATAATATTCTGTATCTTCAGCCTGTGAAGCACCTCAGGAAAATCCTATTTTAAGTGCCACAGAGAAATAAAGACCAAGGTATATGGAAACTCAGGAGGAGACAGATTACAGGAAGATAATACTATACAAGTAACTAATGGGTTTTCTATTACGATAATGCAGCAATGTCAGCAGAAGAATAATTAGAGATAGATAAGCACAAGGAAGCCTGTGGAGCAAATAAATTGAAGTTTTAAACAAATATTTCACTGTGTGTGTCAGATTTTCATTCAGAAGCCAACAGGAAAAGAAATAAGCAGTTTCCTGAAGTGTAGCATTTTAGGGCTTAGTGAATAATCATACTGTTTCACAAAATCTGTAAATAAAGCCAGCTTTGTTAATATAGGGATTTTCCCCACTATGTTCCTTTAGGAAATTATTTCTTTTAAACCAATTCTTTTGTGAACATATTATCTTTTAAAAAGTCCATAGATGAGATATTAACTCTTAGTTTTCTGTCTTTTATTGAGTTTTGGTTGGTTTATTTGTTTCAATAGTATACTTTTTGTTCTAAGTTTTACTTGTATGCTTACTTTACTGAAATGCTAAAAATCCTTGCTTTAGCTGCAGTTTCTCTTTCTCCACGGCTCAGATATTAAATTGAAAAAATAATTAAACAAATTTATATCCCTTTTATACAGCCAGTGTATGTGTATGGCAGGCCAGCAGCAACTTGGAGATATCAGCCCCAAAGAGGATGTCCCTTTGAGCTCTTGAAGTAGAAGACTATTTTCCCAGGGGGTCACATTCTGCTTTGTTGCTTATACTGGATAGGACTTTATTCAGTGAGTCATTCTAGTTAATTATGCTCGCAGAATGATATTAATCAGTATGTCTAACTGGATCATAACATGGCCTAAATTTGGCAGTCTTTACAGTGAAACTCAAAGATAACTAAATAGTTTTTCTTATAAATGCCTGATTCTCTTTACCAGTTTCATGTCATGACAACTCCAAATTGTGTTACTCTGGGAAATTATTTTGGTTAGCAGCTTAAAGCAGTAGCAATTACTATGTGTATTTGTGTGCTATGCTATCTGTTATACAAAAAGATTTTGGAGTATCTTATGATAACTTAGATTTTGCAATTTCTATTTTATGAAACAATTATTTATACTAAAACTACCAGTAGTCGTGGCTTCCTTTTTCATTCCACGCTATTCTTCAGCTTTAGGGGAGTGGGATTTTTGGAGGTGCTAGAGATTCTACTAGACCCCCCGGAATCCTTCCTTCCTTTCCAGACATGGCTTCAATTAAGAAAGAAATTGTCCATTCAAGAGTGTCCATTCAAGTGTGTGTGTACATAAGAAGCAAAAACACACTTGAAAGGTGTATTAAAGGATAGAAAATCTGCAGGAGCAGGGTATGTGCTAAAAGGTGAGCTGTGGTGAAAGAAAATCAGGCTGGATGAATGGTGAGCTTTCATTGGAACTCAGGGAGAAAAAATATCTTTGGAAGAAGGGGCAGGCAACTCAGGAAGAGTACAAGAATGTCATTAGGTCATGTGAAGAGAAAATTAGAAAGGTGAAAGCTCAGCTAGAACTCAATATGGCAAACTCTGCTAATGCTACTAAAAAAGTGTTTTTATAAACACATTAATAACAAGTGAAGGAATAAAGAAAATCTTCACCCTTTATTGGAGGGGAACATTGTCAGCAAGGATGAGGAAAAGGCTGAAGTACTTAATGTCACTTTCGCCTCAGTCTTTAACAGAAAGACCAGTTATCCTCAGGGCAGCTAGACACTGAGCTGGTAGACAGGGATGGGGAGCATCCAGGATGAAGTAGCCAGTGATATTCTGGGCCACTTATGAGGAGTGTCTGAGGGAGCTGGGGTTTCCTAGTCTGGGGAAAAGAGGCTCAGGGGTGACGTTATCACTACAATTATCTACAATTACCTGAAAGGAGTTTGTAGAGACATGGGGATCGGCCTCATCTCCTGTATATAATTTGTGACAGGACAAGAGGAAATGTCCTCAAGCTGTGCCAGGGGAGGTTTGGGGTGGACATCAGGAAAAATTTCTTTACTGGAAGTGTTGTCAAGCATTGGAATGGGCTGCCCAGGGAAATGGTGGAGTCAGCATCCCAGGAGGTGTTCAGGAAATGACTGGATGTAGTACTTAGTGCTATGGTTTAGTTGACATGGTGGTATCCAATTAAAGGCTGGACTCAGTGTTCTTGGAAGACTTTTTTAGTTTTAATTATTCTGTGTTTCTATGATTCTATTCTATATTTATGTATATGAAATGAACAGCACACCCAATTAATCTATCAGTGCACCTAAATCATGGCCTTTTGGATTATTGCTCTCAGGGAGTGATGCTGTAGTCAGGCACAGTGTGCTATTGCAACTCAGGCAATTTAAGATGCTAAGGTTCCATTTCCACCTACAAGGGTTTAACATTGACTCCCTTTCAGAGGTTACCTTCCCCTCAGCTATTCTGGAATAACTGTCCATGTAATTATGCCATAAATCCAGTCCCATCAAAATAATACAGCTTAGGAAACCCTATTATATAAGTGTGTAAGGTATTGTGATTACTTGGACACAACTAGGCTAGGTGCTGCTTGTGCAGGTTTTTTTTGCAGATCTGAGGTCTGAGCAATCCTGGACACGAGACAAGCAATTGTTTGCTCCAGCTCAAATATAATCAGCAGAATTTTTAATGATGGGTTTACTTCTCCTTTTTTTTTTTTTTTAATTTCACATTTTAAAACTGCAAATACAGCATTTAATTCAGAAGGCTCTTAAGGTTTAACTAGCATCAACAAAGTGATTAGAAAATTTCAAATGAAGTTATAAAAAGTTACAGGAAAAAAATTCATGTCATATATCTGTGAGTAAGACCCGCAAGAGCCTGCTCGTGTAGAAGCACAAAAACCAACCCTAGGGGTTCAGGACATTTATATATAGTTTGTGAGAAAAACATCAATGTGTCAGGGCATTGCGCAGCCCAGATGGGACATGGCAAGTCTGAAATTAAAAACATTTTAGCCATCATTACTGTTACAAAACAATCCATAAGCTCAGAAACCTTGCCATTATATGACTTTTAGCCTGACTCCCTGGCAAAGCCGGGCTCACACAATCATACCTGTGATCAATACCTGTACTTATATAGATCTTTCTTTCCTCCCTTAACTTTGAGACATGACCAATATCAGTCAGGAGTAGAGAGCTCTGCAAAATTAAATATTTCATAAAAAGAGCTAGCCAGGCAAAGGAAAGAAATATTATGCATCTATGACTAAGACACTTCCCAGTTCACCAAGTCTGAGAAATTATCACTGCCCTACCAAACTTACAGAACTAATCAGAGGAGCAACTAATTCTCAAGAGATGAACTCAAGACAAGATGAGAACCAGAAGTACACATGTTATTTGGCACCAGGTATTTCACACTTCAGCAATGAGATGCAAATCTTCCAGCTGCACAAAAGTATTCAGTAGGATATGCAAGAACACTTACCCCACTGCATTGTTTGTTCTTTTCATTTTGATACCAGAAACACATTAGGTGGGAGATCCAAAAGGGCTTTCATAGTGGCACTACAGCTTAAGACTTTCTATGTCATATTTTTGATGTATTGTCCAGCCATGTAGTACATTGCTGTTCTGCTCTGCTCTACAAATGTGTGGTATGTCACTCTTGTGATCTGCTTTACAAATTCACTGAACTTTTTGATGAAGAAGAGCCACTGGGGACCTTATCTCTACTTCTGAGGAGAGCGACTGATGTAGACATATTAGTGTGTCTGCAGCAGCCTTCTCTTCAGGCCTCTTCATTTCACCAGGCTCGAGTGATTTCTGAAAGCTAAAAGAGTAGAAGATGATTCAGAGGAGAAGCAACCTGCAATTGACCTGCAAGAGTTGAAGCAGCCAGTGGCATTGCTAGATGTCAAGCCAAGGCATGGGGAGACCTGGCTGGAGACCTGCAGTTTTTCCTCCAGAAAATTGTCTTTTTTTCTTTTCTTTTTCTTTTCTTTTCTTTTCTTTTCTTTTCTTTTCTTTTCTTTTCTTTTCTTTTCTTTTCTTTTCTTTTCTTTTCTTTTCTTTTCTTTTCAACTTTTCTTTTCTCAACTTTTCTCAACTTTTATTTTTTCTCTTCTCAACTTTTCTCAACTTTTCTTTTTTCTCTTCTCTTTTCTTCTCTTTTCTTTTCTTGAAATCTGAAAAGACACAAGCAATAGTACAGATGTTTTTAGGTGAGACTGCATCTCTAAGTATTAGTTTTTAGGAGATGGGAGAGGGAAATTAATATTCTTTCTTTAAATCTTTTGCCTAATTTCACTACTATGCAGAATTTATTAATTCAAAAATAGTGTTTATTTGCTTCTCTAGCAACCAATTTTCTTCTCCATTTCATCAAACCCTTATTTTTGTTTCAGAAACAATTGTCATGGCTTTATAAACAGCTGAGACATATGTTATTAGCTAGATGTCCAAATTAACCTGTAAATTTGCTTACCTCTCCTTTCCTTTCAAACATCACGCCAAGCCATTTTTACACACCTTGATAGCACAAAGTATTAACACAGCCTATTTTTACTAAGAAGTTGTGGAAAACTGTGTGGGATTTCTTTGGCAAAAATGTTTAGTACAAATGAGGATGCCCTGATGGGAAGAGCAGTAACTCTGTGAAAAATTGCAGGAACACTGACAAATGAAAATTGTCACAATGCCCAAGAATTGGCACTTGTTAACAGTGAAAGAACATGATGTCTATCACTGCATTCCACAACAAGGCTTACAAATGAATAGATTAATCACTGCTCATTTTAAAGGATTATTAAGGGTTTAACGAAATTGTCAGAACAGTGGGATACTCAGACTAGCAGAGACAATGATATTTTACATCCTGTATTAAAGGAACTATTATAAATGGTGTTTAAAAGTGATTTTAGCTATAGACAATTATTGGCACAGTTGTTTTGGCTTTTTTAATTGATCATCTCCCACAGCTTCTTGCTTTGGATGAAATCATGTCAGGGCTACATCTTGGTAGCAGGATGCCTCATGCTTCAGCATGCTGACTTCTGCACATTAAACACATGAAATCCTGCTCAGTCAGGAACAAGTCTGAAAGGACTGCTGTGGGAAGGGCAACACATTTAAAAATGGCAAGACTACCTAAATTTAAGTCAGCTGTATGCCTGAAATTGTCAGGTAAATTTAAATTTACTTTTCTTTTCATTAAGATTCTTGTTTTGTCCGATATGTGTGCATAGGGAAATGTAAGTAGCAACATGTGTAAGGTGTATTTAGGAACTAATTGTAGAGGAGTTCCCTGTTGAGCTGAATTTATCAACTGTTTAGAGGAAAGAGTTAAAAAGGTAAGAATGGTGATGAGGATGGTAGATTCATTCAAGTGACCTTGCAGCTGGGAGTGCCAAGGCCTGGAGAATAACAGTGTGGGAAACCCCCTATACTATGCCTATTGCTGTTTATCCTCTGCCTGTTTCGAGAAGTAGAATTTCTGTGTAGACATAGCATAGGTGTTTTTAGAGACTTGGAGGCACTCTCATGGACGTGCTTGAGCTCCCTGTCTTGGGACAGAGAAGATCAAAGCTCAGAGATCATAAAAAAACACAGGGAGATCACAGCATGGTGGAAAACTACAAAATGGATTACTTAGTATTTATACACAAATTGCCTTAGCACTTTCCCAAATGGCATATTATTATTTAGAACATGCTGCAGTCAGACATAACAACTGCAGGGAAGAGACAGAGTCACTGACAGGTACATGAAGAAAAATATTTTTGGCAGACTTTATCAAGTCTGTGTTACAGGCTCACAGCAGCAGATGAGATCACAATGTGCTAATGTCTGCACAACCGATGATTTCCTATCTCACTTCCCTCCTCCCAGCACCTGACCTACTTTACATCACTTTACCCTGATGGGCTGTATAAAGCACTTGAAAGCCTTCAAATCATGGAGATCTCTCAACGCTCCAGATACAAATCCTCAGTTATTACTGTCCATCACTTATGTGCTAGAAACATCCCAGTGGCTGTTCACAGGCATAAATTATCAATCTGTGTCAGGCAACAGTTTTAGTACCAGAAGCACTGTACTGCTAAGGGACTTACAGCTGTCCTGTACTATTAATTGCAGATAAGAGTTTCAGCAAACACTTTAAGAAACTCTCTCTTCCTCTCCAGTTACTGTTCTCTGGGCTACTACTGCCCTCTAATAGAACATAAGAGATATTTTTATTGTACAGAGAAAGGCTATCAAATTCCTCACATTAACTATCAGTATAAAAGACTTCCAAAAAAGAAATGTAGAAATAAACCACACTGTTCTTAAACAACTAATTGTAAAATATCAAAGAGTTAGTCTGGCCAAAGGAATATGTACATAGCCTTTATCTCTTATTAGTATAGAATAAGGGCCTCAAAATAGAAAACGTAAATCAATAGAAAAAAGAAGATTGAGAAAACTTTGGAAAATTATGTGTGCCTTTTAGGAAGCTGAGTGTGGCAGATGATATAAATGCATAATTATAAACAACTATCTTCACAAAAATATTGTGAAATGGTTAAAATATTGCACACAGGATACATTCAGAAAAAAACCCAAATTAAAAACCCATCAAATGAATAGTTATTAGCTGCATTATGTTCCCTCCACTGCTTTACCCACAGTCATTGTACCATTATTGCAGTTATTGTATATCACAAATTACAGACCATCTCCAATATTTGCTGCCATGGAATTACAGCCTCAGGGAGTGCCAAGTTTTCTGCCATCAGCATTCAGGACACTACCTTCATGAAGATAACAAGAGAAATCAAAGCAGGCAATCAACAATGTGGAAAAACTGCAGAGAATTATAGCATATAATATTCTACTTCCAAGCTATTACAAAATCCAATCCTATACTTACATGCTGTGCAGCCCCAGGTTCCTAAGGGCACAGAGTCTGCAGCACGACAGCGCACCTGAGGGTGCATGCACAGGTGCACGTGGTGGATGTGCCTGGGCTCACTTGGCATTCCAAAGCTGCATGGCCAAGGAAGACAGTCATCAATCTGGAGCTGGAAATCTTTACTTCAGATTTTACCAGCCCAGTCACACTCCCTTTTTCTTTGTTGAGGTGGGTGAAATGTGGCCAACAGCTTTTGAGAGCTCCTAAGAGACTGAAGTGAGAAAGGGGACTTAGTCTTTTGAGGGGCCTTGGAAACTATGGGTGGTAGTTGACCCTGACTGAGTAAGACCGGCTTTTCAGTATTTTTCTTATGGAAAATACTTCCTGCATTTCTTTCCATGTACTGAATTTTGTGGAAGAGAGTGAAGACTTCCTAAAAATGTGCAGCTTCAGGCCAATGGCTGTGTAGAAGATTAAGTCCACAGTCCTACGTATGAACTTCTAAACACAAAAATTGGTCCCAGTAGGAGAGAAGGGAAGGGAAGCTTTGGATATTAAACAGAAAACTATTTTGGCTTACCAGTAGAAAACCTGGGGAAGGCTGGAGAAAAAAGGCTATTTTTCCTGATGCTTTTATGCATCAAAATTTATTATTTCATCCAGTAGAGGTCATTTGAGAGTATATCTAGAGAGTGAAGCAGATTACTACTTTGATGCAGAATGTGTTTTCCTATGAAGCAAAAGACCAGAAGTCCAAGAAGTAGGGGAGAGTGAGGAGTAAGGTACTATGCAGAGATAGGTACATAGTACTAGAAACCTGTTGCAGAGTTAGGATTTGCCTTTGGTTTTGTCCTTTACTACTTTGCATGTGGCAGATTTCATTAGAAGAGTGTCTAGTACATTTCTATACTTCAAGTCAATAAAAAGCTCTCTATTTTCTTTGTGTATTCAGTCTAAAAATTGTTGTGAGATACAGAGTGGCTTTTTGCCTCCCCCATAAATGATGAGAATAATTTATTTCTAATTTTTGCCGCTACTGTCGCAGGCTACACTATTAAGAAATAGCTATTCTGGATAGTGGAATGAAAACAAGAAATATTCCCTCTCTGAAGGTAATGGTTGCCATTAAACCTAAAACCCCAGAGCAATGTAAAGGTCTAGGATGATAATGTAATATGATCACTTTGTCTCTCCGAATGACTTAGGACTGACTTTCATGTTTTCAAACAAGCCCTACTTTTTTTTCAATATCTGCCACATTACTATGCTTTGGGCAACTTCATACCTTACTGTCCAAGCCTCTGACTTGTAATTTATGTCTCCTTACTAGCCGTGAGTGGGATTCAAGTGCCTTAAATTAGGTACAGGTGTGTATTCAGGAGTAACTAAGTGTTGCACAGATTTATCTTGCCAGTCCACTCCTCCCTTTATTCCCAAAGCTCACTTAATGTTTAAATGCATCTGTAAAATCACAATGTAAGATTTTATATACTGCTTATGGAGACAACTTGGTTCCTGAATTGCAGCATGTTGGATATGCAGGAGTACTGACCACCTAGCTATTGGTTAAAACTCTTTAAAAGGAACATAGTTATTTGAATTTCTGACACTGAAGGTTCACACTCGACAAAGAGGGTTTTAACATTAACAGGCAACCTCATCTTTAGGATATTTCTGATGTACTATAGTGTTTTGATTAATTTGTCAGGCTTCATAAGGATTGATTCTTTTGATTCTTTTGCTGGAGTTTTGCCTCTTTCCAAAATTTTCACAAAAAACCCCGATGAATTCCTGTTTGATGCAAGTGAAAAGCTAAATCAGCCATTTTATTTCCTACATTACAACTAATTTCGAATCAGTAGGCTCAGATCCTTATTTCATACGACACATAATTAACGTTCATTAACAAAACACTAGGAACAGGGAATGTGGTTTGGCTTCTGAAGCCAATGGCAGTTTTTCCATAATTTCTCAGCAGCACAATTTTTACTGTTGCTCTAGAGAACGGTGAACACTTCCCTGAACATCATGACACAGTTTCACAGCACAGCATGGGGTGTTGGGCAGAAGTCTACCTGTACGGCCCACTTGTTCCTTTAAGACTGAATGACTTGACAGGAGGAAAGACTGAATTGTGTCTGATTTGCAAATTAACATGCTTACCTCTAGGATATGATGCCCCTCATTGAGATTACCTGGAATGATGACAATTCCAGCTCATTTCTTGAGTGGAATTCTTTTCAGATTTCAGTCTGTGATTAGCAACTTCTGTGCTGCATTCCAGGTCCTCATTTCTGAAGGCAATTTTGGTGAATTTGGGCATCTCCTTGTTGTAAATCAAATTTGGTGAAACATTTTCTCACTGGGAAGCAAAAGCTGAAGTAACAATGCGCCAAAATTATGTTACATCTAAAGGGTAAGGCACTCAAGCACAGTCATAAGCAAGGTGGAAAACCCTTCTGAAGCAGAGGAACAGAAGGTTTTCTGAGATTCTAGATTTAAGTTCATGTTTATGGAGTTTCATAACCTTATGGAGAGTAAAAATCCAGACATCATCAGCTATTTACTCTGATACTACATTTTCTATGGGGATGTAGTTCTGTCCTTGAGGGAGCAGTAAAGACTGCATTTTCAGTGTTTGCATAAGAATCCTTCGAACTTTTGTTCTTTGATCCTAACAGTTAGAGTAGCAGGATATACTTTATCAGTGGAGTCATACAAGAGGAAGCCATCATGACTTTCTACTCTGGAATTGGTAATAACACTAAGAATCAAGGAAGCAGGTCTTCTACCTCTGGTGCCCATGCACTGAATAATAATGGTTGCAATCAAAAACTAACTACTTATAGTACTTTTAACAGCTTAATGTTGAAAAACATATTGGTCCAAAAGACCTTCTTCTCTTTTTACTTAAAAGAAAGCAAAAAAACCCCCGTAGTCTCTGTCTTTTTTTTAAAGACTTTTTGTTTGGCTTTTATCCCAGCCCTTCACCATTGGAAACTTGGCAGGTAGCAAAACAGGGCTACTGTAAATACAAAATTAATTTCTTATGTATATGTAAAAAAATCATGGCATGTCTGAAATGGGCTGGTATGCAAATAGAAACAGTTTTTGACATTTTGTTGGACCCGGGCAACAGTTTAGCAATAAACAAACACAGTAGCCAAATTTACTTAAGTCATCCATTTTATCAACCATTTTTTAGAGAAAAAAGGAAACAGACAAACCAAAACCTTTAATAAGAGCAATAGCTTATTAGAACAAAACATTTATTTTTACAAATAGGACATCTAAAAGAAAATTACGTACTGACTTCTATAGCATTGCAGCACTCAGGTATAATAAAATTGATGAGCCCATATAATAAAATTTATGGAACTAAGGTGAATTCAATCTATTTGAATATGCTCAGTTATGTTTTTGTTTATTCCCATAGCAGATGTTTAATTTACAAACCACGCAATTACTACAGCTCTTCCAAACAAATAAGAACAGATTAGTCAAACGTTCACATCAGTTTTTATGTTTATCATTAGTTTTATGATGCATCATGAATATTCAGTGTTAAGAAAAAACTCTCATTATGATACCTAGAATACCTTAAAATTATGTTTTTCATCTCCAAATGGTGTCTCACTCTGTTTGAAAACCCTGCTAATGTGTGTTACTATGAGCTGAGCTTAAATGCTAATAGGGACTGCTCAAATATCTTCCTGGTGCTTTCAAATAGATTAGTTTTGCATTCACAATACTTTAGTATGGATGGGCCCAACTTTGATATATATATTTTTACATAAATAAAGGAATTTTGGTTTGTTCTTCAGAGAGAATTCTGGAGACTGAAGTGTTTTGGTTTTTTTAACAAGACAAAGCAAACCCATCAAAAACTCTCAAACATTTCTTTCTCTCACAAACCAAATAGCTACCTAGATATTTGCCTTGAAGTTTCAGGTAAAGTCAGTGTTATCCAGCTGGCCTTTGGCTTACATCATGTTTCCTGGAATATATCCCATGGTAGAAGGAAATCGTTCTGTCAGCAGAGATGCCATGTTGCATTCTCCATGCATATTATAAAGGCAAACTGGCTATTAATCAGCTGTTTGTGTTTGGTTTTTGTTTTGTTTTGTTTCATTTTGGCTAAACTGATTGGGATGTCATAAACAAAACCAGAGTATCTGTCTGTCATAAAAGATGTGTGTAACATATGCACATGTGTATGAGACATGTCTGAGAAAAAAAGTATCCCCTTTCTCATTTTCTTTAATGCATTGCAGTCTGCTGAGTTTTATGTTAGAAGAAGAGAAAATAAGCCTCAATTTCTTATCCAATTTCCTATAACACACAAGTCACTTCAATTTGCCAAAATTTTCACTCTTTTCATTGAATGACAAGCTAAGAGAAGGTTTTAGGGTTAGATAAATTTATTCAGATAAATTATTGTGGAATAGTCTCAGTAAGAACATACTTTTTAGTGCAAGATGGATGAAGTGTTGTAAAAGATTTAATTGGAAAACAAGTATCTACTGCTAAAGGTGATCATATTGCAAAAAAATTGTCTTTACCCACTTGACAACAAGACTCTTTGTTGACAACAACACTCTGGGCAAAATCAAAATAAATCAAAATAACACCTGCCTCCTGTTCCTTAGTTACAGCACAGATTCGATTAGAAACTTGAGCTGTAAACTAGTTTCAGATAAACTTGTGTAGCATTGTTATATAGCTTTCAGATCTGTAATATTGCAGGATTATTTGAATGTGAAAATTATAATTTTTGTTATTTTCTTATCTCCCAGGTTCTAAGAAGAAATTCTAACACCCTTGCCACTTCAAAAATATAAATAAAATGGTGCTTTCTGCATCAGAAGCACTGGAACAGGCTGCCCAAGGGAGGGATTGATACCTCCTTGGAAGTATTTAAAAGACATGCAGATGTGGGACTTAGGGACACGGTTTTGTGGTGGTCTTGGCAGTGTTGGGTTACTGGTTGGACTTGAAGATCTTAAAGATCTTCAATTTCCAACTGAAATTATTGTACAAGTTTATGATTTACCCAACCCACCTTGAGCATAACTGCACCACACAGCATTCGTATATTGTTCCTGGACCAAATATAGCGGATTGAAGTGATTTTCTTGTTTGAACTAAAACCTGAGGATTTCCAGGACAAAAAACTCCTGCCAATTCACACTGAAACTCTCCTCCATCCTCTTCCAAAAGTTCCAACAAACATTGATTCCCAATTTCACAGAGAATTTCATAGCAAGGAAGGTATCTTATTAATAATATATCACGATGTTGAGCTGCAGATCTGGAATATTAGACCATGTTACACAAATAGCCATAACATCAAAAAGAAGGAACTGTGTTGATAAACTAGTGCACAAACCTATTGGATTTCCTCTGGAACAAAGCAAACCACTCTAATGAGAAACAGTTCGTTGGCAATGTGATTTCAGTAAGTAGTATAGTACAATTACATCAGAGAGCATGCTTTTTGAGAGTAAGCAGATATTATACTGAGTGGGAAAAAAGTTTGCAGGCATACTGGCAGATGTGAACATGTACAGATTTGTGTAAGAACACAGATCTTACACAAATAATCACAACACAAATAATGCCAAGTCACCATCTGAGGTTGAACTGGGAAGAATAAGCATTGATCAGCAACTTTGTTCCACAACTCCCTGCTAATTATTCTAATACTACAACCACTCCTCTAGTTTCAACCTGTTTCCATGGTATCTGAGCCTCTGAACACTATAAAAATGATCAATTACTTAGGATGTCTTAATGAAGAAAATGCAGAGGTTGCAAAGGTAAGCACTGCAGTCAAGAAATTAACAGCCAAGTTTGCTCGCACAATTTTAACTCTTGCCCATTATGAATATATATCACAGCCCTTTACCTGCAGATTGCTTCTTAGAGTATTTCACATGTTCCTCAAAGTTGTATTTTAGTCTTCTGATAATAGGCTATTCATTGAACAAGCAATTTTTGTTTAGCCATTTAAGCAACATAACTCTGACAGGAATGCATTATTTTAGCATTTCAGCAGTTGTTTCTGGAAAAAATACCATTAGCAATGTAACTGTTGGCACTTTTCTTTCAATGTAGCTAGTTTTGTTGGTTTTATCTGGGATTCTTTTTTTTTTTCTGTGAGTTTTCTTCCTCTTAAGACTTGATATATTTCCATTAAAGCACTGGACTGGGTTATATTCACAAGCCTTTTTTGTTTAACTATTTATTCACAAAACCTCTAGTTAAAATGCAAGCAGCAGATTTAGCTGTGTGATTCTATCAATGTTATGGTCAGAGGTAATGCCATCTCTTTTTTTCCTACGTAATATCCATCTGCTTATACACTCAAGGAATGTGTTATACCCTGCAGCATGTCATTGCCAGGGAGCAAAGAGGTTACCCTCTTGCTGCAAATACACTCTACAGAGAGTGATGTATCAGCAAAGAAAAGAGAAAGAAAGAGAAAAACCACAAAACCACATTCTGATCAGTATAGTGGTTTTGTCTGTTCTCTCCAAAGGAAGGATTCTGATTTAATTTCATGTATATTGAGTTTTATCCCAGATGACCCAAATTGGTGAAAGATTTTTTAATTGAATAGGTCAGCTGTATGGTTAATTCTTCGGGGAAAGACTAAAGTCTGTAAAGTGCATAGGAAAAATATAATTTCCATTAAAAGAGCTTAATGAGCTGTGCAACCTCAAATTTTAAAAGCTCTGTGATTTGCACCCTGGTTCCAGTTAGTCCCCTTCACAACCAGGGGGTTGACATTGCAGCAATAGCACTTGTTATTCTCTGGCTGCCATGCTCTGCAAGGCTCATCAGGGACAGGATGGACACACAAAGCCAGTTTCTAGGTAGTGACAGTCAGTGTAGTGCCTTAAAGTATGCAGAGCAGTAATGAATGCCATCAGCTCTTCCATAATCTCTGTTTTTTCCTCTGGAGATCAGAAAAATGTTCTCATTGCTGTAGTGCTCACTGGAAGGGGTTTGCAACGATATTGCTGCTGTGGCTAGTTTTACACTGCTGATGTGTAAACTTTCTTTGCTTGGAGATCTAAATATGGGTCATGGTACTTAAAACCAGAACTGTTAAATGACTGACCAATGTAAAGGAATTTCATTGCAGTATTGCTCATGAGATGCTGAAACTGAGACAGGTCTTTGACAATGACTGCTGAAAAAATGCTCAAACTATAACACAGGCTTCCCCTTCCCCAGAAAAGGCACTCTGGAGAAGCTGTGTTTCATCTTTCCCATTAAAATATGTGAACAATCATAAGGCAACAGAGAAAAAGCAAACAGCCCGTTTTATGGCTCTGTGTAGCAAGCTCTCTGACAAGCTGACCCCGAGCAGCTGCCAGGTATCCAGCCTGGCTACCACCCCATCCACCTGCTCTCTGCTCTGTAGCAGACTCCTGCTGGCTGGTTCACAAAGAAGCTTCCAGGTGTTTGCTGCCTGCTGGCCTGGCCACATGTTGGCTGCCAGTAACCAGGCTCCTGCTGCCCTGTTCACCTGCTGGCATCATGCTGCTTTCCTGATGCCCTGAATCCCCTGCTGAGTGGCAGTTGGTATTCTTTCAGTCTTCACCTTTTTATACATTTAGTTTCTAAATGCATGACTGCATTTTCATATACCTACAATACACACACACACACACACACACACACACACACACAAATACACTGGCATCTTCTCTGCCCCTCTGCCTGCTTTTTCTCTGCCCATGAATCTGCTTGAATAAGCTGGTGTGGAGCAGCAGGCTCCATTTAAGATCCCAGCTGTACGCTGACATTATCACTGGTGTCAGTTTGTAAGCACATCCACAGTAGTTGTTGCTGAGACAGCAGGTTTTGCTGTGAGATTCAGCAAGCCCCGTGACTTCTCTCCACACAAGAGCTTCAGAAGCAATGCTTACACTCCTTGCAGATTTTTGATTCCATGTAGAATCTAAAATGTACCTTTGGGATTTTTCCACTCTGTTACTTCAGAGTGGAGATTTCTCCTATTAACATAACTATTTAGAAAAGAAATTAAAGCAAACTAGAACAGATTTCACTAACAGTCATTGCCTCTTTTTTTTTATTGCTGACAAAATGAAAAGTAAAATGAAATGCATAAAACACAACTCACCATTTTCCACAACCAATTACACTTTATCAAGTCCAATAGCCTTTATCCTACTCTGAAGAAGCTAAATCCTACTGTGAAAATAGGAGTAGCCTTGCACTTCTACAGCTATGGAAACTGTTGCTTATGAAACAATAAAGTGAAAAGGAGCAAGATGGTGTTAATATAACACAAGTATTAACATTAGATTGACTGTCCTCCCTTTGCCTGAAACCTATGTTCAAGTCATCTTCGATGGAGCACAGTCTTTGAAGATGAAACAAACAGGCCATATGGTTAACACAAAAAATACTGTAATACTTGTGTTGTGAGTGATATTCTAGCATCCAAAGGCAGAGTTGTTTCAGGTGATACAGGCATACCTACAGCATATATTCTGTGGAAATCTGTGGGGCTCTTTGCAGGATGAAATTCTCCTGAATATGACAGAGTGAGTCCTGGGATTCAAATTCAAAAGCTAGATATAGGAGGGTATTTAACACTAGGCTGCAGTATGTATAACATTACAGGCTGCTTGCAAATATGATTGATTTCAGACACAAAGCTTAAGCTGCCCATTGGGAGATTACTATTTTGGCTAGCTGACCATTACTGTAATTTCTGATAAGAATTAGCTTAATTAACCTAGGAGATTTCTAGTGTATCTACAAACACAAGAATGGTTAGAAAAGCTTTAAAGGGCACCACAAGAATAAAAAAAATATATAAAGAGTAGACCAGACTTAAAGCATGAAGTATCCTTTATTATATTTTCTGGTTGGGTTTGGTTTTTTTGGGAGGGTTGTTAGTGGGTTTTGCATTTGTCTTTGACCAATTGAGTGAGGAGGTTTCATAGGTATTAAATTTGTTGGTCATCAAATAGAGTTGCTCATATGCTGCATGTTCCTGTCAAGCCTGGAGAAAAATACATCCACCCAGCCTTGTGGAATTTTGTCATATGGACACAGACATCACAGCCTTGATTTGGCAGTTAAGTTGTAAGGGTCAAATTTATAATGAGTCAATATATCAAGTATTTTTGCAGAGAGAGATATCACCGTGTGCAAACAGTCCTTGGAAGACTGTCTTCCCCACTGGATCAGAAAAAGGAAGGACAAATTTGCAAGGAGCATCACATCCACGTGCTGAGCCACGCCGTCAAATCTTGTCTGCTCTTCATCTTTGCAAGTGCAGTGACTTTATGGCTGTAGACTTAAGATGTGCTTTTCTGGATGTAGTTAAGACCACTTAAGCCCATGTTAGCTTAAAAATGAGAAGCTCTGTAACCTCTCTGGCTTGGTGTCTGCACCTGACAGATTTCTTTACAGGTGTTTTACAAGCCAAACGTCACCTAGAATGCAGAAGCAGCTGCTTTATCAGGTAGAGACAGATGACTGCCTTAATGACTAGGGCACAGAAACTCAGAGAGGCTTGTAGAACCTTTTATTTTATTCTTCACTGTTTTATTCCACATCCAGAGGAGCTTTTTAAAAGTATTTGTAAGAGAATGAACCTAGTTTACCCTGCGTGTTGTGATGGAAATTAATGTTTTCTTAAACATAATCTCTGAAAATTACTTTCTACACGACATCTCTGACTAAGCATTTTGTGAAAGTTCATTTAACCTTTACAAATAAATATTAGATAGAATTTTAGCAAACTGTAATAGCACCTCTAACTAAAACTGATATTTGTCTCATTAAAAAAAAACCCAACAAAACAAAACCAGGACACAAGAACCTTTCCTGAATAATTTACAAATCTTTAAACAGCTATTATTGTGTAAAATGCAAACAGTGCTAATGCCTATGATGAAACTCCAAATCCACAAAAAACTGTGAGTTTTTTCCCCAAAGAATGAATCTTATGAATTTATAAATAAATAAAGCTAGAACAAGAAATAACCATAGAATCACAGAATCATAGAATGGTTTGGGCTGGAAGGGACCTTTAAAATAATTTAGCCCAATGTCCTTGCAATAAACAGGAACATCTTCAGATAGAACAGGTTGCTCACAGCCCTCTCCAACCTGACCTTAAATGTTTCCAGGGCTGGGGCATACACTATTTCTCTGGGCAGCTTGTGGTAGCTTTTTACCTCATTGTAAAAAATCTAATCTAAACCTGTCTTCTTTTGGTATGAAATCATTAGCCCTTGTCCTCCAAAAATAACCCCCAAAATTCTATTATTAGTATTATACATAAAAAGACCTCTTTTTCAGCATTTTTGTGTTCAGAATTCAGCTCTGTAATTTGAATCTAAAATTTGGACAAGCAATGGCTACTTGTATGTACTTGTCACCTCTCCTTCATATTGACTGATAGTAAGGTAAGATTAATGGTTGTTTAGAATGGATATCATTAATAACTAGATCTTAATTTATGACTGCAAAATTGAAGGCAAAAACCTGAAACAGACTCTATGCAAATGGACTTTAAATGTGCATATGGCATGCACATATATGCATATGGTAAAGACTAGGTAGCCTAATTTCACTTCTGCTAAAGCCCCCTATTGCACATATGTTGGTGGCTCAGTACACAACGGAAATGATACAGTAGATCCTTAAATATTAATGAAAAATAGCTGTTATCTTATCTTGCTGCAGCATGTCCCACTGGCTCCACAGTCACTGAGGTATTAGATCTGAGCTGATGAAAACCAAAACAATAACTCCAGCTGCCCCCAACTCTAACTCCTAAAACGCCTTCTTTTAATGTATCTTCTTCTATTTTAAATTTCCCTAAGCTAAGCAGGCAATTCCACTTCTTATTAATTGGCGATATAATTTGACATTTTCCTTCTGAACTATGAAACAATAAAAGTATTTTAAAAGACAAATAGAGTTTCCTAGCGGTTCCGAATTCACATCTCTTTCAATGCTCATATTTCCTGCTCATCTCTGTGAACCTCACAATAGTCTTAACCACCTTACTCAGACCTCTGCTAGTTTTCCATCTGTAAAGGCTTTAAATGTTGACTGACTGTGTGACTCCTAATCCTCTAGAATACCTCTATACCATTCCTCTCTCAGTGGATTTTTCTTGCTAATGTATTGCAGCAAGTTGGTTCAGCAGAGTTCCTTATGACAGATTTAGGGTTTTTTACATGAAAAAGAACTTATTTTTCAGTACAGGATACCTGAGAGACAGAAGTGTCTTTGGGAAAAGAGACAAAGGGAAAAAACAGCATTCAATATCTTAGCAGCAGCACTGCAGGAGGAAGCTTCTGTGCGTAAATTTATACTTAATACTCAGTGGATCTTAATCAAATGTTGTAGATACGTTGTGCTTGGCTTCTGAGCTTGTAATGAAAAGAGCTTTGTGCAGACAGAATTTAGATTAAAATCGCCTTCTTTTTTCCCTGATAATATTTGGACTTGTCATTTCTGCAGAAAGGAAGTCTAAACTCAAGTTTGTGATAGAAACACAAAAATATTGTATTTGATAAACAAAGACTGTGATCTATTGAAATGTAACTTCAGTAAAAGGGAGCATTTTCTTTGCCTGTCACACACAATGAAAGATGTGCTTTCCCTTGAATGCCCCTATTCTCTCACCCTCCTAGCCCTGGAGGCTCTGTTCTCCACTATCTGCAAACATGGAATGATGAGTGGAAGGTCAAAACTTGCATCATTGGGAATATAAAGAAAGCATCTTTTATCTGCAGGTTAACATTCAAACTGCCTGCATTGTTTTTTGGCATTTTAAAATGGGAACCTCATGGTATCCTGAGAGTTTCTTTAATGAATTTTTCTGGCATCAAGACCCTTCTGTGCTGGAAGGCTTTTTCTTTTCTCGACTCCCAGGGTACAAAGACACTTGCAAGGTTACACCACGCTGTAATAACATGATGTCACCAGCTCTTATTAAAGAACAAGTTTTATGCAGGTGGAGGAACAGATCAGGGCAATTCCTGAGGAAAGAAGAGTAGGCTCTTCCGAGGCTTCCTCTCCATAGAAGCTCCATCATATATCTTACACCATTCCACTCATTCCACTCATTCCACTCCCCAGATGTCTCTGTGAAGTTCCAGCCCTTGGGATATTTACAGGCACATCATTCATTTCTCCATCCAGAAAATAAGTGGTCATGTAGCAGTGCTGCAAGTATGGAAATGCATCCCTCTACTGTGTGACCAGCCAACCTGGCACCAAGTTCTGCCTCACGATGACATTCAGGGAGTAAAAATAACAAGTGCTATCAGAAAAAACAAAACAAAACAAAACAAAACCAAAAACCATGCTGGAAATAGTTGGTTTTTTTTTCAGAAATTGTAAGATGGAAGAAGGAGGCAAATCAAATTTTATGTTGGTATTTTGAAAGTTTGATTGTCTTATTTACTTACATATTTGTGAGGATCCAGTTATAACACTTGTATTTTCTTGATCTCTAAAAATAGCTATACTCTCTATACCCTTAATTTTCCTTTACTGTTGTTACTGTTCACCTGTAAATGTATCTACTCTTCTGGTTGCTGTTGGAATGTAAAGAACATCATTCATTCTACAGCTAAAAATCCTCTTAAAGCTTTAAGCTTAAATGTAACCACAGCGTTGTCTATGTTTATTTGTTTTTGCACCACAGTTATCTGTTTGCTTAAATATCACTCCTCCAGTATTTACACTCTGTTTAAAAACAGCAGTTATATCTCATTTAGGCCCCTTTCTAGGCTAGATAAACCAATACATTTTAATCTCCTCACAAGACATAGTCTTCTTCTCCACAGGACTTTGTAACTTTCCCTACTAGTTTTCCCATCAAAGTTCATTTTTCTTGTTTCAAAAGGCTTTCTGAATATTTCTATTCACAGAATCATGGAAGACCCCAAGTGTGAAGGGGCCTCAAAAGTTCACTTTGTCTCACCTTTCAGGGGAACAGGAGCCAGATGAAGTAATCTAACACAGTGTCTAGTTGCATCTTGAAAGCTTCAGGTGGATAGGGACATCACAACCACGTCCCTGAGTAGGTTGTTCAAGTGAATGATTATTCTTGCTGCAAGAAAATGTCTTTCTTATATCTAAATGAAACCTCTTCCAGTGGAACTTGTACCTTTTGCTTCTTGTCTTCTTCATGTGGCTCCTCATGAAGACAGAGCCTCCATTCTCTTTGCACCCATCTTTAAGTACTGGGAAACTGTGATGTGGTCTCTCCTGTGATGATCCTTCTCTTCTCCAGGAAGGAAAGTCCTAACTCCTTCAGCTGATGGATGTAATTTACAAGACGACAATTAGAATGTGTTCAGCTACTTATTTTTCTGCCTTTATGGCTAGCAAACCCATCTATTGCTTTATTATTTCTTTTCATTTTTTTAGAGGAGGTTTTGCATCATAGTTCCTGACTGCAAAGACAGACTATAAAAATGCAAAAAGAGAAGAAAATTTTAAAGAAAATCTATATGTCTTATTTGCAACACTGAAAAGTTCTGAAAGAGTCCTGAAATAGACCCTGAACCTAGACTATAAAGGCTTACAGAGCTACAAAGAATGTTCTAAGTTTTCCCCAAGAGGTTACAAGAAATCTGTTTTTGAGTACAAGAAACATGTGCCTGGCATGCATGTGTGGAGAAATGAGAAATGTTCAGATTGAGCTGCTTCCTAATGTTAATTTTCCTTCATTATAATAAATACCACTTCTTTTTTTTTTCCATCTAAGCTTTCTACACCGAAGTTTCAACCCAAAGACATTATCTGAGCATGCAGAGATGTACCTACTGCTCTGATAGTTACTTTCAACATCTGAAATTAGTCCAGTACACAGTTTTAATGAATTTATTTATATTTGCACTAATATACTGTCCAATATTTGCCAGCTTTACTTTGGCCATAAAGACACCATTACAGGATTTGTAGGACATTCTCTCTAATATTAAATAGAAATAAAGGAACATTAATGTAACATTGAGTCTGAGTAATCAAGCATACACAAGCCAGGAGATTCAAAATATGATGGTATGCAGTGCTAACTCAATTTAAATTGCCCGTCTGGTAATTTTGCCTCATGCATTTTTCAAATTCATACTTAAAGGTGAAAACAATGTAAACCACCATCATTCAAATAGGCTATGCAGAGACAGTAATTTTGCTTCACAGTCTAGATGAGATCTAAAAACGCAGTGCTCAAATCCAAAAGGTTAAATTCAGACTAGGAGATGGATTTTAGAATCACTGTAGATATTGTAGTTTATGACACTAAGATGTCTGGATCATTCCTACGAGATTTCTGTCCAAGCTGTCAGAGAGCTTATATTTATAAAGCTACTATGGAAAATTAGAAAACAAAGGAAGTGCAGTATTTGAGATAACCTGAGCTTTCTCAAATATCTTTGAATATAATATGCAAAGTGAAATGCAGCCTTTAACATTCTAATATCACCTTCTTTTATGCCTTAGAAGTAATTACCCAAGAATATTATCTTGTCATAGAAACAAGGTGATTTCAGTAAAGCCAAAACTTTGAACATTACCATGTCAAAAATCAAACCAAAATTGTCTCTGCTTAGAAATATCAAATGTCTAAAACTTGCTTAACAGAGGTAGGGTTTCAGTTGCCTATATATAGGCAATTAATAGCAGTTTAGATACTCTGGGATATTTTCCTTCTCTCTCAGCTGATTCTTTACAGCAGCATTAGTCTTTCATATGTCCCAGGTCTCATCTGTCAGCCCTTTGACATATCTCTGATACCCTGGAGCATCTGAAGAGATTTCTTGACACTTGCACTGGATGAATCCTTCTCTGATTGCTAAACCTAGGAAAATTCCTACAGGAAGCCTTAGTTCTTTCAAACATTCGTATTTTAGCTTAAATCTTAGGATGAGATCCGTATTCATTTTAGAAGTTGCCTGATGTGTATCTTAGACCCTCAATTTCTCAGCCTGTAAAGAAGACAAGATGATTGAAAGAAGCTTGAACATTTCCATACCACATTATGTCTCACATAGCAGCATGCATGCAAAAAGCACTGATAGCTTCCTAAAAACTTTTGGGTCTGTGAAGATGATAAAGCTAATGTAACCTTAGCCACTCTTCAGGGGTTATTTAAGGCTTAATTCTATGTTCGTACTTTCCTTTCATGTCCTCTTTCCATGTACAAAACCAGCAGCAGGACTCTGGAGCTGAAAAGATGTGGAGAAAGGCTATGGTAGAGCTAAATTTTCTGCCCTCACAAATGGATTCAGCCTGATTAATTCCAGGGAAATTGCTTCACTGATTTGAACAGTTATTCTGGAATGACTCTGGTGTATATGAGACCAGCATGTAATCTAGTATTTACTGTTTGTGCACATACTGCAGCAAACGGGATGGTGATGTTACTGCCCTGTATGAAGGTACCACAGAATATTAAACCGAATATTAAGAATAGGCCTCTAGCTTCATGGTCTGCAGAATATTCAGATAACAGCAAACAATTTATTTTTTTAAATCAAACTGCTAGTGCCTGCCTTTACAGTTTTCATATACCCTTCTCATCCAAGGAAACATAATTTTCTCCTGTAAGGCAGCAGAATTTCTGCCTCAGGCTGAGCATGAATCAACAACAAATGTTATAGCCCATACTATAATTTTATGAACTATCATGTTTTGGAAAACTGAGTTTAAGCTATAATCTATGATGAAGCTACTATTCCTCCAAGGAAAGACACAGCAACAGACAACATCAGGAACCTTTGGGGGATTTCATTATTCCTGGACTTCTAAAGTAATAGAGGTGTCGAAGAAACATCCACTGGAGAAATGAACCAAATAAATATAATTTTTTCCCACAAAAGAAGTTTAATTAGATGGGCTTAGGAAAGTCTGGAATGATACCATTCTAATTCATATGACACAGGTTTAAATGTATCCCTAAAACAATTTAATAGACTAGATTGCTCAGCTACACTAGAAATATATTATTGTACTTTACAGAGGTGTTTTTACATTCATTGTCATTTATAACAATATTTCATCACAAGGGGAATCCTTAGGCACTTGTGTGTCATTACCAGTGCAGTAAGAGAAAAAGTAAAGCTATTTCAGCCTAGCCTAAAGAGTGGAATATCATAACTTCATTAAGACAATAAAATGTATTTATCAAAGACTGCATCTCTGTTACAAATATCTACTCATTACCTGTTTCTCACTGTCAGACTTGATATACACTTGCATTAACATCTGGTATTATGTATTCTCTTTCATGAAAATCAAATGCAAATATTACATATTAATTATATTTGGCTGAAACACCTCAAAAATATTTCAATTTTGATTGAAATAAGTCAGTGTTGTAACAAGTTGCAGCTGAAAAAACAGTTCACTAAAACACTGGTAATAGTTAATGGCTCTTCAAGTTTTATTAAAACTTCACTCAGAAGGATTTGATACTGATTTGACTCTCTTTTGTCACACTTTCTGTATTTGATGATATGAGTACCGACCTGAGGTACCTCTATGTTTAAAGCTTTTAACTGTTGAATTAGGGACATCTAACCTCAAACACATCTTGAAACTTAATATCAATTTTGACGAATATGTGCCATGGCCCAAGCTGGTACCTCCACTTAAAAACTACAAAACTCATGTAATAGGAGAAGCTGTGATCTGAAAGCTTTCTCCTATGGAGAGATGTACATTTACTTTTGAAGTTACTCATTTAGACATGATTCCTTTTTAAAAAAGAGGAAGAAAGGAAATGCTCAAAACAAATGCCAGGCAACAGCAAAAAATATTTTTAATTTTCATTCCAATGCAAAATCACATTCTTATACCTTGATGACTGACATGGAATGCAGCACTTGTCCTCTGGCCTTCTGTTAACTTCAAAACAAATTAATGAAACAAATTAGGAACATCAAAATTGCTTTGGCTGCGAGTCATATTAGTCAGCCTCATCTCTCAAAGACAAGAGGTTATTATGTTCAGTGAATTTTACAGAACTGTGTGATTTTTAGATCAATTGATGTTTCTTTCTCTCTGAAGCAGCTCTCAGGATCTTTCTTTAATGCTGTGGTGAACCTGCAACTTGAAGCCAGTGTCTGACATTGCTTTCATTGTTCACTGTCTTTTGGTGATTAGTATTACCCAATTTCTGTGACGTAGCAGTGGGAAAAATGTGCTAGGAATTCTCAGAGAAATGGCCAGTTTCAAAGCTCTTTAGAGATTACCTCTGCTCCCTGATAAGTGGCCCCATGGCCCAAGATACGAGTAAGTAGATAAGTCATACATCCTGAAGCTGTTAGCATAGTAAAGTAGTCTTTCCATCTGCTCCAAGATCTCAGAACAAGCCAAGTAGCATCAATAAAAAGACTGGATTATCAGTTAATTTTCTTTGGGTATTAGGTGTTGATTTTAAGGAGTGCATAATGTTTCACTACCTGTAGTAGTGGCTAATTGATAATTTCTCATTTTTGCTGACCACCATACAATGTATTCCCCATTATCGAAGTACATTTCAGTTCAAGTCCTTCTTTAAGGGATGAAGCTGAATGGAAACAAATGGATAGTCTGATATCAAGAAAATGAGTAATTAATACCTAACCAGGATTAAAAAGCTGCATAAAATACACTTTATTTTACGTGACTTTTTAAATTAATTAATCTTGTTTTCATGACAATAGCATTGATCTTAAAGTATTAATTTGATATTAATGGAGACATCATATGTACTTCTGTCAGAACTCGTCTGTAATTCAGTATTAGCTGAATGTACCATTAAAAGAAAGTGTTACTCATAAAAACTATTGGGTTAGTGAATTTGCTTTTACTTTAGATTCTTCTTTTCCCATTATAGAATCTTTTTATCTGAAAATGAAAGGTTTAAAAGTGTTAAACAAGCATAAAATGCATCCATTTACAAATTTAACATTCCTTAAATTAGTCAGATTTTGCGCTTTCATAATCTAAATCTTAGAGAATTAGCTAAAAACGGTTGTATTTGGAACAATCAAATCAGTAAAAGAAGTGCATTAAGTTGCTGAAATACATGATCAGCACTGAGTTTTGTACCCTAACAGTGCTCTCTAGCCAGCTTCTTTCCTGATTTAATAGGCACATACTTTTGTTTCCTTTCTCTAAAGGAATTAAGAAAAATCATACATTTACTAAGACTAGATGTTTGGAATTGTCAACACCACACTTAAGAGCTGAGTCAAATTCCCATTATGAATGAATTACAAGAACAGTAATCTTTTCAAGCAGTCAAAGCCAAAACTTGGTGTGATGTATCTCAGCATCCTTCCATTGCCTTCAATGATACTCTACTGTTTTATGAGTCACTTCTCCAGTGGTTTTAGTGTTTCAAGTGTTAAAAGTCATGTAAGTTGAACACTAATTTACACCTGCATAGGCTCATATCCTATTAGCCTTTTTAAAGGGAATATATACAATCCTATGAGAATTTGGGACATACCTGCTTTAAGGAGTTGACTATGCAAATAACAGAAAGAGCACTTGAACAATAGAACATTGAGTGTATGGTGTTACATTCACCTGAATCATCCTTCAAGCACATCTCTCTGCTCAGTGTGCAAGTCTGGTTCAACAAACATTTGCATGAGGAAAAGGTTTTTATCAGTCCGATAGGGTAGGCCAACACTCAGCAAACCATTGGATTGTGGATCGCTTGTTTTTCTGCGATTCAGGGTTTTTTTTCCCCTCTCCATTTCATTGCAATTATTATTGTTGTTGGTTTTTTTATTATTAACTTTATTTCAATCTTAAACTGCTCTTATCTCAACCCACGAGTTTTACTTTTTCCTGATTCTACTCTCACCAGAGGGAGGTGGGGAATGAATAGGCAAGAAAGGAGAAAAAATCAGGTAAAGAAAGAAATTTAGGATTTGTTTATGTTTGTATTTAAATCAATACTCTCTGCTAATTCTTGTGGTTATCTTCTGCAGAATGATTATTTTACCACATGCTCTCCACATTTGCAAAAAAATCGCCCAGGCAACAACATGTAAATATGTATGTCACTCACTGTATGTGTATTTAAATGGTCCTTACCACAATGCTTTCATTCAACTATTTTCCTGTGGGTTTCCAGAGACTAAACATGATATCTCCTAATAAATAATCTGTGTGAATAATGGCACCCTGAAAAACAGCTACCCAAAAGAGCAGTTCCCAGAAAAAGAAGTTGACATGTAAGCGTCGCAGTACCAAACACAAGGAAACGTACCTGCAGGAAGATGGGTATCTCCCCAGAAATACTTGTGTAACTCTGTCTGTCCAGAAGTCTTCACTCTGGGTTTCACATTTGACAAATAGACCATTAAAAGTGCAAGCTACATCATCATTTTAAGTATTTGGTTTAAAATTATTATTTGAAGAACTTTGTTTATTTTAGCTTCCTTTTAAAATCTGCAAATAAGAGAGAGAGGCTTGCTGACTTGATTTACTGTAATGGAGGGAAGGACTCAGAACACTCAGTTTCAAATCATTCAAATATCAGGGATGTGGGATACCTTCACTGAGTTTGCAGTGGGATGAACTGTCTCTGTTAGGTGCCTTTCTCTGCCATTTGACAACCGATGGAGCCTAAGCCTCTCAGTGAAATGCTGATTTCAGGTCAGATAAATTATGACTTCATATGTAAATATTTCACACATTGATAGAAACTTAAGTTTTCTGACAGCCATAGCTATTTTTTTAAACTTTCAGATGAATAATTCTGGGCTAATGAAGAGTACTTTCTATGTTGTAAATGCATACTGTTGAAAAAAATAACATTCTCCAGGTATCCAATGACAGAGAAAATAAAAAAGATTCTGAGCACTTATGTAAAATTTGCTTAAATTTTTCATTTAGCATTGACATTCAGAAAGTTAGCTGTCTGGTCCATGCTGTCAGCTCTCCCCTAGCCCTCATTTAATGAAGAGAGACGAGCATCTCCAGGGGGTGATTGATCCCACCTATCCATGTTCCTGTACTGGTGAGGATGATTCATTACTACAGTTCCTTCAGCTTGCAGCCTCATTATGGCAAAACCACTACAGAAACCCAAAGACAGACATTGACCCAAAGAACTTGTCATGTTCATGTGTTCTCTGGGCTGTTCTGCATCCAAAAGGTAGAGATCTCCAATACTTAAAACTGTTCACATAGGGAAATATAATAACTCTCTAAAATACAGTATAAGTGCAAATAAGGAGTCTATCCAAGGAACACTGGAAAACATTTCTAGAACGCCAACAACCAGAAAAATGAGGAAATTACAGAAGACATTACTTTACAAATTCTTTCCATAACATTCTTTGAGGGTTTCTAAGTCTCTCTGCTAATTTGTCTCAAAGGAACAAGTTTTAATAGTATGCAATTCCAAACAGATGAAGAAAAAAGTTTAAACATCACTATTACTACTACTAAATTACTATGATTCTTACCATTCCACATATTTGTGCAGGAAAGACATAAATGTATTAAAATATTTACAAAATCAATTTCATTTCTATATAGGGTTTTGCAAGACTACAATGCTATATGAATGTATTAAATATTCTTTTATACCAACATGGATTGAAAACAGTACATGTACTGAACCCTTAGAAATCATTGTAGATGTTTACATCCATGACTTGAAATTTCTCAAGACAAGATCATTGTAAAACATTTTAGATAAATCCTATTTGAGGAACTGGTTTCTTAAATTCCTTAGCCTGTCATAAAATCTGCACCATGAAGCTCAATACATGGGCTGGATTACAAGGTGATTGAACTCTATACCTGAAATTTGTCTTTATTATCTCTGAACCACACAGCTTCCCATTGTATTCCTCTTTGGGTGAACAGCTGTTCAATACTAACATGACCATTTTAGATACTACTACAAATTATATCCCTTGCAGTATCATGGGAAGTTTCTTAAAATGAGGAAAACTATGAAAATATTTAGAAACGGTAAGCAAAATATGACGAAATCTAAATATCCCCAACAGCTGCACATCACACACAGTTGAATGCTTGCTGCAAAACTACCTTAAAAGAACCTGAAATATTCACATTTGGTAAGAAATTACACAGAGCTTCATCGGTCAAAAAGCCTCCAGGGAAGGAAATGTTTCCCTATATTTGATGTCACTTTTTTGCAGCTGCCTTACCAATTTTCTTTAGATCTTAAATATTAATCAGATGATACAGTATTCAAAAGCCTGCCTGGATGTCTTCAGGCATCTTTATCATGTAAGTAGACCAACTCTGAATACGTATTCTAGAATATATTGAAGGAGCCTTAAAAATGAGACGAGTCTCCTTTTCTGGTAATGTACCTGCAAGTATGATTAATATTAATACATTTTAAGAGTGCATTGAATATGTTATATATTTCTTGAAGCAAAACTGTGCATTCAGTGCTGTTGGAATAGCCATGTATCTCACAAACAAGTGTTCAGGCTACAGCAACAGACACCATCTGCATGCCTTTGCAACTGATGCTGGGAAATTAATTCAGTGAGCAAATAATACACTCAGGTCATCTGAGTTATTTTCCAAAATCACAGGCTGTCCATGATTAACTTAAATATTTATTCAGTTTTATTATTTATCAAACTTTATATTTGGATTTCACTCCTTGTCAGATATTTGAATCATGTTCATTGTTTGCATTTGGCTACCAACAGCTGTAGGGCAATGTTTCAGCATTCTACCTGGTTCATCTAAACAAAAAATAACATAAGAGGAAACTTGAGAAAGTAGTTCAATCTTTAAGTATTTTGGAGAGGGATGGTGAAAATAAGTGAACAGACAGGAGAAAATGAGATAGCAAGAGGATGTAACTGAAAGGGCAATAAATTATTTCTTTTTCCCATGCAGACCACTTGCACGAATATATTTCTTGAAAGAAAAAAAATCCTAAAACTTAATTCATTTTATATACACTTTAATATTTTCTATAGACCCTAATATTTTTTTTCTCACCATCACAGAAAGAAAAATTTACCAGTTTCCAGAATGCTTGAAAACAGAGACTGCAATCAGATTTCTGCCTGCTTTAATAGCTTTTCTGTTAGGATGGAAACACAGGAAAGGGGGAAAATCTATTGTATGGGTCTTTCAGGCAGTAGCCTATCTAAAATAAATATTTTTAAAAGTCCATTGTTGAAATTGTTGATAGAAAATACAGGAAGCACATAATAAAATAAAAAAGGATTTTTGCTGAATACTTTCAAGAGACTTGAATATTGTCTTTTAGCTCAGAAAATCAAATAGTGAATGCCAATCATGTGCAAATGGAAAACAGTACAGTGTAGCATCATAGAATCATTAAGGCTGGAAAAGACCTCCAAGGTCATCGAGTTCAACCCTTGCATGTATATAGACCCAGAGTGTCAGTTTGTATAAACAGCAAAGCTCCACCTGTGTCAATGGAGTTTATTAAATTTATACTGAATGGTAATCTTCCCTGAAAAACATTATAAATAAATTTCATTAGCAAAACCAGAAACAAAGAGAGTCAGAACATTTTCTTACAGAGGTTTTTGTAGGGAAACAAATTGTGGCTGGAGAATTCTCACTCCAGATAGGGCAAATAGACATTTGTAGACTGCATCTTACCAGTGGTTTGCACCAACCAAGATATAGATTAGTGGGTTTAATTCCTGCTGCACTTCAATGTCTCTACATGTACTACAAAAAAGTTTGTTTTCTTCTAAACCCTTTTCCTTGAAGTTGTTTGATGGCAAGGCAATGAAACCTTGCTAGTTAACAAATGCACTAAAGGCATTTTGGGCAGATGCAGGTATTTTCATGACTTCGTTATACAGTCAAATACTGTTCCATGAATAAGAGTTCATTTATACGGGTCTGTATGGTGCAATATCAGCTTGAACTGAGGCATTAAATATGTAGTTGCCCTTCAGCTTATGTAACCATCTCCTTAAGACCCCTATGAAATGCAACAGTAGAATTTGATTTTGTCAGGAAAGCTATTTCTCAGGAAGAATCTGCTTACTAAAATCACATAAAAATATTAGGCTTGCCATTTCCTTGTGCAATTACCAAGCGATATATTTTTTTTTAAATATCACTATTTCACATCTCGCTTTTTGTATGAGTACAGGAAGGCTGGCTATAATATAATGGAGTAGCCGTCAAACAAATGGCCTGTATTTCATTTTCAAATAGTACTGCTTCTTCCAAAAAGGGAGGAATCAAATTTCATTTCAACTACATTACCAACTTTATTAGGGCAGAGATGATCACTCACCTGTGCAAAGCTGCAGGTTTACAACAGATGAAACAGCCCTCGATACAGGATTTTGAAGATTTATAGATGTAGTCCTGTGGCCTGAGAGCTGTTTTCCTTTGAGATTGTGAAGAGTCTTAAGGGATGAGAAAATTAGATCAGAGGGTTTGACCGATGAAACTCAAAATGAGAAATGTTTCAAATTAAATCTGAAAGCCTTCTGTTGATTTCTTTGACTTTTGTGAAGTCAAGAGAGGAAGCTTTACAGTGAAGGAGAAAAAAAAGATCAAAGAGGGCAGATACACAGCAACAACAAAGCTGAAAGTAACACAGCATTTTCAAAGGGTACAGTAGTTCTCTGTGTATGAGTTAGTGGGAATTTCAGCTTCATTTACTTGCAGAAAACACACAAGAGTTATCCTGATTTAAGAGACACTAAGCCAGAAGTCGTCTTTAGCTTCCCATTCCTGTAGCCCAAGCTCATGTTTTTGTTGGACCTTCCTCACAAGGTAAGGAGAGCAACATCCCTTTCCTACCAGTTCCTTTTCCACTGCTCCCTTTTCCTTCTTCTGGAAGGAAAGAAGAGCATGGAGAGTAAAGTGGAGTAGCATCCTGTAGACCCTGAATTGAAACCAGAATCGGGAGTAATTAAACACATCTCAGTGAGAACAAGTTGGAGTTATCAAAAACCAGCAACATATATACCTAAATAGTTCACAAAAATCTTCCGAACAAATTTATTTTTAATTCATACCTTCTTTTGTTTACACTCCCTGAAGAGTCAGATGATGAATTTATCTCTTAAATGCTGCATAATATGTAATATTTATACAAATCCCTGAAAATATGCATAATGATGGTAAACTAGTCCAAGTTAATTTTTCTGCCTTTTAAAAAAATCAAGCACACAGTGAAGGACCAGATATATGCTGACATGGAGGACAATTCACAAACAGGAAACAGTAGAAAAATCTGCAAACTCTTCATGTTGAAGCAAGAAGTGCACCTTTAAATTAAGAAATTTGGAATTAGCACATATTTTGAAGGTGGATTATGAATATGAAAAAAATTAAGGTGATAGTTTACGCTGGATTTCCATCACTGTGCTTTTACCCACTAAAATCAGTTAAAATATTACTGATTTCTGAAGGAATAGATTTTAAATAATGTGATGTATTATAGAATAGTTGTCTCAAAATCAAGAAGCGTAAGTCTTTATGTTAGGTGTTCACCTAAGATTTTTAGAGGCTGAAGCAAAATTTGTAGCAAGGACTATGATTTTAAAAGAGAAATTGTCACCAAAGGAAAAAAAACCACAATAGAAGATAAAATTATGCGCAATAATAATGAATTAGCAGGAGCAAAACAACAGACATGCATCCATTAAATCCATGTTGCTTAGAAATTTGATTTAATTCTCTACAGTTTGTAATATATAATACAGAATTGAGCAGCAGCTGAATTACTGTTCATCTTTATGTCTGCATTATGCATATTGTCTAATTTGTCAGTTATTCCTGTGCCTAGGGCTGGAAGAGGTATCTGCATCAAACAATCGGATTACTGGCTTAAATTCTTTTCACTATTAATGATTGGTCTGTAAGTTGATCAAGAATTTGCACATAATTCAAAAGCATCTGAAAACACTGAATGCAAATGTTTCTCAGGCTGGAAATGCTTGAGAATTTTTTTGGTTGGTTGGTTGGTTGGTTAGCTGGTTTTGTTTTTGTACACATATATTCTTAGAATGTATAAGTCTTAGTTATCTAAGTAAGAATATACTTACATTCCTTGATAAAATTTGACTATCTATTAAGAATACCCAGCAAGAAAAAGGAGAAGAAAGGCCCAAAGTGTAGAAAAAAGTGAGGAACAAGATCGTGATTATTACCTGATACCAAATTTTAGTACCGTCTTTAACGTGCTCTCCAAAATCATGAAAAGAAATCTGTTTGAAACTGCAAGTTTCTTTGGAAGTCTAGCATTTCTTTTTCAACATGTTCTAATGTTACATGTACTTATGTTTCTTAATGATTCTTGTGACTTATGATGAACAAAACCAGGAACCCACATTCATTTCTCCACCATGTAACATATCACTGATTACAAAGATGGCTGTCACTTCAGCAGTACTTATCTCTTCTGATATCAGAAGAGGAAACTTGTTCACTATCTTCTGCAGCACAAATCTGGCTTGGTCACAGCTACACAGGAGGAGGTTTTTCAGATGTAAAACTAAAATTTTAATGAAATCAAAGCCAAATTGGCATGCCATTTGATAAAGGAAGGCCAAAGCCAAAACAGAGAACAGAGCAAAGTATAAGCATTTCTTGAGGAAAACACCAAAAAAAGTCTTTCACAAAAGAAGAAGCCAGTAGGAAACAGAAATATTGCTGTCAAACTGACTGACTGTTGGTGAGTCTTTCCCACCATCAATAAATACTGTAAGCAACAGTGACTGTGGCTATATTCTGCTGCAATTCACTGTTTGATTTCTTTCTTGTTTAACTTAACGGTGTAGTATACCTACTCTTGGCTTCTTTTTCTATCTCTCATTTACCTAGTTTTAAATTATACTAGCATTTACCTTTCACCCCAGGTCTGCTAAGCATCAGTCTCCTGTGAAACCTTATCAAAGCTGTTCAAGTAAATGAAATACTTTGTGGAAATGCACATTTTAAAGAGCACCTAGGTATAGCTGCCATATTTTTCATCTGATACTCAATAAATGTCTAAAAATGCTTTAAGCAAGTTATTCTTCTTCTTTTCAAATTATGCATATTTGGCATTGAGATGAGAAGGATTAGCTCATTTATCCTCAGGCTCTGGAAAATGATTTACAACATTTTACTAATCTACTTCTTTTTCATTTTCTCTTCCATGCATGATTTCTTCAGCTCTTTGGAATTTTTTTCCTCTTTCTGTTGACTGCTTGATAGGAATCACATTTCTTCACGTAGCCATCTGCCTGCCTACAGTTAGAGTCCTCTTTTTCCTTCACTGTGGCTTTGTCTTTTCTCTGAAAGCCACCTGCCCAGACGTGTCCAGACGCAGCAATATAATGCTGCAGAAGTAGCGACTCCAGGCAATATGAAATTGCTGCACCAAGAGATTGTGATTTGGTTTTTTACACTTACCACAATCTGTCGTGTTGTATTCAGCAAAATCTATTATCGTAGGGTTTTTTCTTCCACTCTGAATGCCAGGACAGCTAATAGATCAATATAAATGTACATGGAATCTGGCATGGTAAATGTCTGTGCTGTACACACCAAGCCATTTACATGAGAAGGTTTTGACATACTTTTATTCTGTAGTATGAGGTTAATCACAAGTTATGTTGATTGATGCTTTATGGCAACAAATCTCCTCCAGGAAGCTTTTTAGAGTATAATGCAGAGTTTCAGAGATGCATGAAATAGTAGGATAATGAGGCAGAAGGAACTAATTTTTAGCTGGAATTGCTTCCAGCTAAGCATGCATTCTTTATACATATAAGCTTTGGAAGAGTAATTTAGAAAAAACAAAACAAAAGTGAGAAAGAGAAAACCAGAAAAAAAAAAAAAACCCAGAGAAAAATATAATGTTAAGAATGGAAATATTAATGCATTCAAAAATCCCATTACCATCCTAGTGTCTTGTCCAGAGGCAATATAACAAGAGGACAGAATCTAAGGAAATTGAATAGGCTGAACCACCGCCCCGGACCATAGTCCTGAAAAAGGCAGGCTGTGTAATCACACAAAGCGGCATTGTTTTCTGGCACTCTCTCAGAAATCCAGCAATACTGTTTTCAGCTTTTTCTTTCCATTCTCCTGTGTGTAGGGATGATTATTAAGGCCTTCTTTTCTGAATCTGATGCTGAGTTACTCCATGTGATATTCCCCAGCAGACTCAGGCAGTCTTTGAAATCCACACATTCTCTTCATAATGGCAAAGAGAAGTTTCCTATCGAAAGCCTTTGTTAATAGTAGGAGTTAGTAACATTGGCACATTATAGTTTTCCCAAGATTAGTTTATAAGCACCTATAAATTACCAAGACATGTTCTTTTTTATAGCATTGGAGAACTACAACACTGACTGGCAGAGAAAAGCCAGAGGAAGAGTGCTAATTTTAGCTGTTGACATGTACTAGTTTTAAAACATAAACCAGGAGTGAAAATGAGGGATGGAAAATAAATCAGGTAACTAGTCCAAAAATTAATTGCAGCTAAAAACATATTGAGACCTAAGAATGCTATGTCTTCGATGAGCTACATTCACTGCCATGAAAAGGGAAAGTAGTAAATTTAAACACTGAAAATACACACTTGCCATTTCCCCTCCTGGCAGTTTTTTTATCTATTGATCTAGTGTTAGCTACTGGAAATATTTTTCTAGTCTGGTTTTGCTTTATTATCCTGTACTTAGTCCTACATACAGGATTTTGCTGTCTTAGAGATCATACAATGCACACAAAACTTTCTAAATATAACTGTTATGTGCTCTTGGGAGTATACAGATTTTTATACATCTTAAAACTTTGAATTCCATACCTAAGTGAAATTCAAATGTTTCCTTATGTTTCCTGCCTAACAATGACATTATGTATAACCTTAAACTCAAGCAGCCTGCATATAATTTGTGTTTTATTAATTTGCAGACATATTATACAGTGATTTTGCATGTCGTACTTCAGAAGTTGTCCCTTTACTGTTTCCTGATTTTATACGCTCTGTTGAATTCTACATTTTCATGGTCAGATTTCTGACTCATACCACTAAATTGTGTCAGGGCAAATATATAGAAAATTATGTATTAAAACTCTTCAAGCTTCTTTCTAGGAATGAACCCCCAGTGACTCCTGTCCTTGATGGGTCCTCTAACTGGATGACAAGCAGCACAGCTCTGATTCCCTTTATTTACTGTTTCAATGGTCTATTAGTTTGATTCCTTTGGTACAATGAAACAGTTCTAAGATGAAGGACAGAGGGTGACCCATTTTGACCTTCACCCTGCCCCTTTGTGTACTTTCTTCCATGTGTGCTTTTAAAGGAAACTCTTGGCAGTTAGGAATTCCAGAACCACAGACTCAGTAGTTGAGGTGGGGAGGTCCTTGTGGGTATCACCTACTCTGAGTGCTCTGCGCAAACAGGGTCAGATGCAGCAGGTTGCTCAGGGAGCTCTCCAACTGGATTTTGAATATCTCCAAGGATAAAAACTCCAAAACTATGCTGGGTAGCCTGTTCCTAGGGAAGGGTCACTTTCCTTGACCTGCTGGCAATGGTTCTGAAGCAGCTCAGGAGGCTGTTGGCTTTCTTTCCAAGAGGGGCACACTTGACAGCTTATATTTAACTTGGTGTCCAGCAGGAACCCCAGGGCCTTTTTTGCAAGGCTGATTTCCAGTGTGCCTCCAGCCCATCTGATGTATGGAGTTATTCCTTCCTGGGAGAAGAACTTTGTACTTCCCCTTGTTGAACTTCATGAGGTTCCTGTCAGTCCATTTCTTCAACCTGTGGAGGTCCCTGTGAATAGCAGCACAACCAAAGCAATATTGCCTGCAGTATCAACCCCTGAGGTACAGCAATTATCCTTTTCTTCCTGTGAGGGTAACAAAACACCAAAATGCATTGCTCAGGTTGTGGATGTTCCATCCCTGGAGATATTTAAAAGCCACCTGGATATTTGGTGCGCCAACCACTCCTTCCAGTTTTATATGATCTGAAACATTCTGAGAATGCCCTCTGTCCCATTATGCATGTCATTAATAAAGACAGGAAACAGTAGTGGCCCCAGTAGAGATCCCAGCTTATTCAGCAAGCTGGTCAGCTCATTATAGGTGTCTATCAACAAAGCTGGTAATGCATGATTTCCCCTTTGCTGACTACTCCAAATCACCTTGTCCTTCCTGTGCTTGAAAATGTTTCTAGGATTATTTCTTCCACCTCTTGTGACCAAGGTGATGCTGAAAAGCTTTTAGTTTCTTGAATCTTCCTCTTGTTCTTCATGATGATAGGAGTGATATTTGCTTCTCTCAAGTCCTTAGGAATCTCTCCCATTCACAATGACCTTTCAAAGGTAATTGAGATTTTCTTTGCAAATTACATCTCTCTGCTTCCTCTGAATTCCTGGGTGTATCCCATCAGGAAAGTAATCTAAAGTTCAAACCCGCTGAAGATACGTTTGAACTATTTCCTTAGTGAATCGAACAACCGTGAGACTAAATAGGTGAAACCTCTTCCAATTGCACATCAAAAGCCTGGTTCAGTTCTTCAATTTTTACTGGTTCAGAGCATAGGAATACCAAAATTTTGTATCCAAACTTGTATCAGAAATACCACTAAGACACTCAGATTGGTTTGGGATGATGCAAAGATAATGCTGAGGAATGCAAAGATGATGTTGAGGGATATATTTGCAGCTGGGTGTGCAGCTGCAGTGAGAGCTGCAGGTCTAGCAGGAGTGGCAAATGATGAGACCACCCAGGCAAGAGCACTGACCCTTTGTGTGACATTGAGGGCATGGGACCTGTGGCCCAGCCAGGTAAATGGGCACTCAGAGACACAGCAGGAGCCGATGGCTCAGATGGGAGACCCCAGACTACTGTGTGCACAGACTATGAGGGTGTAAAAGGCCAGGGATTCCTTTGTTTGGGGTCCCTCAGAGGCACCCGGCTCAAATCATTGTGCTGTTGTTTCAGGAAACCTGGACTGCATGGAGCGGGAAGTGTGGGGAGTCCCGAGGCACCCCCCAGAGCTGCCCTCGGCAAAGGGGCTTTGGTCCCAGTGGTGACAATCTCGGGTGGTGGGAGTGTCACCACTGCCAGAGTGGCTCCAGACGGTCAGAGAGGAAAGTTTGCTCCACACAGACTTATTAATTTCCTCAAGTACTGCATGAATTTGTCTAAACTACTTTTGGATGTGAAGCGCTAGGTTTTGTGTGATACCACACCATGCATATTTAACATATCCAGTTGGGCAGAGGCTCTGCTGTTCTCCACTGCTTGGTGAGCAACTTAATTTAAACAAAATCTAATTTCTTCGATCATAGAGAAACATACATTCAGAATCCTGATGTTTTCAGACTCCTAACTCTAGTGACAAAGAGTTTTTATGCACATGGCTGAGACGGCAGGGACATTAGAGATAATGGTTATGGGGAGCAAACCCATGGTGAATGTTACATTAACTTTTAGGTCTATGCAAAAAAATGGGACACTGAGTCAAGTCAGCTTTTAGCTTTAGTAGATGAACAACTGCTACTGTATAACCTAAATACATGTACCCTCAATCTCACACATCTATAATCTGCATAGCTGTCTAACTACTTAAAAAATTTCACTCTCCATTCCTACATTATTTTTCTTCGTTACTCATGCATACCAGGACATTTAAATCCACAATTTTTAGTCACAAAAGATCTTCACTAGATTCAGCTTAGACTCACTTGAAAGCATCTCTTAGGATTTTTCATGCTTTTATAGGTTATGTTATTTTCTATTTTCTATATTCCATTTTCTTTTGAAAAAAGTTATGGCTCAGGGAAAGCATCACAAATCTTTTCTGTTCTTACTTCACATTTCCATTTACTATACTAATAAGCTTATCTCAGACACCAAAACCTCTTCATTCTCTTGCATGTTATTTTTAAATGGAATTAAGCAACGGAGACTTCAGAATCTTACAGCTTTTAAACAGACTAGCTACTCACCAAGTGTGGTCAGAAAATTCTCACACATAAGTTACAGAATTCTTCAGTGTGCAGTTGGCTACTTTTATCACAAAAAATATCTAGATATCAGTAAATCAGCACAATTAGGGACTTTTTAATAACCTTTTTCTTGCATGAAAATTATTTTATCCTATTAATCTTTAATCTTGTTTTTGTCTTAATGCTAAATATTTACCTTACTTTCTCAAGTTGAGGAGAACATTTGTTCCTATCCCCGTTTTCAACACACTAAAATGCAGAGGAAAAAATTGTCTTCTAAACAACTTTGAACTAAATTTTTTAAATAAATATTTGGCTTTAGAGTTCAGATACTTAAAACAGAATGCCTAATACTGATATTTCTAAACATATTGTTTCATTATTTAATTTAAACATTTAAATATTTAAATATTTTCTTGCAACATTTTTTAAAGATTTCACTAGTATTCAATAAAATTTCCTTTTTCTTAGAAAAAAATGTAAAGATTAACTTAAAAATTAGAATGAATCTAAACTAAAGGACAAAAATTTTATGTGATATTTTTGCATGGATTTATGAACAGAAATATGAGATAGTGCATTCTTAGGTACAAAGACACTTCACAACAAACAGTTTTCATAAAATTTTTTGTCCAAATATAACAATTTCAAGCTGTCTTACAATAAAATATTATCAAGGAAAGAATATCTGTGAGAGTCTTAACAATTAATTTATGGTTGGTGAAGGTAATCAACAGAAGAAACTGTTGACAGTTTTACAAAGAAAGCAGTTTCAGGGGTTTTAGATTGAAAGTAAAAATATTGGCTGTTTTAATCAGGCATTTGTTGAAGGAATAAAGATTCATTTAGAAGTTGCAAAGATGATTTCTCACTCTTTCAGCTTTTTTCAAGTCGAAACATTGAGAACATTTTTTCTTGTCATATTAGAGTTATTTGGCTCCTTGTCTTATTTTATGATCCATAAAGAATAAAGGGAAATAAAAAATGAAAAGACGCAATAAAGGCTATCTGTTGTTTTCTAAAAAATGGGATTCTGGGTACACATTCAGTGAAGGATCAGATGGTTTCTCCTTTCCAACACAATCACTGTTCATATTTGTACGTTAGTAAGGGGGGGTAACAGGTCCTCCACAAATACATTTACTATTAAAACAGGTTTTCACATTTCATTCCAAATGGGTGAGGTTTTCTGCTTAGCATGTGCATTTGATAACAAAACACACACTTCTTGAAGAAGATATCTCATGAAAAGGTAAATACACTCCCAGTTGTTCAAGACACAGTTGCAACTCTGATAAACCATTGCAAGGAATCGTGTGGGTAAGAGAACTCCCTAATTATTTAACAAATAATAGCAATTATAATGAAATTAAACCCCTTAAAGTAAGTGCAGAAATTGCTGATAAGACTGTATTTTTCTGTAAATTCACCATAAATTGTTTTAAGATATTTATGAGGTTCTCTATACAGCAAACACTGATGAGTCAGCCTAAAGCACTAGTACGGGTGGGCAGTCCAACTCTTCTGTGGAAGAAATAAGGGGTTAACCAGAGAAGTCCAATTTCCTTTGTGTTAGAATTCACCCACTTCTGAGTGTGACTATATAAAGTATGTCATGCTGGAGAGTAATCTGGAATTGAGTCTTACACTCCTGGTGTTGCACTTGTGTCCTCTCTGAGAGTTCCCTCTGACAGGGGAGTACTAGGCCAGAAAGAGGCACTATTTATCCGTGTTGCATCTTGATTTGAAGACTGTTCTTCTCTCCCTTCCTGCAAAGACTCTTCAAAGAGACCAGGCCTACCCAGGGACACTGAATAGTACATGCAGCACAGCCTTTCATGAGCTTCATTGACATGCTGTACTAACACTGCTTTTTCTGAAAAAGGCAGTGTTGGAAAATCAACTAAGTAAGAAAAGCCATGGAAAACAGCTGTGGTTTGAAGTACTTGATCTCTGTCCAGATTGACCTCCAGCCCCTTCTGGGGACTTTAGCCCAGACAAGGATTCAAACTGAAACTTGTGGCTCTAGCATGGAATTTTTCTTTCTCCAGCACAGATGGAAAATCAATGGCTGCTGACTGGCTGATTCTGAAAATTACTTGCACAATGTGTGTTAGAATCAATGAGGAGAATGATTTCTCTCTCTCTGACTGACGGTCCCCAGTATAAGGAAACCGTTTAGAGAGAACTGTCCGATCAAATGCATGAACAAATTAGAAGAAGAATAAAATTAAGTGGTCACCCTTAAAATTATAATTCCATAATGCACAGACAAGCAAACACATCTGTATGCTTCCATATTTCTAAGGTTTTTTTTCTTATTCAAAGACAGTATGTGCACTTGATATTAACTGTTTATAGAAAATGTGCAACAATTCCAAATAAAGGCAGTGTGGATAAAATGAATGATGCTCTCATAAAACACATTTTTTCTTCACTGTAAGGAGTAATATTCGCTACTAAACAGAAAGGATTTAGGGGTGTGAAGTGTTGATATTTCATATATGAATTGAAGATTCATGTCTCCTTATCTGTCAGACTGCTTACAAATTCTATCTTGAAAAAATAGTTTTTATCAGGTAGTTTATGGTACCTTATACCTGTGTCATTTGTATCATAGGGCAGAAATTATGTCCTCTTGACAGCCTCCATCTCCAGACATATCAAAATTGAAGAAAAGATGGAAATAATTTCCTATGCTCAGTAGATACTTAAATGTTCTTTGTCCTTTTGATGTGAATTCTAAAGCGAATGTTTAAATCTTATGTAGACAACAAGAAATCTTCCCAGCTTGAGTTAACTATTCCACTTGATAAAATAAAATATTATTACTTTAATATTGGAAGTAGGTACCATCATTTTCTGTGTATTGTAAGAGGAGTCTGTTATCCCTTAGGGAGTACACAGCAGCTTCATTTATTTTTCCATGATATATTAGCTTTCTAAAGATTTTTTTTGCACATATTGGGTATCCATTTAAAGGACTGAAACAATAGGCTGTCCCTAGCAGCAGAAGAAAAGGAAAAGGTGAAATGACAGAGAAAAATGTAGGAAAAACAATTAACTTTTTTACTGCTGGGATTTGGGGAAAATACCACATGTACAAAAAACTTAATGAATATGGACTTAAATAGTTAGAAATTATAGAAAAGTCAAGGGTAAATTTTATGTTCTCTTGTCAATGAGATATTTCAGTGTATTGGTGGGGGACAGAGAAGAGAGATGTAAAGAGCGGATAATGAGCTTATTCTGAATGTTTTTCTTCTCCTTTTGCAGACTTCTTCATTTCTCCCGAGAGAGAGTAATCAGAGAGTTAAAAAATTAAAATGATGGCTCATGCATCTGTTTGTCATTTCCACTCTTCTCTGACCTTAAAATCATCTATCTTGCTCCTTGAAGATTGCAATATTCATTGATAAGAATGATCTTTTCTTCCTCTCTTTTGAATAAATTTTATCCTATGCTTTGAGTTTCCTGAGAATTATTAAGCACTGCTTTCCCCTCCTGAAAATAATAAATTATAAACATGAATATTACTGAATGTCTACTTGTGATTTAAAGAGTCAAATTGGTATTTATATGTTGAGATATCAAGATGTGTATACACGGGTAGGAACTTTATGTCCAAAGTAGTCTTCTGGAAGAGCATGAGACAAATGATAAAGCTGAAAAATGAGTTAAATACTTAAGGCCCATTGGCAGGCAAGACTTAAATACTTGACATTTATCTCCCATTGACTTCTTTTTAAAACTCGTGCTAATTATCTAGGATATTTCTGAAAATGACACTTGGCCTTGAAGTCACTTTCAATTTCACTGACATTTTTTTCGAAAATTTTAGCTTATATCTCAAGCCCCATGCCCTCATGATCACCTCAAATCATTACAATGTAGGTTTGTGCTTTTGGTATTATTTTCCTCTATATAAACCCATGGATGTCAGGGTAAAATTGGAAAGAAACGGTTCTTTTACCAGTAAGATACAGTGAATATGTTAAATAAGAAGTACTAAGTGTATTATGTACCTCTCTCATGCATTGCCAACACTAAAATCATCTTCCAAATGAGATAAATCTGCTGAAATCTTGTTGGAATCTGGTGTCAAAAAAATATTTTTTTCTATTTGATCATAAATGTTTGTCCTCATCACCTTAGTGCCTGATCCACAAATGCAGTAATTACTGTCAGATATCTGCTGTTTTGGTTTTAAACAAGAAAATTAAATTTTTATAACTCCTGATGTATAAATGTGTTTAAAAAAGACAAAGAAAGAAGAGGAAAGGCATGTTTTCTTCCTTATTTGGTATATTTAGTGCATTTTTATGGCCCTTCATTTCAGTTGGTCCTTCTTTACAATTCTTAGATTTCCTCTTAAGTTTCATCCTTCCTGTACAGATTTGTAGATGTCATGACATCGAAACATTAGTGGGGTCAAATATAATTTACTGTAATTACTGGTACTTGCACTTCACAAAAAGATCCCTCCATCCTGAATGGAAGTTTGAGTTGATCAGTCACCACTGCAGGAGCCTGCAGAAAACCTTATGCTTATAGTCTGTGTTTACTTCATAAATTAACCTATAGTTAGAGGTTACTGTTTAGAAGACACTGACTCCTACTAAATATTCAAGTTTGATAGTAGTTTTCTTCCACTTAAGCAGGTAAAAGAGATTAAACTTCCTTGCTGAGAAAGAATATTTTTGCTACTCTGAACCACAGCCAGAGCCAAGTAATTATTTCATAGGCTCATCCCTCCTAGTTTTCATTATTCATTAAAATTTTTTGTTATTTTTTCACCCAGGCTCCCCAAGCCATCTAAATTGATCGGTGATATTATATTTTGGCCCATGCAGAAGTAACAGCTTTTTTGTTGGTGCTGTTTATCAAATGTCCTGTTTGGGATACATAACTGTAACTCAGGTAGTCTGAATTTACATTAATTAGAGCTAGCAAGCACCTCATTAAGTGTGAAAAGTTTTTCTGCTCCCTACAGCAGACAGTGGCCTCTAGGTATTGCTCCTGTAAGCGTTAAAGAAGACATTTACAAGGGCATCCATACCTTGGAAAATTAATGCAATTTCATCTCTAGCTGACTTTTCAAATCTGAGGGATTTCCTGTGCAGGTGAGGCTGTCTGCCAGAGCTAGTCTAGAACTTTCACTGTATGAAGGACAGCAGCTATCAGGCCCTGCCCTTGTATTGGTGACACGTCCCAGCACAACACATCTCACGTGCTGTTAAACATCCCGCTTGAGGTAACTGCATGTGCTGCACCACAGCACGAGCTACGCAGTAATCTCTCTCTGTCTAGCAGATTGCACGTGAGATCAATAAAGTGTAAGTAAAAAGAAAAATGCGTATCATGGATCTTAAATGAACTTGGTTCCTGAAGGCTGTTCTGGGGTGACATAAGAAGCTGTATCAGTTCAGGATGGACTGCACAAATTTCAGCCCACACAAGATGAGGTAAAGTATTTGTCTACCTTTCTCATCTGAGACAGAGAGACTGATCAGCCTGAAAAAGCCAACTCATTCTTCCCTCATAGAGTGAAACCTTTCATTGCAGCACTGGGGACAACAGAACTCACAGAAAGAGAGGAAATCTGAGCTCTACTGGGTGACAGAGTAAAGACTATGCAGGATTTCAGAAAATAATACAATAATAAAAAGAGAAAAATGTAATCATTTGCAAAGGAAAAACAATATATGCTTTAATAGAAAATAAAATTAATAAGAAGGGTTTAAAATATAAACAAGCTATTTCTTAGCTGATAAAAACCCCCAACTTAGAATGAGTATAATGACTAACTTGCCAGCTGTGGTTTTTATGTATTCCTTAAAGAAAGAAAGAACATGAATTCTTTCACCATCTAGCCTTACTAAAATTTTGGAGTGAAATTAAATGGCGTTTGATAATAACAGTGTTTCTTCCTGGGTGTCAAGTGATCTTACTTTGAAACACATAAAAACTTGCAGACTCGATGGACAATGTATTTGAATAAATTTCTCCCAGAGGTAAATGGAGCTTATAACATAGGAAGAAAAGAATCAGTAGCTTCCTACTGTAAATTCCTTTTTTTTTTTTTTTGTGTTGTAGAATAGTGTAGTTATTAGAAACTCAATGTTAGAAAATATTGTCTCCATCCAAGTGGCACTTAATCTCTATTACCTGGAGGTTAAAAGTCAAAGAACAATCATCCATGTCAGTGATTCCTGCAGCAGATTGTTACTGAACCATGTAAGGTCGTTTAGTGGGGAGAATTAGCTCCCAGCAGCTTCACATGTCAGAGATATTGTAGTAGTACTCTGCCCCAGCTCTTCTCCCTGGAAAACGATGATGATTCTATGGGCTTTTTCAGGAAAGGTGTCCTGTAGAAAGAAAATAAAAGCTTACCTTTGACAGACATTTTTGCAAAAGGTGAGAATGAAAAGAAAAAAAAATGCTGACTTTACTAGTCAGCTGTAGATGAAAAGTACAGCCAATTGCCCTCAACTTTGCAAACAGATCAGTAATGCATGCCTTGTGTTTCTGTAGCTAATACACCTTCTAAGTCAATGCCACTCTATGCCTAAAGAATGAAATCTTTCTCATGTGACTATATGAAAAACCAGGAAAACCTGGGAGAGCTTCAGAAATGGGCCATTGACCAGAAACAGTTTGGAAGCTTCTGTGCTAATTTAATTGGAAAGTTGTCAGTAGTGTTGTGGGCATATGGAATCTGTTTCTCTCTGGAAATGCTATAATCCATCAATGCAGTGAGTGTTCTAGCTGTGTTGTTTAGAAAAAGTTAGCAGAAAAAAGCTAGGATGAAAAAGAACAAGATGCCCAAGCCCATGGAGTTGCCCTGGTCATGAAACAGAAAGCTGGCCTGAAGTGTTGTAGGGGAACTCACTGGAAGAAGCCAGAAAGGTCAAAACATGCCATGTTTGAAGTGTAAGGGAAGGGGGAAAGACCCAGTGTCCATGCAAAACCTTTTGCTAAGTAAAAAACCCTTTTCTACTAAGTGCTCATTATAACTATCATAAGAGACAGCAGAACCAGTCTCTTTAATGAGCTTACATCTCCCCTTTCCCCATATCACACCTGTATAACATCAAATTAAATAGCATGAGAATATATTTTTTCCTGCAGTTTTATTTTTGATTCAAGGTTTATTTCATTTACTTATTTATTTTAATGTTTTACAAAGGAAATGTCACTTTCCCCTCTTCACCCCTACTGGTTAATGAGTATTAATTCCAGTCGCTTGCCTTTGCTTAAAAGACAATATTGAAGAAATCAAAGTAGGATTTTAAAACCATCAAGGTGTTCGGTTTGCTTTCTGTGATTTCCAGATCCATGTCCATAGTAACAGAAACTGATGCAGTAGCAGAGAGCTCACACTCTCACTTTTCTGTTTTGGTTGTTTACTTCAAAATGGAAGCAAAAAGGATAGTGTGGCCAACAAAGTCACAGGACAGGGAAAGACTGGAACTATTTGCTGAAGGGGCCAAATTATTTTGATTTTTTTAATCTGCATGCAGTGCAGAGCACTATAATCTGCTATAATTATATCTAACTATAATTTGATTTTTTAATCTGCTCTGGTACAGAGCAAAAGGTGAAAAGTTCTTTTTCTAATTCGTTGTTTTCTAAATCACAGTTAGGAAAGAGATTTAATGGTAACTTTTGAAGTATAGTATTTATCTTAAATGAAGGAACTATGCTTTGTATCATATCTCTCACTAATATTTAAAATATACAAATATTCCATTTTAAAATTGCACAATTTTTTGCAGTTAGAAACTTCATTGTCTTTACATATGCCCCCTCCCCCCCCCAAATATGGATATTTTGAAAAAAAAACAACTGCTAGAAAGGGCAAAACTAGAACACTAGTTTCATCAGTATTAACAGACACTTACTTAGTGGACTGCAGTCTTCTTTATGATGTGCAGTTCTTCAAGCCATCCAAAATCTTACTTGTCCAAAATAGACAGGTAATAATTTGTCAGGAAAAAATCACAGAATACCTAACATTTCTTTACCATTATTGTAGCAACAATAAGGGTAGGCAGACAATCCAAACTATTATCCTCTGCCAGAAATTTTTCAAGTGCAAGTACATGTTGAAGACAGCTTCTGAAGGCCACAGAAGAACACGAGGACTTGTTTTAAGTTCTAACTCAGAATTTCAAACAGATATACCTACATTGAACAGAATATACTGAGTCTGAGTACTATACACAGCTTTCAGAATGTTTGTGTTTAAAGTCTCCATTTTAAAACACAAAAGATTCCTGTTTCAATAGACAGGTTGCTTCAATAGTTAATTTCCTTCATAGTTAGAAAGCTGTGCTGAGTAGAAGTTTCAAGCCCAGATTCAAAATTCTAGGCTGTGTACTATTACAGTCCAAACTTTGAAATAGACCTGAAAACTTCCTATTTTTTCCACGCTTTACATTATTTTACTTTAAATCCATATTTCTTCCCTTGGTAGAAAACTTTCAGTGCTTCACATGAGGTGCTGCCTTAGCTGACCTTACCAGAACATAAACCCCTATATCATTCTATGCAATGACACTTAGCCCCTAACCATGACATGCTCAAAGCAGTAACAAAATACACAATGTTTTATGATATGTGGCATTGCATCCTGCAAATCAAGCACTACAAACAGAGGAAATGCAGAAGGTGATGGTATGAAAAAGAAGGACCAGATATTCAAAGATAGATAAAGATGAAGATGACATTATTATAAACTCGTCTAAATCCTTTATTAATCTGATTCTCTGAGAACTGAGAAATGTGAGAAACCAGATCACAATATTGTAGGCATTTATCATATGTATGAGTTGTACAACATATTAATACCAATAAGCTTTCTTATTTCAATGGACCACTATTTCACAGGAAGATTCATAACCTTAATCATCTTTGATTTTGTCTCTTAAACCCAGGGAATATTTTATCTATAAATTTACTCACAGAAATAAAGTTTTTACAGAAGAAATGTGTTTGGACTGGGTTGCTTTTTTCCACACTCTTCCTTTATTTTTTTTTTCAAAGCTAACTTCCAACAAAGAGAAAAAATAATTAGAAAGCAAAATGCCTGATGTAGCCTTTACTGAAAAGAAATGAATGATCTTCCACATTCTCAACAGTTCTTCAAGGTTCAGCTAGTACACACGACTCCTACTATCAGAGGATCAGAGTAGCTTTCCATCACTGATTGCTACATCACCTCAAAGACGTACTGTATGACAAACTGTATAAAACATCACTTGCATTTTGTCTTGCCTTCCCATTCCCCTTCCCCCACACTTGTCGAGATACTTTTATTTCAAACACTCTTTCTCTCCTTACTTTTTGAAGATGTCAGAATGCCTCATTCCAATCCACCCCTTTCCTGATAAACATTTTATCTTCTCTTCCCCCACCCTTCCACCTTGTGCCTCCGGTTGTAATTCAAAAAGCAGAGCAGAACAGGCCTAACCTCAATTTCCTGTGTTGAATGTGCAGCTGCTTGACTGATGGCCTCATGAATTATTAATAGCAGGACCTCATGTGCATATTCATGAAGTGTCTCTTTATTAATTCATAATGCAGCTGCTGCAAAGGCAGAGAGTGGAAGGCTCAGTCTCCTCCCACATAAAGACATAGCAATGTCTCTTCCTCAGCTTCACTCTGATTCCTTTACTAGCTCATCCTTAGGGATGCAGCAACACCAGCAGTTTCCATTTTTGTTGTGTTCTGTTCTAATGCCTTGTGTGCCACTCTTGTGCAAGCCCACATCAAGAGGAATCAAAAGGGTTGGCATCAAATTCCCCAGTAATGTTTCTTATGAGAAATAAACCTTAAAGGGAGTAATGAGAGTTTACAGCTCATTTCAATTATTTTCAGTTGCTCTCAGTTGCTCCAACACATGCTTAATTTAATTTTACAGTGAATACTATATGCAGTGTGGTGGTGTTTGTCACTGGAGACTAAAAAGATGCAGAAATATCTCACAGGAGATGATGAAAAATAATAAAGTCCTTAGTTACTTTTGCAGCTATGTTTTCTAGGAATGAGGACAAGAAACACTACAGACTTCAAGTAGACAAGTTCTCAGTGAGACAATTTTCTATGAAAAATATTGAAAAAGAGTAAAAGCTCTATAAAATTCTTGAGCATCACTGAGATAGGCAAACACACAGGTTTTGATTCTGTGCAAGTAGTTCCATTCTCCCCTCCAAAATGGTGCTGGATTTTTCATGGTATAATCTGACCTCCAGTAGAGTTTGCCTTGAGGTAATTGACAATTGAAATGATTACAAAAAAATCAGAAAACATTTTACATTGCTTAACTCCAAGTCTCTGAATCTAGCATTCTGAAGAGGCATAGGTGATGAAGAAATAGGTAACAGTTAACTGAAAAAAGAAGAAAATTCTTCAAAGTTTCTTGTGTGTCCTGTCATCATAGAAGCAGGAAACCCCTGACCACAGTGGCTCTGAAGTAAACCACTGAGACTGACAGTGTCTGCTGTTTCACAGCTGAGGGCAGAGAATAACTGAGTGAAGGGAAGACATTGCATGGGAAGGGTAGGGAGAAGGGAAATTTTCAAAATCCATCAAGGCTACAACTTGGGAATCACTTCTCAGGGAGATAAAGGGGGTGCTGCTGGCGTGAGGAATGAAATGAGAGTTTCTGAACACTTAGAGGCCCAGAATCTGGTAGCATTCCGTGCATTTAGACTACACACAGGCAGAGAAAGAGTTCCATTACAGTCTAAATCCTGATCCTAGATCCTAGTTTAGATCCTGGTTCCAATATTTTAAAGCCAGAAGGGACTATTAGAATACATCTTCTGACCTTCTGTGTGACACAGATCATAAAATATTGTGCAGAGTTTTTTTGTACTGAGCCCCATAACCAGTGTGGAGCCATAAGTCACAGGTGCTTCATTGTCAAGTTTGGTTTTTTTTTTCAATATTTGATCTTAAAAACGAGGTGATTTGGCTTTAGATAAATAGAAAACCTTACCTCATTCTCTGTATCATTATCCCTACTTGTTCCAGCAAAGGTTAAGGAACATGATCATTTGAAGTAATGCAATTCAGTGGAGGGCTCTGTGTTAAATTACCTAGTAGAGCTTCTGTTTGCTGGTGCTAACACAACTATTAACATGTGGTCGTATATTAGATAAGCAAGAGCCAAGAGAGAGCTTGAAGCAGTGACAGAGTCCTGACCAAATATTTAAGTGGAACTGAGAGCCATCACACTTACTGTGCATCATCTGCAACACTTGCTGCTTTATCAGCTCTTTCCCCACACTTTGTGCCACCATCTACCTCACGTATTCCAAGTCTTCTCCTGCTCCTGCACAGCAGCTGGTGGATGCTATTGCCCTCTCCTGGCTGGAAACTGTTCAGTGCAGCTGGGCAATTAATACATGCTCTCAGCAGGTAAAGGAAAAAGAGCCAGGGAGATCTTGGTCCAGGGCAAATAAGTATCTGGTGCGGTTGAACTCTGGGGTTACAGGAAGCCTTGTCATGGTCCAGAATACCAGCTAAAAGCTGAACAAGTTCTGTTTCAGAGAGAAAACTAATAAAATTGGATAATACTGGAAGTGAAGTTAAAAACATGGTTTACCTAGGGAAGAATGATCAGCCAAATTCATTTAAAGAAATGTCTTTTGGTGCTCCTGACACTGGACATATCTCTGAGGGAGAGAGTTTTGGCCAGGTGCAGTTCACCTGTACAGCCACTCTCCTGAATGTTCCTCTTCAGTCTTCTCCACCAGGATACAGCCAACAGCAGAATTGTATTAGCAGCAAGTCCAAGTTTATTCTTTACCCTGCTTCCTGTGGTGGGCCCCTCCTGATCTCTCCACTGTGACAGCAGTTTTAAGGGTTTAACAACACAGTGCCTTTTGATCTCATTTCGGCAGCTGTGATTAAATAGACACACATCACTTGCTGTGCCACTATGTGAGCAACTCTGGTTCACCTTCGCTGAATTAGTACCCGCTGAGCACTGCAAATATTTGAAATGTCAATCCATTTGATAATGTCAAAGAGGGCTGCAAATACCACAGAATGGCACCCAAGGAAACATTCAACACACGCAGTGGCATATATAATAACTCTTTTCTTCAGGACAAAAATCATAGTTAAATAGAAACAGGAAACCATCTAAGAAGATGTTAAGGTCAACAGGTCTGATAACCTGGAGGGAGACATGCTCCTGCAATATATCACCTTAAAATTTTAAGCAAACCTATTCCCTCTCAAAGAAGTTAATTCTTCCGCATTCACACATTCCAGCAAATTATTTCCTGTTAGTAAAAATTGGGATGTTAACTGCATAACAACCCACGAGTTTTACATATAGATTCTGTAGCCTCAAATCAGGGCAAAAATAGAGGCTTGTTATGACATCTTTATTATGTTTTCTCACTCAAGAATCCTAAACCAGAAGGAAATATTACATCTGAATAGAAAACAATAATGAGACCATATTTTCAGTCACAGAAGGTTGGATCAGTAGAGAAGCAGGTGAAAGCAGAAAAATTAGGCTGATTAGTAGGCTGTAGTTCGTCCTGTAGAAAGATTTGCCTTTACAGAAGACATCAGGAAATAAGACATCAAACTTGTTGCTGGGGGTTGAACGAGAAAGTTAGCAACCTAAAGTATGTGCAACAAAGAACTGAAATCTGGCAATTACACAGAGAGGACATTCTTCCAATGAGTTATAGGGTTTTTTTGTTTGGTGGTTGTTTTTTTTTTTTTATTTTTGGTGTATGCTAGACTTTCCTTTCTAAACTGAAGATTTTTAAACATTTCCTAAAATTGTACCAGCTAGTATATAAGAAATTAAGATTAGTGCTGCAGAGAAAGTTTCTTTTTTTTTACTGAAGAGTCGTTCACTTACCTATAGTGTTTTTTCTTAAAAAGAAAAAGAGGAGGTAAAGTTCATGTACTGAAGTACGGACTCAGGGGGCAAATACCATGTGCCTTATTTGTGGCTGAGAATTCAGTGATGATTTTCCCTTTGTATGCTAATGAAGACTAACGATGCACTGAGCACAAACACATCTGCATGTAATTAGATGAGTAGTACCTTAGAAATAGGAAGTTATAGGGAGAATTCTTGTTTGTTTTCTTGTTGAAATTCTTGTCTCTCAAATGTCTCGACATTTCAAAAGGCATTTCCTTTTCAGTAGCTCAAAGTCCAGTTAATCTAAAGAGCTATCATTAATAATAAGAAAAAAAAACCCAAACCAAAACCCAAACTGCAGTATACTTAACAAGAACTATGTTCATTAGTATAGGGCACCCTATTTCAGCCCCTTCTAAAGACTTGGATAAAAGTTTCCTTTGGGTTTATCAGTCGCTTCAACAGCTTTATTTTCAGGGTCTTTTGCCTTTGTCACTGTCAAATTTGGTTGAGGCTCCACCTACAACTCGTTACTTTCAAGCTCTGTATCACTACATGAGAGATTGCTTTATGTTACCACCATATCTGTATTCTTTTCTACTAAGATATTCATAAAAATATTTAAGAATAAAGGAAAAGTAACAGCAGGTCTTAGTCTATTTAGTAAGCAAAATTAAAGTACAGGTAGTAAATTTTATTAAGAGTAGATATGACTGATCAGTCAAAAAATCAATCTGAATGTAGACAGGTGAACTCCAGTAAATCTCTCAGAGATACTAACTTCTAAAACAATCTTGGAAATTTTTCTTGTTGCTATGTCCTTCTCTTCCTCCTGTTCTGAAGAATTTCAAGAAAAAAATCCCCTTATTTTCTTAAAAGTTTAACAACCTCTATTGCAGTTTTACTTCTATTACTTTATTGAACTTTATCTTTAATGCCAAAATATGCAACGAACCCTATTACCCTGACTTCAGTGGATTTTGGTAAGAAGTACAACCTAAAAATTCTAACGTCTTTCACTGTTTCCTCTACTTTACACGTGTTTACTTAAACCTGAACTGTGGATCACTCCTAAGTGCTTCAAAACCAAATTTATCAATTATTGCTCTTCCACCTGCTTTTCATTTGAAAGCAGGGCGGCAGGAGACTACCATTAAATGTAAGTAGGCTCTACAACGCCTTTGAGCCTTGCTCACCTCTGCAATTTTTTCCTTTGATCACATTATTAGACAAAAAAATCAGATATTTCTCTTCATATGTGCAGTTTATCTCAAATCTTTGCTTTCTTATCCCCTGATCAGGAAAGGACTAAAATTCTGATTAATGTCTCTGTTACACAGGCATTCATTAGTGAAATCCTTTCTTGGCCCATATCCCTCAATCACTTTTGAAGTGACTCAGTTGCACAGCTAAAGAATCTATTACAAGAGGGTGTAGAAGATCACTCTCATCTGACTTCAGGACATGCTTTATCCTGAATCAGACGTTGAGTAACGTTAGATAGTCTTCCCACGTGGCATGAAGAAAAGGCCCCTTCAGACATTTCGCAGATGAGAGAGAGGCAAGGTTCTTCCTTAGTGTCTGATTAGCTCATTCCCTGTTCTTCCTCTTTTCTTTCTTTCCTTTTCCCTCCAAACATACATCAGCCTTCCTCTGCCATCAACAAAGCTATCATATAAACCAAATACGGAGGAAAGCCCAATTATAGAAATAGGCTCCTGGCTGATAACTAAAATCTGCACCCTGATCCACTACAGTGTGTTCTGGCTTTGAACAATATCAATGTATTTATGCTCATGGAATAAATAAAGCAAGAGTTCCCTTTGCATGGTGATCTACCAATGATTTTGTGTTTATTTACTGAGTTTTTTGTTGTTTTGTTGTTTTTTTTTTCACATCAGTGGTCTTTTTGAAGATATTTGATTTGAATATATTACATATAAAAATACCTACCCATCCATTACATACCACCCTCAACTCTTGTACATGCAGACCTAAACTAGCACCAATGACCACTCCTGTATTGCTCTCTGCCCCTGACAGAAAATCTCCTGCTTCATTTGGGATGCCCAACAGGCCAACAGACAGACAGGATGCCTAATATGGAGGATTCCTTTTTCTCTTTGTGCCTTTCTGAATGCAGTGACTTAAGGGACAGTGGGCAGTGGTGAGAAGTTCCTACCTGCAGCAGCAGATGCATCTCCTGTGTTACTGTCCCACATGTCCAGGTGGCATCGTATTGTAAGTATGAGGTTCTACAAGTATAACTGAAGGGTAATGAGGGCAATGGGTCATTTAACATGGAGGTGTTACTGAAGTAGAGTCAGCCTATGCCCTGTGTCAGAACTGGTGCCATAAAGGGAAAAAGATGGGTCATTGTCTCAGCAGACTCCCTTCTGAAGAGAGCAGAAGCCTCAATATTCAGAATGGACCCACTTCTTGGGGAAGCCTGCTGCCTCCCCGGGGCCTGGGTCAATGATGTGAAGAGAAAGCTTCCTGCTCTGGTACGATCCTCAGGTTATCATCCATTACTGATTTTTCAGGCAGGCAGTGACGAAGTTGCAAGAAGCAGCCCAAGGTCAATCAAGAGAGGCTGCTGGGCCTTGCCATGACCAGTTAAGGGATCAGGAGCACAATTAGTGCTCTCCTCTACCCTTCCACTTGCAGGGAATGATGAGGAAAGAAACAGGAAGGTCCAGCAGATCGATACAGGTATCCGAGTCTGGTGTCACCAGAAGAATTTTGGGAATTTTGATCATGAATTACTCTACATGACATCAGACCTGCTGGTGACAGATGAGGTACACCTGTTTCAAAGGTGGAAAATTATCCTCAGGCAGGAGTCAGCAGGACTCTTGGAAAGAGATCTAAACTTGATTTGAAGGCTAAAGGGATAAAACCAGGCTTGCTAGAGATCCTGAGAGCATCATGCCAATATTTGAGGGAATGTGTGCAAATGAGGTCCTTTGGTCTGCTGTCTTAGTGGAGGTAGGGGATAGAGCAACAATAAAGACAGGAGGGCTACTGATGTCTTAGAAACCATGGAAGCTCCTGAGAATGGTCACATAGGAATTAGGGCTCCTCCCCCAAAAAAGTAGCGAGATCAATGGCCCAAATGAAGTGCATCTAAACTAATGGACTCAGGCAACAAATGGGCAACAAACAGGCCTAACAGGAGGAGATGGAGGACACTGTGCAGTTGATAGTTATGATAGTTATGATAGTTGCCATAAAGGAGACATGGTGGGATGACTTGTTCAACTGGGTGCCAGCTAGGATAAAGAAGAATATAAAGTAGTCTATAAGCAGCTGGGAGAGAAGTCCCACAATTGCCGGCCCTTGTTCTCATGGAGGACTTCAATTTACCAGATGTCTGCTGAAAATGCAACATAGGAGAGATAAAACGGTTTAGGAGGCTCCTGAAGTGTGTGGAAGAGAACTTCCTGGCACAGCTGATAAGTGAGCCAACTAGGGACGCTGGTGAACAAAGAAGGACTGGTGGGTAATATGATGGCTGGAAGCCATCTTGGTCACAACAGTCACAAAATTACAGAGCTCTCAGTTCTTGGTAAAGTAAGAAAGAAGATGTTACAGCCTGCCCCTGAAGGTGAGGGTGACTGAGGTTCTTGTTAATAGATCCTTTCAGGTGGACTAGAGTGAAATGACACTGAATGACTGGTGTCTTTAGATGTCTATACATATATACACTTGTGTGTGTGTGTGCAGAGTATTTTAGAAAATTTTGTTGCCATTTTGATTATTATTATCTATATAACAGTAAAAATATAAAGATATCACTTAAGAATATATATAAGGAAAAGAAAGAAAAAGAAAGAAAGGATAAGAGTAGATAGTGGAGAGGAAAGATATCAGTGCTTGTGGATCTAGAGTTGAGACTTGATTGTTCCAATTTCAGAACTTAATCTAGCTATTTGCATAAAAGACAATAAAAAAAATTCTATAAATCCAGAAAAGAAAAGAAAGGCAAAGGAGAGTTTCTGTCCTTTATTATATATGGGAGGAAACATGGTGATAAAGAGGAAAAGGCTGAGGTACCTTAATGCCTTCTTTTCCTTGGTCTTTAATAGTAAGACCAGTTGTTCTCCAGGTATCCAGGCCTCTGGGATGAAAGACAGGGATGGAGAGCCAAAGGAAGGTCCCAATAGCCCAAGTAGACTTGCTACACCGCTTAGACACATAAAAGCCTATGAAGCCAGATGGGATCCACCCAACGGTACTGAGGGAGCTGGCAGAAGAGCTCACTTACAGTGATTTACCTGACTAGTAATCACTTAATTACTAATGAAAGGTTCCATTTGACTGGAAGTTAGGAAGTGGAAAATACAGAAAGTTCTAGAAGGAAGAGTAAGGGAGCTCCTGTCAGCCTGACCTTGGCGCCAGGGAAAGGGAGGCTTAGGGAGAACTCGTCACTCTCTACAACGCCCTTAAAGAACCTTGTAGTGGGTAGGTGTCAGTCTCTTCTCCCAAGTAACAGGTGATAGGACAAGAGGAAACGGCCTCAAGCTGTGCCAGGGAAGGCTTAGATTGCCTATTATGAAAAATTTCATCACAGAAGCTTTTCTTCACAGAAAGTGTTATCAATCATTGTAACAGGCTGCTCAGGGAAGCAGTGGAGTCACAATCCCTGGAAGTGCTCCAAAATGTGTGGATATGGCACTTAGGGGTATGGTTGAGTGGTGGACTTGGCAGTGTTAAGTTAATGGCTGGACTCAATTATCTTAGAGGACTTTTCCAATCTAAACGATTCTATGATTCTGTTCCCATGATTGAAAAGGAAGTCTTGAACAAGGACTCAGATGACCTTTATTTTTAATCAAGGGAAACAGAAAAATAAACAACTCAGAGAGCAGCTGCAGCACATAAAGGCAGCACATGGATCCCAGCCATGAAATATCTATCTGTCTGGGCAGATTAAGGTACAAATACCCAGCAGAGCTCTCTAACAGCTAACGTGAGTAAAAGTATCTAATAGATCCCAGTGAGTGTTGACTAGCCCTGGCTCAAAGGCTCTCAGTGAAATTTAATTGAATCCTCAGGACACAGCTGGAGAGATGCGAAAAGTTACAACTGTCTATTCACTGTAAATAGCATGAAATAATACAAGGTTATACAGTTTAACTGTCACTACCTAGGTTATTATTCTGATAAAAAAATAAAAAAGATGATATAGTGAAGAAAAACACTTCAGTGAGAGGACAAGCAAATTTAGATTTATCAGTGAAGTCAATTATCAGTGTTCTGGGAGACAGTAGCTGAAACGTACAAAAAAAATTTCTTATAAAATCTCTCTGCTGAACCTGACCTTGAAAATACTTCTCATCCATTTTGGGGCAAAATCTAGCAGGTGAGCATAAAGACCATTAGATTTATTTGCCACACTGTGTCCTGAATTGGCCAGTCACACTGACATAGTGAATCTTATCTGAGGCACAGCAAGTAGGCAGTGAGCACTAGGCTGTACAGCTGCAGTTTCAAATGTGTTCAATTTTCTGGCAAGAAAATTTTATTGGGGGGGGGGACAATGCTGTGCTGGATGCACCTCAGGACACGGTTTGCCATCTTGCTGAGAGTGTCTGCTGCAAGGTGCTATAGTGCGACGTGTCTGCCTATGGCATGGAGTCATTTTGTGACCACCTCAAACCCCTCTCAGATGCCAAGGCTTGTACCAACACTACCAGGGAGATTTAGCTCCTGCCCATTTCCACTCCAGAAGCTGGTGACATTCTTTACTTGGGTGCAAGGGTTCTTGCAGGTCCCACAGGGTAAAACAGGTAGGGAGGAAGATAAACAGGATGTATACGGAGCCAGAATGTCAAAGCAACTTCTTTGCTCTATGCTTCCCACACAGAGCCTCAGACGTCTGATTCCTGGTTTTGGGAAGCAGCTGGTGTCAAATGGCTGCAGAGAGCAGGGTGGCAGTGGACTAACTTTCCAAAGAGGCAGTGATGTCATCCAGGGTGTTTTCCTGAGAGCTGTTAGCTCAGTGCTGGGGGCTGGGCACTGCTGCCTGCACCAGAGCCTGCACACCCTCATCCCACAAGCAGAGGGGCCTTCAAGAAAGCTGGAGAGGGAAATTTTGACAGGGCAAGTAGTAAAAGAACAAGGAGAAATGGCTTTATATTGTAAGAGTGTTGGCTGAGAATAGACCTTAACTGTATACTTGAGCTTGATCTTATAAAGGAGTAGGGGCAATGCCCTCGATTTAAAGGAATTACACCTGTGCCCAAGAGTGAGCGGCAGGAAGGAACAGAGATGGTTAAAGCTGTGTAAACCTGTGGGTTTGGCAGCTTTACTGCTTAGCTAAGTGCCTTTAGCTGGAAAGTAATGAGCCAAAAATAAAACTCTGCTGTTTATTTTACTTATAAAAAGAGAGGTACATATGGCATCTAGACAGTTAAATAATAAACAGGTAACATTTCCATAAGTTACCATCATCTAATTTCATCAACTTTAATAAAAAGTTCTGTACAGAAACATATGTAGATCCTTGCTGTATATTTTGCAAACATTCAGTACACAGTTGTAGCAAAATTAATTTTTGTACAAAACACAAGGAGGCACAGAAAGAATACTTTGATCTGCTGAGGTTGTGTGTCAAAATGCTGAGCCCAGAGATTTCTGTTAGCCTGTGGCAGAGCTATGTCTCATGGTTCCATTAGCTCTCTGCCAGACTTTTAAAGAAAAGAACAGACAAAAGAGGTGGAATGAGTATAAAACATAAAGAAAAAAAAAAAGACAAACTGATAATGGATGAACAACGTCTCTTGCAGCATTCTCTGTAGTATTTGTCCTGAATTTCCAGTGTAGAGTTAAAGTTTTGAGTGGGTGCCAACCAAGACTTCTGCTGCAAAATTTGATAACCTTTTCTGTTTAACCCTTCAGTACACAAACAATTCTGTGCAGCTGTACTTATTGCATAACTGAGACTATTTTTTGTTCCACTATGTTTAGTAAGGCAGTCATTACTAGAATGGGTTAGTTTAAGACAATAGCTTTAAAAAAATACAAATTTTTCCCAAGGGTAGGAAAGTAGTCTGTTCAATACCTTATGCAGCTCTTTTATTGAGAATGATAATAAAAAATGTGACCCATATCAGGGGTCAAACAATTATTCTCCACCTATTCCAACAAATTAGTAAAATGGATGTTTGTTTGCCAATATGACTTTTATAGCATGAGGAAGTAGGAAGTCTACAGAGTAGAGCAGACCAGGAATTATTGTACAAAATCTTAGAAGCAGTTAATTGATAAGGACCCCACAACATACTTCCAGCCAGGATGAAGTACCTTAAAAACAGTTTGACAAACTTACACTGATTGAATAAAGTCTGGTCTGCAAAGACTGGAAAATAGCCAGGATAAAGCTATTACCAAGTAAAGGCACTAGCAGTTTTTCTTTTTTTTTTTTTTTTTTAATTGCAATTTACTGAAGGCTGTGCAAAGATTTCTAAAGGTTTTAAAAGGATTAGTTCATTAATATATACATCTGGTCTGTGTTCTTAATGAAAACAATGAAATACTTTATTGAATCTATGAACCCAGCTTGAAAGAGATCATAAAATTTTGAGTTTCCAGACATTGAAATGAGACTACTCATGTTATACCCAAGCATAACAAGGGTTTGGAACCAAACAGAAGAAAAACAATTGTATTATCAACATATTGCACAGATATATCTTTGTAGGAGAACAAGAATGGGCTGTAGGCAGTCTTGACCTTGATGAGTTACAGCTGTTCTGAACCAGGTGTTTCTGCTAAAGACCAGAGACCAGCTGCCCCTCTGAGAGGGAATTCATAAGAGAGAGGAGAAGAGTACGGAGGATGACTACTCCCACAGAAGACGACTACGAAGAAAGGACTACTGAGACAGCGAGCAAGTGAGCGAGCAGGCAAGCAGGACGGAAGCAGCTTTAGGTGATAGCAGCCTCCTTTGTAGCCTGGAAAAAAGAGTCAAGCTTTTTGTTGTTTAGCAACATATCTTCCCTACAAAATTAAAAAAAAAATAAGCTGGTAATAGTTATGAAGTCTGGCACTAGAATATTCAGATCAGTAATACAGTGAAGTATTTGTAATGTGAGGCTGTAACCAATGACTCAAACAAGTTACCAAGGGAGGTAGTTAACTCTCAGTCTTGTGGGAGCAATCTGTCCCACCTGTCTTAGACATGTATTTCAGAATGGGATGAATCACCTTCTGGAGGAGTCTGTAATACCAGTGAATGTAGAGTCGGCAGAAGCTAGCGGGGAGCCTACATGACTAATTTAGATTACATGCCAAATTTTTAAGTAGCCATAGTTAGATGATATAGACTAAATTCATCACAAGACAGGTACCTAAAATATAGTATAACTCAAACAAAAACATCTTGATTTGCAGAACTGAGGATAGAATGCACTATGCCATCTGTTAGCAGGAAGTCAGTTTAGATAATGACGATAACCCCTTTTTTAGGGCACAATCTGGATTCATTCAGTGCACATCAAACTCTGAAGAGGTTGTTTGAAAAGATGAATTTAGGGACAAGGCTGTTGGAAGTATTAATTTTCCAGTGCAGTTTCTGGTGTGTGCCTCAGGTAGAGGCAGCAGTGTGAGAACTATTTAAAATGTCTCCAAGACGGCATATTAAAAAAATTGGCATAGTTTTGTGCCTGTTATCTAGAAGTCATTTTCATTATTGAAAGTAAAGTTGTTGGTGGAAGAGAACAAATGATATACCTGAGCATATGCTATAAATATTAGTCTTGCTATCTGAAGTACCTAGGGCAGGATATGTTCTAGAAAGATATGAGATATTAGTGGAGAGGATGGCATGAAGGTGTTTTGCAGCTGATGGAAGAAACCAGCTGCATCTTATAGATGCAGTTAACCTTGGAGTCTGGGAGGTTACAGGTCTGAGAGTGGTTTTCATGAACGGTGTTTTGGGAAAGTTCAACTAAATATTATCAGCTTGCCAAGACCTTTTTTTAGTGATCACATTAAAAAATCTGCAAGGGATTTGGCTTTATGATTTTTCTTGGAACTGAGCCATGTGTCCAAACTGAGGGTATAATGATAAGTTTGAGTTCTAAAACGAAAAAAGCTGTATCTACGTTGACACATTGCTAGACTGCCTCTCACACTGCTGGTGTGTGAGTGCAGGTTTGTTTTTTATGGTATTTTCCTCACTTGATTTATCAAATCATTTTCTCTGTAGTAACCGTTTCATATTCTTAAACTCATATGTTTTGCAAATTCATAACACTTTTTGCTAATGGTACAGTAGCAAAGCTATCATCTCTGTAAACTTTTCTTTGATTCTTTGTTTGCCTAATCTATTTTAAAAAAGCAATAGAGCAAGCACTTGGCTTTATTAATCCTTTAGAAATATAATCCCAAGTATCTAAATTAGTTAAACATTGGACACGCAAATGAATGGAAATACTCTAACATGAAATTTATTCAACACCTGCAAATATTTGAGAGTGTTGATAGAAGGTTGTATACATTTCATTTTTGAGCTCTGGACAAAGTAAAATGATGAGATAAAACTGTATGACATTTGGGGAGAACATTTAAGTTTCGAACAGCAACAGCATCACTCTGTTGTATGCCATTGATCAACCATTAATTTCTATTTCTTGTTCATAAAGAAATAAAAACCAACCCAAACCAACTAATTTTTCAGTACACTATGCTAAGAGAGATTTACTTCTTCTGTCTTGCTGTAATTACTGGTGGCCTTGAATCATGGTGTCTGCTTGCCTTTAGTTTACATGTTTACTTACATATCAATATATTTGTGTTTGACCTGAAAATCTAGCCACGACTAAGTCTTATAATATCCAAATTTTCTTATTTCTGTGCCTGCAGCTAAATTGGCATTTACTTAACAACCACAGTTTATTTTAAAAAAGGGACTTTTTTATTCATGAAATGAATCACTGAAGAAAATCAAAATCCTGTATATCTTTTATTTTGCTATACAGTCCAGTTCGAGCTGCTATTGCCTTCAATGGACCTTGGACTATCAGGAAATCTCTGTGTTGAACACCTTTCTTTCATATGAACATTTGAAAGCAACTTATGATTAAGAGTTTTCATTTTGTATTACCTTGTATGAACACCTTGATGAGACTTATGTCAGTGCAGTACACTGATGCCCCAGGAATGGGCAAGGCTATAATACCTGTTGGGTATTATATTATCTGTGGGTCTGAAACCTGCTGGGGTCTTAGGCGTGACGGGGTGATCAGAGCGGCCTCTGCTGCCCTAAATTTGCGTGCTGTCAGAATGCTGCAGGCAGCATTGCTGCGGGATAGCGGTAGGATTTGAAACATAAAACCTCAGTTGAGTGTTTGAAGCTCTTGGTAAAGCTGAAGCAAGTACTGAGGAATGGGTTTGGTGCAGGTAGCTGGGTGTGCAGCGGCAGTGCGCGCTGCAGGCTGAGAGGGTGGAGGGAAACGGCGAGAGCCGCAGGCAAGAGGCCGGGGACACTGTGCATAACAAAGGACATGGCACCTGTGTCCCAGCCAGGTGACCGGACACTCAGAGACACAGCAGGAGCCGATGGCTCAGATGGGAGACCCCAGACTATTGTGTGCACAGACTGTGAGGGTGTAAAAGGCCAGGGATTCCTTTGCTCGGGGTCCCTCCTCGGAGCCACCGGCTGGAGCTGTTGTGCTGTCGTAGTGCTATGACTGAATTTACGGATCCAGAGGTCTGGGGCTCCGCTCTGGGAAGCCTGGTCTGACTGAGTGAGAGTGGGATGTGCAGGGAGTCCCGAGGGACTCACTGGGGCTGCCCGCTGCTAACTGGCTTCGGTCCCATCAGTGACAGTCTCGGTGATCCGAGTGTCACTGCCAGAGTGGCTCCAGAATGGTCAGACAGAAGATTTCTTAACACAAATTCCTGGAACACATTTTTTTCCTACCTTACTTTTATTTATTTTTTCATTTCAAGTTTTCCTCTGCTACAGCTGAGGTTTCTTAATCTCTGTAGTATTTTCCAATGGATGATTATCAGCATGCCTTTCTACGGACCTTGCAAATTTTAGATGGGTTTTTACGGTAATGGCAGACACATTACACTTTACAATTTTTTTTTTTTTTCAGTATTTTTTCAGTTTTGTTCAGATCTATTTTCATTTTCTCCTCAGTCCTTACCACTAATTTTTTTGTCCAGTCTACCATATTGCTGCATCTCTGTTCTGTCATATACTTACCCTGCTAGTCCAATTCAATGCTGGCTCCCTGTTGGATTAGAAAACCTCTCATTCAGAGGTTTGCTGTTCTCTCCTGACAAGCTGGCAGTCAAAGCTTCCTCTTTGTGCGTAACCCTATGCATTATTTGAAATGTGATAGATCCTTTCTGCCAGAGAGCCTTCATCAGCATAATGTGTCTCTTTTCTCTCATCTCAGTCATCCGCTTCCTCTGCATGTCCTATTGCATTCACAGGCCTCAGCATGCTGTTCTGAAGTGTCTTGGCAATGGACTTCATCTCCTGCAGGCAACGGAATCACTGTGTCCTAGCTTGCTGCATCCCTTGATGTGGCATTGCGTTTCAGCAATCAGGACACAGCTTGTGCATGAAGACTGGTATTTCAGTTTCTTCGAGATGAGTAATGTTCAGAATAAAAGAGTACAAACTCTAAACCTTCTTAGCAGTATGGAATGAAGTAACATAATTGACTGCTCCAATGTAAGTTTCAAGTTTCCAAATATTTTCCTTCATGTCTTTAAAAGTCTTCTCCCCTTCCACAAGTTACTATTTTACTCCCTGTCTTTTTGGGCCAGAATCTGTGAAGGATTCATGATCCATTACTTTTAAAAGTACAAACTAAGTAGAATAACAAACAAATGCTTTGTTTATATCATGAAGATTCAAAATAGCTCTCTCCTTTGTGGCAAATTACATCCTTTTTTGGTACTCTCCCTCAGGACATACGGATTCTCTAGTCTCTACTTAAAAAATCACCAAGGAAGTAATAGCTAATAGTATTCTACATAATCTAGTCTAGTGCACTAGGAGAATAAAGGTAAAAGGGTATATTTTCAATATGGAAAACTGTTGAGTCCTGCCTTCCCATGTTTCAGCACTGATCAATTTAGAGTATATTCACCTGCAAAACTCACATGCAGTAACTATTGTATGTTAGACTCTACAGTCATTATGTGTTTCGTTGGCTCCTACATTTTTGGTTTACACCATGTCAGCTCAGTTTTATTGTAACTTAAATCAATAAAATGACATCCTGTCATGCTTCTCTCCTCTGTATTGCTTCTCTATCCTTACCAGCTGCACAATTTTTTATTGTTACCTTTCCATTCTCTTCTGCTTCCTTCATGTCTCTGCTCAGTTCTTCCTGGACCATGTTTGTTATAGGAAGATTTTCAGGCTAAGTTCCAAAATACTTTGAATTTTATTGTACTTTAAGAACCAGTCTTGGAGCTTTTAGCTGCATTTAATAATCAAGCTGCAGCCTTCTGTCATCAGTCACTTCTTTGCTGAAATTGTCTTAGGGTCTAACTAATAACAAAGTAATTCACCATGCTTTCTTCTGATGTTGTCAGCCAAGTCCATCATAAAGCCTGTTGCTTTTCCACAGCTAATTTAAATTGACATGCCTCATTTTTTTTCTTTCAATTTGACTCGTATCTATTTATGTTTGGCCACTGCAGCTTGTTCAAGTTATATAAAAGTCAACTTCTAATCTAGTTGTTTATTAAAACCCTTGTTATGGCTGAATTATGTGGTATCTCGTAAGGAAAATGATAATAAGGCAGAAGCTATCAAATTCATGCTTTGGAAATAAAAAGATTCATTTGTCCTTACTGAAAGATCTGAGAATTTTCTCTTCCTGGTAATTATTCAGTAACACTGTCCATAGAAGAAGCAATGGGAAACTCTGAAAGGTACCTACAGTTTGGTAGTTATCTGAGCTGTACCTTCAGAATATTGGGCTGGCAACTGGTCAGCATTTGGGTTCCACAGGGTTGTATCTCTGGGCCAGTGCTCTTCAACATCTTCATAAAAAAATTGGATGCAGGACCTGAAGGGATACTAAGCAAGTTTGCAGATGATACAAAATTGGGTGGAACTGTTGACTCCCTCGAAGACCCTGCAGAGAGACCTTGGTAAATCACAGGGCTGGGCAATCACCAACCACATGAAGTTCAACAAGAGAAAGTCCCGGATTTTGCACCTGGGATGGGGCAGCCCTGGATGTATGGACAGACTGGGGAATGAGATGCTGGAATGCAGTGATCCAGAAAGGGACCTGGGGGTCCTG